>JAJTTV010000003.1:2529666-2923636 GCA_036971225.1 Arthrobotrys sinensis | reverse complement strand
CCCACCAGAGCTAATTGCAAAAGCTGGGCTGCCGCAGTTGTAGTCGAGGTTAATGCCCTGATCACGGTGGTTCAATCCTACCCCGCGGGCTGCAAGTTCCCACCGATCAAAGTCTGCGTTGACATACTTGTCCAGTTGCTTATCGTTATTTTTGCTCAATTGAAGTTTTTCTGTGATGGAGGGTTACGTGAGTTTTCCCCCTTTCCAGAGTTATAAGAGCTGCCAGGTACACTTGGAATGGGGATCATAGGTACTAACCTAGAAAATTTACCAAAAGTCGGGATTATCGTACTCACCATCGACGCGCTTCTATTACTATGTCGTAATTTGTTCGACGTCGTAGTAGCCTTACTCCTACTCATCCAAGCTAAAATCAAAGTCAGCATTGTCGCACAGGTAAGTTAATGATATTCTCAAGGGTTTGAAAATCCAAATATTTCGAAGGAATACTAATGATATACAACAAACAGATTATTGCTGGCTGCAGAGGTAAGATCCTCGATATCTTCATTGCAGCCCTGGTGTTTCTAGGCCTGTGAAAATCGTCAACACCTAAATAAGGTGAATACCTTTTCCTATGTCGAAGCAGATGAAATTGGTAGGCAGGAAAGAAAATATTATGATCTGCGGGGTGAGATTGCGCACAACCAAAAGTTGGAGTTTTTCCCTTGTAATTTTTACCATAATTTCTATTCATATTTGTCTAGTATCTCTTCCCAGTTTTGTATGTACCAAATTCAATAGGTTTCATATCAAATTTGCATTAGTAAGATCCTTGAAGGTCTGGGAAAGTATTCAAAATCCTCGAAGAGGATGTGTTGACTTTGTTGTATTTCTACTGCTACCTGAAGAGATGTCCCACCACGGCCCAGACAGTCCGTTTGTTGGGAAAAAGTACCGAATCCAATCACAGAATTGAGGTGCAGAATAGCATGAAACTAGGCCAGATTCGACTTCATCTCAGCTGGGATCAGGGGAAACCTTTGTGCTCACTGGAAGATTCCGCTTCATTAAAAGTGGAGCTAGAAATTTGATCTCGCCGCTTTTTGGGCCGCTTCCGATCTCTCCGCCCTGCATTTTCCACGCAGCTGATTGGTGTTTTATATCAAAAGAGCACACCACCCTGAACGCCGCTGACATTGTGGTTTTGAGATCGCGATCCCGCATATCTGCAGCTACGAGAAAAGAGGCAAGGCTCCAAAGGAGGAAAACTTCAACAATTCAAGGATGCATGTTCAAAGATAGCATGGCCAAAGTTTATTTAAAAAAAGGGGGCGCCCTGCAACGACGCATTGATTGTCTCCTTGAACCTTGGTGCATGGGCCTTTGCGAGCTTAACGACTTCACGCGGTGCACAAAGCTGCTAAGCCAGAAAGAAAATAAAGATACCAATGCCACTCCCGTTGGGCTTTTGTCATTCCTTTTCTTTCTATCATCCCACTATTAAGCCTTTTCCCACCGTTATTATCGCGAAACTCCATAAAACGCCACTTGGTGTTTTGACAATCTTACGTTTCGCCAACGCCGCTAGAAGCGATATCGAGATAACCGTTACATAAAAAGTCTTCACGATGAAGATTCTCTTTCTATGTACCGCTCATAATTCCTTGTCGCAAAGGCTGTATCTTGCCTTGTCGCCGTCGCACGATATCACCATTGAATACGCCCTATCCGACGAGTTGATGACGAGCGCCGCAGAACTAGCAAACCCAGATATCATCATTTGTCCTTTTCTCACAGCCCATGTACCAAAGTCAGTATACAGCAAATACCTTACTCTAATCATTCACCCCGGACCACCTGGCGATGCTGGACCGAGTGCTTTGGATTGGCTGTTGATTGGGGATGACGGCTTGGAAAAGGATTCCAAAAAGGGTCTTGGAATACTTGACCAAAAATGCGAACGGGGAAGGACACATTGGGGCGTAACGATCTTACAAGCCATCGAAGAGTTCGACGCCGGGCCTGTTTGGGCTTGGGAACAATTTGAGGTTGATATCGATCAACCTGGTTTAACAAAGGCAGAACTATACCGAGGAGCGATGTCTCGTTCCGCCATATCGGCATGCATTACCGCCATTAAAAGAATTCGAAGTGCATCTGCTACTGGACCTATTTCGCCAAATCTCAAGGCTGATATCGGCTTCAAAAAGTTATCCGTCCAAGCACAACAGCCATTCTTGGGAGGAAAACTAAACTCAAGACCCCTTCTCAAGGCATCCCAGCGCGACTTTGATGTTAAAAGACACACCGCGAAACAAATATCCCGTCGCATTCGATGTGGAGATTCACAACCTGGGTCGCTGAGCAAAGTCTTTGGACAGAACCTCTACCTGTACGGCGGCATCGTTGAAGAATGTCCAGAAGGTCCTAACCCAGGCGCATTCCCTGCCGCGGATCCCGGTACGGTTGTCGCTGTTCGAAACGAAGCAGTGTGCATCTCCACCGTCGACGGCCGTGGTGTTTGGATAACTCACATTCGCCGACCAAAGCGCGCTCAAGATGCAGCCCTCTGGCCAAAAGCCCCGGCAGTCCAAGGCTTGATAGAACTAAACATCCTTAAACAAGATCAACTTTCTCGATTGCAATGGGATTTACCACTAGACATGTCAAAAGTCGCATATTTAACATTCCAGGAAGTTTGGATCGACTTTGTCAACTTCTCGGAAGGCCGCGTTGCATACGTCTATTTCGATTTCTACAATGGCGCCATGTCGACATCCCAATGTTCCCAATTAATCGAAGCCTTCGAATATATTCTCAAGCGACACACTTCGCGTCTACCCATCACCGCCGTGGTTCTCATGGGTGGCGCATACTTTAGCAATGGAATCGCCCTAAACGTTATAGAGGCAGCCCCGTATCCATCACAAGAGTCCTGGCGAAACATCAACCGGATCGACGACGTCATATTTTACCTCCTCCACACGTTCCCCGCAGCATCGATTCTGACTTTCGCAGCCATCCGTGGAAACGCTGCGGCCGGTGGTGTCGCTTTGGCTGCCGCGTGCGATGTTGTCATTGCAGGGTCTGATGTAGTGCTCAACCCTGCATACCGCGGGATAGGACTATACGGTTCGGAATATCATTCTCTGTCATATTTCGGAAGATGTGGCGAGAATAAGGCTCAAGAGATCTTGAAATCGATGATGCCGTTGAGTCCATTTGACGCTCGAGCTATCGGTCTCGTTGATCATGTTTTGCCTGGCAATGGGGCTATTCTGGATAAACGCGTGCGCAACCATATGATGGTTGTCATCCGTTCCGGAGGCCTCGGTAAGGCTAAACAGTGGAAGAAGAACGTTGACCTCTCCTTAGGAAATCTCGCAGCTGTGAGAGCAAAGGAGCTCGGCGAGATGGCGTTGGATTTTTGGTCTGCCAGATCGATAAGATACCACACCCGCCGATTCGCATTTATCAGAAAAGTCAAAGCGAAGCAAACTCCATTGAGATTTGCGCGACATAGACGAACAGACGAGAGTCTTAAAGATGAGGAAGAGATGGATACGTATGATCAAGTCTGCTATTATGAGAAATTGCGAGAGGAGCAAATGTTGCTTGAGCTTCAGGAGAGACTTGAGAAACCAGAGGATGGAAATGGACGAAATGGAGTTTTGAAGTTGAAGATTCCAGCCAACTCAGCGGAAAAGACTGGGGAGCCCATGTTTCCTTGTTACTATTCGTCACCAGAGATGGTGTCGGCGCCTTCGGGTGGGCTCTCGACGCCTGGCTCGGTGAACGGATCAACTTAGTCTCACACCTCAGACTTTGGGTGGGGAGATGGGGATTGAGATGATATTTCTACCATTTATTCTCCCACTTATTCTTGTCACTTTCTTCTATTCATTTACAACTTTTGGGATCTTTTATTTGCTATACTTTTAATGGTGTTGGTGGTAGGTGTTCCGGTTTTACGTCAAAGCGTCAGAAGTTATTTGCAGGAACTAGTTAAATGTTAAAGTATTACCAGTTGAGCATTCACCGGTTCCATATATACCTACCGTAAATATCAGGACAGTAAATTTATAAATAAAGTGGGAGTATATTCATTTGGGGCACTTGCATGCAAGGAGTACTCACTGTGTATATGCATGTAACTTCGAGCTACCTAGCATATTTTTGGGCCCCATTGGTGACCTTATATAATCGTATTCCAAACATTAGGTATTGTGAGATACTCGAGTCCTTCGTTCGGTCCTGGGTATATGTCCCTCGAGAACTTCGTGATCCGTCAGTCTCGTAACCAGACAATTTTGTGTTGTTGCTTATCTCGGGGCAAACAGTGATACTTTTGCTAGCTGGTAGTACTGTGGATGATGAAATATGATGTAACGTTTTCTACCAGGAAGTGGGTCACATGGAAAAGTGTTAGGGTCAGAGTCAAAATTAAGATTTGATGTTAGCCGACAAGATTTCCACAGCGATGGCCGAAGTCAGAACCATTTCATAACGGAACTGCCGGACAAGCTGAAACTGGTGGGTATTGTTATTCCGGGGCCACTAGAAGCTTCAGTATGGCGATAGTGGCTCTCTTCCTAGCATATCGGTGGGGTTTTTTGAGGCTGTTGGGCGTGATTCTATACTTATAATTGCTAACCGTGTGTTGTGTGGTGTTGCACCAAAAGAGAAATTTCCTTCTTAGGCCAAATAGCCGGATAGCTTAATCGGGGAATCCCTGCCATACACCTGCCCAAACGCAACGCAAAAAAACACTTTTCGTGACACGGTTCACAGCGGCGTCGCTGGAGCTATCATGTACCATGACATCAGGAACCGACGGCTTGCCCACAATTGACGTAGAGTGAATAGAGTGATGGAGCGATATGGTCCAAGGTTATATAACGGAGGAGAACAGCTCTGTGGTGGTGGTGGATGTGGTGGTTGGGACGTGATGGTCGGCACGGCGAGGTACCGTCGGTTGCCCCAGCCATTAGTGTATCGCAAGCTTTCTAGACTCCGGTAGATCTTTTTCTGCCGCTACACCACATCTTGTGTATTGTGGCTGGCCCCTGGTGGGATTATAGATGATTTATGTACATCGACGTTGGTGGTAGTGCTGTAGTGGATGGAAAAGGGAATTATCGATAACTTTTTCCCCTCACGAAATCTCTTCATCTAGCAGCCTTGGCAGGGATACTAGCATTACGGTAGCAGCTTCACGGCCGGCTGGGATAGCAGCTTCATAGCACAGGATAGTGGCTTCGCAATACATACGGTAAGCAATATAACTTCACCTGTCCAGCTCGAGAGGGACATCACCATGGATCCCACCGGCTTCACTCCCTTGGGCTGTGACTCCACGAACCTTGCTGCGACTCCGCGACTTTTGCTGCGACCCCACGAACCTTGCTGCGATTCCGATACAAACTAGAGCGTGACCCGACGTGGCCTGACATACAAGCTACATGTATGCAGCGTGTCCTAATGTCTTCCGATACCAGTATTACGTTGGCTACGACTTCATCACTTTGGCTTCGACTCCACACAATTTAGCTGCGACTCCACACACAAATTCCGCCCTGGCCTGAGGCTGTCCCTCCACTAGGCTTCACCACTTCACCAGCCAACAGCCCCACAGTCTATCTACATTCACGCTCAGTTTATCCCCGTCCACCAGCAAGCTTCACCGCAGTCTGTCCTCAAAGACAGGCCAACGAAAAAGTGTGGCCCGAGATGGACCGGAGCAAAGGGGGAATGCTTGGTAGGAACGAGTTAAAAGAAAGGTATATGGTAAAACTGTGAGCGAGGGAGCGTACCGTTAAGCACCCGAAGATCACATCCATTGGTTTTGGCAGATGAGCCTGCACTTTGGTACTATCAAGATTCTATTCGAGGTTTGCATGCATGTACATCACCACCAAAACCCTAATTGTGAAATCTGACAATGGCATCCCTCCCAATACATTAGCAAGTTAGCTCTGCGATTATTTGTAAACGCTACTGAATCAACTATTATCAGTTTGTTCAAACATATATATTATACACCTTGATTTGATACCTTAAACCTGTTCCTGATGAGCGTTGCTAATCTACACGACTTCCAATCTGGTCTCGAACAAACGGCTCAGGGCTTTGCTTCCAATCCTAATCGCTTTAATAGCAATCTTCTCCGCCGTTGCCTCAAAGCATATATCCACTCGTCCGTGTACATATACAGCGCGTATCCGAACAGCAATACTACTGCCAAAATACCGGCCAGGATAACAACGATACTGAACCAACGAAAAACGGGCATGATTGAAGATACGGAGCCAACTGCCTGTTCAAAAGCTATTTCTACCTGCATCGCACTCAATTCTAGCGAGGCGGCGGCGAATATGAAGAGTAGAGGTGTATAATACCGGTTGAAATACGCGGCATACTGCGCAGGTACATGCTCGTATTCTAACCTGCGTAGAATAAACATGCTGTAGAAGTTGAGCCGAGTCAGCCTCAGTTCGCCGTAGTTGTACCGTTTTGTGACATCCTTATCGCTGATTTCGTCGAATTTATACACGAAAGCGCAGAACTGTTCCCAAGTTATGTCAACGGGGAGAAGACGTGTGTTCGGCTCTTGAGCAATTTCGAAGTCCGACTCGTATTTCACGAGATGGCGGTAGGTACGGATATAACCTAGCGCAGCTTTCCGGATCTCGTGTCTTCGGTTCCCTAGAGGCGACGAATTGCTTAGGAGGTACGTCTCCCAAAAGGCGTACGACATAAGGTACGGGGGTAGAGGCTTGACGAATACTTGGTCATAATACCAGATCAGATGGAGACGGGGGCTTTCAGTGACTACTATACGGCGCCCGACCGCCCTCTGGCGATGTAAAGGCCTGATACTCGAACTCGATTGTGTCGACATCATCCAGAGACGAGGGGCCATTGTCTCGAGGTCGCGACATAGATACTCAGTTTCGAGAAAGTCGCCGAGCTTGGTTGTGTCGTCCAGGCGCACCAACGGGTTGCCTAGGAGGCCTTGAGGGGTACCATTGAAACCACTCGAATTGTACCGGTCCCTCAGTTGGCAATTTACTGGGAATGGGCATTTCAGTTCCGGGATGATAATTGGATTTTGAATTGGGGTAGTCATTGCTAGCAAGGCTGGACTATGGGACGATAATTGAGGGTAATTTTCTCTTTCAAGGATTGAGCTGCTGAGACGATTTCAGGTAGATCAGATTGATTTGAGCACAGAGAAGGGTTTTGGTATTGACCTAACAGAACAACAAAGCCGCAAATAGAGCCGTGCAGAATTCATAGGATCAGGTCCAGGCTCCTAGTTTCATGAGGATGGCCTTGGCAGTTCGTTGGAAGGAGCCTCGCTCCAAAAGCTTATAGCTCACAAGCAAAAGCTTTAAAAGTGGTGAGTCTTATTACGGCATGTGCGTGCATAGGCAGCATCCAAAGCGGCATATAGAGCATATAGAGCGTTGCATGTTATGTGTATCTTTCAGGATATCATTCTCAGGTTTCTGAGCTTTAGCGATGCTCCAAGCCTGCGGGTGACCAGTGGAGCGATGAGAAACAATTTAATTGGTTGGAAAGTCGCGGCTTCGATTTTTTTGATGGAATCTTTAGCCGGTGGCGTTTCTGTGCAACAAAACCGCTCGCAGGGATATCCTGGTTAAGTTTCTGGCGAGCATGGGGGCCATTGTCGGTGAGCCGTTCGAGGTTATCCACCTTTGTTTTGGATGGTAATAGTCGTTGCATCATCTATGATCATTGTATATATTGGCCGAATTGTGTTCAATGGTTCGCCCAAGTTGGATTAGATTGTGAAGAACAAACCGTTGGTTTTGCCTTAGAAATTATTTTTGCAGCTATACAATTTTTCCAATGGACCCCGCGAGCGACAAGATTGCCGATGTTGGCGAAGAACCAAAGGCCCAGCAAAAGGCCGAGCAGAAGGCCGAAAAGAAGGCCGAGCAGAAAGTACTGGCCGGCACTATGCCAGTGGCATCTAGCTCCAAGGTGGAGGAAACCTCCAGGCCGAAAATAGCGGTGCGTGAGATCGATTCTGAGGAACTTGGATTTAAAATTCTACACCAGCCTGCGAATATCGATGAGACAGTGGTCGAGTAAGTGAATGCGTCAAGACAGTCGGCTGAAGTCGAGGACCTAACGTGATGTTATTTAGTATTGTCGCCGTGCATGGCCTGGCGGCGGACCCAGACTGGACCTGGACATATTCCGACAGGCCAGCAGATGGCGGCCCAAAGAGGGAAGTCAATTGGCTGAAGGATGATAACATGCTTCATGCCGCGCTCCCAGGGGCACGTATCATGAGGTTCGGATATGATTCGATATGGTACGGCGATGGTGCGGTTAAGCAGCGACTCGCAAACCTCGCAAACGAGCTACTATCTGATCTCAAATACGAGAGAGAGGTAGGGCCGTCATGCCTTCATTTTGTTCTTTCCAGGAGCTGAGCTAAGGAAATTAGGACTGCGAAGACCGTCCGATTGTCTTCGTTGGCCATTGTTTTGGCGGTCTCGTCATGCAGAAGGTGAGCACCTTTAGTGTTGTGTTATCTCGTGCGCGGAGATATATATATTGACTCGAGTTTGGGCAGGCCTACAACATGGCGAAAGCGAACGATGTCGATTATCCCGGTATATGGGCGGCAACCACCGGAATGGTATTCATTGGCACACCTCATCAAGGAACTGGCAATGCGCTACACTCTCAGGGTAAAATCTACCAAGCGATTGCCGCTACTAATATGCGTACCGAAGAAGGCATACTCCGCGTTCTGGAAGACGGTAACGAAACACTTGTGGACGTCGTGAGGGAGTTTACAAGGCTTGTCAACCTTAAGCCACCCCCTGTCAACATATTCTGTTTCTTCGAGCAGAAATCAACAACGGTTGGCAAGATTGTGAAGGATAACAGCATCCAGGTTCGTGTGGTACCGAAATAGCAATGCAAACGCTTGGTTAAATTTACCGAATTTCATGAAGTGCTAATGAGCGGCATAATAGGAGTTTGTTGTCGATGAGGCATCTGGAACCCTACATGGGCATCGTTTCTACGGCCTCCCTCTCGATCATTTCAACTTGAACAAATATAAGAGCCCCAAAGACAGGAACTTTATCCGCGTCAAGAACGAGATCGTAGCCATGGTGAAGGGATCAAAGGAGTTATTGGCAACCCGGCGTAAGACCGCCTGAAACTACCCACAGTTCATCCAGTTTCCTTGCATATCGTCCGCATAAAAACGAGAACCGGTGCTTCCACACCGATATATTGGGAATACTAACAAAAGTCTGTCCACATTGGGGTTTTTTGAATACACGGTCGCATACTTCACAGCATAATGTTTTAAGCATTGTCCTTCTTTGGGAAAATCATAGATATATTTCGTTGGTTGATATCCATGTTTTGTGAACATTGCCGCCTTGTATCTAAAAACACCAACAAGGACAGACTTTTTTTAGCAGTATATAACCGCCCTTGTATTAACTACCAAAGGCGCGAAAGTTATTGGAAATAGAGATTTCGTCATGCACACTTCTTAGCCACCATGCATAACTCTTTCGCTGTTTTGCATCCGTTATATATACGTATAAGTTGAAACTAACTCCTATAATAGCTCAAAAGCAGGCTGCGCAATCCGGCCCATCTCCTACAACGTCAAGAAATCCCAGCACAATCTCCAAGCTTCCGTTTTCTAGGGATCCAATCTTCGCGCCGCGTGACAATATTCTGAATCGAATCGAAGAGAAATTCGGAAGGACTTTAAAAGTAGGTTTGTGCGGTAGGTCCGGGAATGGGTAAGTGCCGATTCCAGTCATAGTTGAATCCGATTTCCCTCGCCAGTCCTAACACAAACGGTAGTAAAACTCACATTGCTGTCGAGTACGCCCACGAATACAGCAGAGAGTTTGCTGACGCAAAGGTACTCTGGGTTAACGCGAGGACCGCCGAACAATTCGAGCGCTCGTATAAAATCATCACTGAAGATCTGAGCATCAAGAATCTGAGGGGTAACGTCCTCAAGGCGGTCCAACGCCATTTAGGCCAAGAAGCCAATGGAAATTGGTTGATGATCTTGGACGGAGTGGATGACGAGGATTCGCTCCGTACCGCGGGTGCATCTGAATCAGTTAAGGCAAAGGATACCGGGAGCAAGTCTCTCCTTGACTACGTTCCGGAGTCGATGGGCGGAAGAGTATTGATAACCAGTCGGTCCATGTCGCTGACCAACGCTCTGGTAAAGAAATCGGAGTACTCAATCGAAGTTCCGGCGCTCACCGACAACGACGCAGTCACCCTCGTGTACGGGACAATTCCCAAGGATACGGCCAGGAAACAGATAGCCATCGAGCTTAGTCGGGCGCTGGGACGGTCGCCGCTCGCTGTTTCCATAGCCGCAGCGTATATTAAGGCTTCGGGACCTGAAACCCTCGTTCGTAAATACCTAGAGCTCCTAGGCCCAGTTAACCCGAAGCCGAGTGGTGATGGTGCTCAGGGCGAGAATGGCGAAGCGGAGCTGGCCGCGGACAAGGCGTGGAGAATTTCTTACAAATTTGTTCAGGAAAAAGATGCTGAGGCAGCACGCCTCATGCTAGTCATTGGGTCCTTTGGCCTCCAGACCCTGCCGACATTCTTTTTGGCGAAGGGGACGGATGCAAGAGCCCAATTTAACAGCCATCTTTCCCTGCTGGGGAGCCACGGGTTGATCAGACAGTCCGAGGATCGAACCAAAGTCACCGTGTCATCGCTGATCCAACTCTGCGCGCAGCGCCTAGTGTCGCAATCTGACGACCCAGTATGGGCCGGAGAAAGAGCTTTGTCGTTAGTCGCAGCTGCCTTTCCGAAGGCCGAGAGCGAAGAGTTTGAAACTTGTGAAATTCTGCAACCCTGTGCGTCTGTTGCCCTTAACGTGCAGCCCAAGACTAGCGCTGGCAAGAGCGACCGTGCAGCGCTCCTTTTCAAATTGGCAGGATATAAAAACCACCTGGGCAATCTGCAGACAGCTATCCAGTATCTCCAGGACTGTCTCAAACTCAGAGAAGAGCAGCCAAACAAGGACCAGGGTCTCATCCAAGAAACAGTTAAGGCGCTGGAAAGCGTCCAGGGTGAACAGCGTCGAACTGAATCGGCCCCTGAACTTGCAATATCTGCCCCTGGAGCGCAGGAAAATAAGCTATCAGCATGGGGCCGGGTAATGGGGAAGGTACAAACTGTCGTACAGCTTGCGCCGCAGCGCAAAGTGAGTGAGGTAAAAGCAGAGCTGGACGAGCGGGAGAAAGCGTTGGGCAAAGACCACCAAGATACCCTGCGTAAAGCGGACGACCTCGCCACGTTATTACATCAAGGCGATCCGACAGGCGAATCCATAAACATTCGCAAGCGCATACTTGACTGGTGTACTAACACCTACGGACCCCGAAGCCTGGACACGATTCGGCAAACTTATAACCTGGCCCTTGCATATGATGTGCAGGGTAAATATGACGAGGCAGCCGAGCTCTACCGCGTCGCATTTGAGGGTGCGGAGAATCTACTCGCCCCTGGTAGTCCGGAGCTGCTTCGAATTCTCAGTAGCATGGGCGTCATGTACATAGCACAGGGCAAGATGGACAAGGCCGAGGAAGCGCTTCGTGTAGCGGTTGCGGGCCAGGAAGCTAAACTCGGTCCAGACCACCCGGAGACACTGATGACGCGGCAGAACGCAGCACTGGCAGCACAGGCACTCGGCAAGCTGGACATTGCCGAGAAGGACTTGGCGCATGTTCTGCGTGCCCAGGAGTGCTTCCTCGGCGCCGAAAACGAGGCGACATTACGGACCGCCTGTAGCCTGGCGCTCAACTTCCGGCTGCGCGGCCGCAAGAATGAGGCAGAAAAGCTGTATAGGCTCGTACTGGACAGCCAGAAAAAGGTACTAGGGAGCGCTCATGCGGATACGCTGATGACCAGATTGATGCTAGCAGAGCTGTTCGAGGTGGAAGGGAAATTACCTCAGGCTCGGGAGGAGTACAAGATTGTTTTAGACGGCAGGAAAAAAGTATGTGGAGAGGAACATCCCGACACGAAGTATGTGGTGAAGAAGTTAAAGGCTATAAGTTAGCCTACTAGGCTAGGATTCCAGGTCCAGACCAGTACAAACCTGATGTTGTGTCTACACCAATAAAACCATCTTGAGGCATTACCTAGTATTTGTGTAGTAGTTACTTATTTAGTTTGTTTTTATTAGTCTTAGGTGATTAGTACTCGAAAATTGGCCTCACACACTCACTATAGTGTCGACGCAACGCCTGCGGCCCGATTAAACACGAACTTGTGCGCTATATAAAGCCCAACAGTCATAAAGGGTATAAATATTAAATATTCCAAGAAAAAAAAAAAAAAAGAAAAGAAAACCATAATTACTTCTAGAAGCTCTTGTTATAATTAACAGCAGCTAGTGGAGGTATAATACTTCAGCAGGAGCAGTATAAGCAGCTTCCGTAACTAATTGATTCGTTTGCGTCGTTAAGGAACTAGTTAACATTCTTATTCTTATTAAATAACGGGACATTCTTGTGTAGATTAACCAAAACTGCTAACCCAAAAAGACAAGCCGTGAGTCCGTATGACCGGTCTCTGATAAACCCCACTTCTCAGCCTCACTAGCTTGCTGTGATCTTCTTCAAGTTTTTGGGCTGGCTTGCGAAGTACTTGTCTAGCATTTTGAGCTTCATGGTCTCGCTTTGGGCCTGCACCTCCTTCATCTTCATGTTGTGCAACTCGCGCTTTTGCTTCGCTGTGCCCTTCATCATCTTTAGCGCCAGCTGGTCCTGCTTCTCCTTGATGGCCAACTTGTGCTGCGCCTCGGCTGCATGTGCCTCAGCCATCCGCTGCGCTGTCAGGAGTTTACGCTCACTCGCGGCTGCTGCAAGCCGGCCCTGCCGCTCCTGTAGAGCCAACTTCTGAGCGTTGGCTTTACGCGTAAACTCTAACTTAAGATCTTGTTCCTGCTTCGAGGCCAATGCCTTGAGCTGTGACATGCGAATTTTCTGTACTTCTTCAAACTCCGCGCGGGCTTTTTGGGCACGCAACTTCGCCTCATCAGCTTTTTGTTGCATTGAAATCTTGAGATCGTTGGTGCTATTCATGATACCCTGCTTCTGCGCTGCTTTCTCTGCCTCTTGGATTAGCTGCTGTTGATGCATTTGGTCCTTCAGATCCAGCTTCTGTTGTGCCGCCTCATCTTCGCGGAATATCTTTTCTTCATGCTTAGACCGCTCGATTTCGGCCTTAAGCTCCGCTTCTTGCTTGGAGTGCAGGAGTTTGACTTGATGCTCCATCTCTTTCTTCCGAAGCTTTTCTTCGTGGTCCTTCCTCTTCTTCTCGGCATCGATGATATTTTTTGGCATGCCTGTAGCACCCTCGGGCTGTTCCGCCCCTTCCTCCGCATAATATCTATCCTCGCAACGCTTGTCACGTAGCAGATTCAAGAGCATCGTGTTATCACTCTCGGGGCCCTGAGAGAACCCCCTAGACACGTACGTCGTGGGTGAGAAATAATACTTCGTCCCAAGTTCGGGATCAACTTCTACATATACGTTGTCTACCTGGTTGATATACTCCCACATGAGACTATCAAGGAGAGCCTTTGTGATGGGCACCGGGTGAGCGTTATCTAATGCGAGGAAAAGTGCGTTCTTCTCCCGGACCTTCTCCAGGATCTTCGGCTTGCCCTTTATAAGGGCCAAGATGGTTGTCTCCACAGCTGCCAGGTTGTTCGATGCGTCACACATAAGGGCCATCTCTTGAAGCGCGGTCCGGCCCTGATGCTGTTCCTTGCTGCTAGGGAAATTAGGGCTATGTTTACCCTTAATAAGTACAGCGACGACCTCGCTGTGCAAGTTTCTAGCCGCCTCCTGGAGACTTCCGTCGTTGATTGGCGCCTTTGCCTTTACGAGCGCGGTGACTGCCTCGAGGTTTCCTATGCGAGAAGCGTAAAAGAGGGCAGATCTGTCGAATTGGTCTCTCGCGGTTGTATTTGCTTTGGCCTGAAGAAGCTTGCTGACGATGTCGCCGCGGGAATTTTTGGCTGCAAGAATCAAGGGTGTCGCCTTCGAGATTTTCGCAACGAAATTGACGTTCGCTACTGAAATTAGCATCCGAGTCGAGTACATTAAAGTCTAGGGGTATTTTGGTCTTACCTTTACCGCCGATTAGCGCGTTTATTGCTAGCGAGTCGATGAACATACCCTGGCTCAGAGCCCAAGCCAGGACAGTGGCTGGTTCCGAGTCAAGCTCCTCATCGTCATATAGAAAAGTGTCGACCTGCGCTTCAACGTCACACCCCAGTTTGATAAGTCTTTCGACAAGCTTTGCCGACTTCGGGTGTGCCGCTAAGCAAGCGAAAAGAGCGGGCTGGTACCCATCAGGAGGGACCCTGTAATCTGGTTTAACCGCCTTGTTTTTGGCAAGGACGTCGATGAGAGATAATATAACGTCTTCTTCTTCGAGGACTGCTATGATCGTCTCCGCAAAGGCTAATGTTATGATCTCCTGTGTCGCACCGTGTGCGGCCAACTTCTTCAATAGCAGGGGTTTCCCATATCTTATCGCAATCTGGAGGGCCGCTCCGCTTTGGAAGTTGACATCGGCTTTGCTTCCGACGCTTAAGAATGTGTCGATAAGCTCTTCTGAGGCAAGGCCCTGAGCATAGGCATCGACCGCTTTGAGGAATGCGACGTTAACAGATTCGCCTTGAGCACCCCATTCCAGTAGAGAATGTATAAGCCAGAGATTGCGGTTATCAATGGATAGCCAATCATCGGTAGACTGCGTGACGAGGACGAGGGCAACGTTGACTACCTCTGGATTGATTGAGGTAGCTAGGAGCTCTAGAGCGTCTGCTTCATAGAGCCTTGCTGCCCTGCAGAAAGACGCATCTACCTCAGGGCCAGAAGCGCCATGCTCCAAGATGAAGTGAACAATTTCGAGACCTCGAGGTTGAAGCCACTGTTCTCCATCTGAGAAAGCGTCGAAAGTGGTGTGGAACGCAGTTGGCAGTGTTACAAACTTGGCAAGAAGGCTCAAGGTGTCTAGATGAAGGCCCTTTGCTGCAGCTACTAGGGCAGCGGCATCGAGGCGTTCCGGGGAGGCTTGATTTTGTAACAGAAGGTTACAAATAGAAAGGCCCCTCTGGCCTCGTTTGGCGGCGGCGACGAGCGAATTGTCTTGAAGGGATATATCCACACTGCTGGTGAGCAACACTTCAAAGGCCTTAAGTTGGAAGTTATCGTCGTCTATAGCATCCGCTTCGGTCCACGCGGCAGTTATGGTACTCGCTGATGGAATTCCAACCATAAGGGCTTTCATTTGCTCAAGACATCGCGAGCTAACAGCGTTGATCAACGGCTTGCCGCCATCAAAATCCACTGAGCTTTGCTTGAGGATGGCGGATGTAAGACTAGCGCCATCTTTCCCAGTGTTTGCTGATACCACAAGCGCCTCATCAATCACTTTTCCTTTGGCTCCAGCTTCAAGAAGCATGGTGGCAATTTTAAGCCTCTGAGAACTGTCGATGATGTTTATCGCATGCGGGAAGGCGGCGTTGAGGGAGTCAACAGAAGGTTTGTGCTGGAGAAGGAAAGCTAAGACATTGAGTCTTCCCTGAGTTACTGCCAGCAAGATGGACCTACCCCCTTGGAGATTGACGTTGGCTTCCCCTTTCTCCAAAAGAAGTTGGATCAGTTCGAGGTGGCCGGAGTCAGTGCCTCCTGGTATACCAGTTTCGATGGCTTTGATCAAGGTTTCGGCTACTGAGTCACCACGAAGGCCAGCTGACAGAAGAATGTCAACGAGTGTATGAACTTCGTTCAGATCTTCTAAAGTCATGGTGTATGGTATCACAGCCGCCAGGGTTGAGTTGGATGGCTTGCCTCGTAGCAGGGTCGTGAGTAGCTCGGGCTGCTTGCTGGTGATTGCAAATTGGAGGGCCGCGCCTGAATTGTGATCCACAGAGGCACTGTGGGCAAGCAAGATATCGATCAACCGGGTTTGCCCCTTCTTGCACGCCTGTACCAAGGTCTCATCTGTGTTGCTACCCTTCGCGCCTATCTTGAGACAGGTTTCGATCATTCGGTGCTGCTTCTCGGCATCCTGTTCCAACTTGACGTACGCGGTATCAACGGCGATGTCAAGGGACTTCGGGGAGGGTCGCTTAGCACAGGACGTAATAGCGTTGGCAAGATCCTCTCTGCCGTCTTCAAGGGCCTTCTGAAGAGCGGCGCCGCTCTCGAAGTCTGTGTCCGCCCCTTTGTCGAGAAGCATTTGCGAAATGGTCATGGATCCTTTCTGGGTTGCCTTTACAAGGCCTCGGTTTCGACAGGTTTGGCATGCGCCCTTTGTTGCAGATGCAAGAAGCACTTGGACCATTTGGTCCCACTGGCTTTCCACCGCTGTGATAAACTCGGTACACAACGGACGAGCGTCTGTGCCAGCGACGATTAATATTTGAGCTTTGGTTGGGTCATTCTGTCGAATGGCAAATGGCAGGGCCTCGCTCCTCGCGGTCTCGTCCGCACTTTGAGTTAGAAGCCAGACGACTTCTGCCCCGCAGTTCCGAGTAGCTTGGGCGAGGAGGTCGCTTCGCTGTTCCTTCTGGTCGGACCGGATCACCTTCTTGAAGAAGCTCTTGCTCTTCTGAACAGCGATACTAACGTTTGCGCCGTCTTCGAGCAACGCTTGCACTAGACCTGGGCTTGCTGGATTTTTCTTGTCGGCGATAATCGTTGCAAGAACGGGGTTGGCTTCTTTCCACGTAAAGGGTTCTGACTTCTTGGATTTCTTTTCTTTCTTGTCTTGCACTCGCTGTTGATGCATCAATTCGGTGGCGCGTTTACGATCCGCATCGGTGATATAGTTTGCTCGGAAGCTGGGCATCATAGATATCGAGACCCGCGCGGCGTCTTTCGACGACTCTGCTATGAAGTCCTCCATCTTGATGAATTAATTAAAATAAATCTTGCTGTTCAAAAGTATGGGACTTGTGTGGAGAACTGCGGGTGTTTGTGTGCCACGCTTTCTGGAATACGATGAGATAGCAAAATAAATTTTACAATTGCTTGTTGTAACGCCTGGAGCATTGATTGGGGTTTGTTCGGCGGGGTCAACTTCATTAGCAACTTTTAGTGATGAATGCAAAGGGAATAAATAATATATGGCTTCCAAAAGAACAATCTCTGTACAAAGCTTGCAAAGCTTAAGCCTGGCAGGCCCATGGTCATGGCCACCAGAGAGCTTGAGTTAATTTGGCTGTACCACCACTGCAGGGTGTCGCATGTGCCGGGCAAGGATGTCAGTATGCTCGCCAAAGGATTCGCTGCATGCCTGGTCGATATAGGTCCTCCTGCATTATAAAGCTTCGTCTATTCTTTCTCTCTTTCAGAGCCCATTGTCCACGCCTTACAATGCTATTCGCCTTCACCGTTGATACGCGATGCAGCTGCATGCTGCGGGGGTGATCCTCAGGGATAGCAAGGATCTAAGCCTCGCATCTGCACTTTACCCCACCCAGCGAGCCGTTTTGGCACACCCCTGCGCAGCTCGAGTTGCATCCTGCATGTTGTATTTTGTACGACTATCAGGAATCTGAGATCGGCCACCAGCGGTATTGCGGCCTCGATGGCGGGCTCCAAAAAAGTGGGCGTACAAGTCAGTATGTCTATCGGGATATAACAGCCTTCAAAATAACTCACCCAATCCATATGGTATCCATTGGCCTCACCGTACCTCACCATACTTCAAGTTTTGTGAGCGCAAAATTTTCAAAAGATTCTTTTGTTCTTTTCAATTGTTCCTTTCAAACGCTGTTCGACATAATTCCAGTTAAAATATGTTCGCAAATATCAGCGCCAGAATTGCAAGCGGAGAGTACAGCAGTAACAAGGCTGTCTCTCTAAACGACACCAGTCCGCCCGTCGCAGAATCTGTCACGCTCTATCCCCCCGGGTCTGCCGAACAGCTCTTTACCAAGCTCACAGGCCGTGGACACACTTGCCCACACTTCCCGAAATATAGGGTCGATGATGACAATTCCCCATACCCGAGTCGCCTTGGATTCTTCCACAGTACAAGCACAGATATCACTTACTTGGACACGAGCAAGCTCTGCCTCGGCTGCTGCACTGCCTCCCTTCCAGAAGGCTACAATACCTGGTCCACATTCGTGATTGGGACTGGAGCTACTCGCCCACCCTCACGATGGCTGGAAACCAAGGCGTCGCCTGAGTTCTATCCGTTGGCATTTCAAGCAGGAACAGAACGATTCCCCACTCCTCCCGGGAAGATACTGTCAAAATTTGCAAGAGACACCGCTCCGGCCATCGTCCAACATACCTCACCAGAGCCAGTCAAGATACCTATCCCTCTTGCTACGGATGCGAAGGACGCCTGGCAATGGCTTCAAGATCAAAGGAAGCCGTTTTACATAGACCAGCTCCACTTAGCCAAGTCCTGGACCCCTCTGGCGGAAAAAAGAGCTGAAATCGATGCCGCTATAGCGTCGAAGACCGGTGTCGCTTTCGATATCGCCAACGTGCCACGGTCGAAGAAATCGCTCAAGTCATCAAAGTCGCCAAAATCACCAAAGTTACCAAAATCGCCAACGTCGCCAACGTCTCCTACATCTCCAAAGTCCCCAAAGTTGAAATCTGAAACGACTAAGGAAAAGTCGGCCGAGACGACTAAGGAAAAGACAGCTGAGACGACTACTAAGGAAAAGGTGGCCGGGACAGGTACAAAGGAAAAGGCGGCCGAGACGGCTACAAAGGAAAAGATAGCTAGTCCTAAGAAGCCTACCAAGGAAGCAGTAGCTAGCCCTGTGACACCTACAAAAGGGAAGGTAGACAAGCCTGAGACGCCTACAAAGGGGAAGATAGCTAGTCCAAAGCGTAGCCCAACCGCTCCGGTTGAACTTCCAGCGGACGTCCCAAAACCTAAAGAAGTAAGTTAGCCCCAACTTCTCTTGACCATTAGATGTGCAGACTTTTGAGTACCTCCGTTGTTAACCCCACACGACTGAAAATAGATAGTTCCGGCTTCCAAGAGCGGTGCGGCAGCCGCGGCCTCGATCGCTGCAGTACTTCCCATAAAGAAATCCTCAGGAAAAGACGCTGGTGCGGACGCAGGGCCTTCAAAAACTGTAGCTCCAGCTCCAGCTCCAGCAACGAAGCCTCAGGGGTCAAATGCCGCAGCCTCAGTACCTCCAACATTGGCCGTCAACTGGAATCGCCGCGCTCCGATCCCATTTGACAGCCCGGCTGAGTTGCCCGGCTTTTCAGACTATATGCGGATGAACGAGAGCCGTGCAGAGAAGCCTCCGTCATCATTCGGGCTGTTTTTGAGCGAACAGAAGCTTGTTCCCAAGAAGCTTGTCTTGTCGGGCCCTGGAGCGCCAAGTAAAAGTAGCTTGGTGAAGGCATTAGGGTCGTCCAAAGGCCCGATCCCAATTGCATCATCGAATTTCTTGGAAAAGAGTCTAGGAGAGCCAGTCAGAGCCAAGTCAGGCAAGGCTACAGCAGGGAGCAGCGCATCCAATTCCAAAGGACCACCCACTTCCGGCAACGACGCCAAAGCCCCCGGGAAGAGTGCCCAATCAAAAGCATCAGGTCCAGGGACTGGCAAAGGGCAATCTATTGGAACGAGAAGCTCAACCCGAGCGGCCGTGCCATCGCCGGTTCCTAGAACACCCCTTAAGGCGGAGAAGCCAAAGGTGCCTTCTACTAGAGCTGGCGTGTCAGCTACCAAACCGACTGAGAAAGTCGGTAAAACAGAGGGTAGCTCTAAGGGTATCAAGGATCCTCATAGCTCCAAAAAGGCCACGAAGGAGAAGAAAGGAAAGGAAATAGGAAAGGCAAAAGAGAAGGGGGGCAAGGGCAAGAAGGGGAAAGGGAAGGACAAGAAGAAAGGAAAGAAGAAGGGGAAAGGGAAAGAAAAGAAGAAAGGGAAGTTTGCGGAAGCAGAGTCTGCGGAAGGAGAATCAGAGAAAGAATCCGAGGAAGAATCAGAAAAAGAATCAGAGAAAGAATCAGAGAAAGAATCAGAGGAAGAATCCGAGAAAGAATCGGAAAAAGAATCGGAAAAGGAATCCGACAAAGAATCAGACAAAGAATCAGACAAAGAGTCCACGGAGGAGGAGTCTGAGGAAGCATCTGCGCAGGAAGAATCTGCAGAAGAGAACTCCGCACAAGAGGAATCTGCTGAGGAAGCATCTGCGCAAGAAGAGTCTGCACAAGAAGAGTCCGCACAAGAAGAGTCCGCACAAGAAGAGTCCGCACAAGAAGAGTCCGCACAAGAAGAGTCCGCACAAGAGGAATCTGCAGAGGAAGAATCCCCAGAGGAAGGGTCAGCAGAGGAGGAATCTGCGGAGGAAGGGTCTGCGGAGGAAGGGTCAGCAGAGGAGGAATCTGCGGAGGAAGGGTCTGCGGAGGAAGGGTCAGCAGAGGAAGAATCTGCGGAGGAAGGGTCTGCGGAGGAAGGATCAGCAGAGGAAGGATCAGCAGAGGAAGGATCAGCAGAAGAAGGGTCTGCGGAGGAAGGGTCGGCAGAGGAATCAGCGGAAGAAGGGGAGCCGGAGGAAGAGGAAGAGGGAGAGGGAGAGGAAGAGGAGGAAGAGGAAGAGGAAGAGGAAGAGGAGGAAGAAGAACCAGAGGAAGAAGAGGAGGGGGAGGAAGAAGAAGAGGAGGAGGAGGAGGAGGGGGAGGAGGAGGAGGAGGAGGAAGAAGAGCAGGAGGAAGAGGAACCGGAGGAAGAGGAACCGGAAGAGGAAGAAGAACCACAAGAGGAAGAAGAGCCGGAGGTAGAGGAACCGGAAGCTGGGGATGATAATCCTAGCGTGGATCCTATGCTTCCTTCTTGATCCTCTAAGAGCCTTGCTTCTCAAATCCATTGGCCGAGTATGCTTAGGGAAGTTCATATAAGTACGTCTTCGCCGTTTCTTCCATCAATTAGGATAAATTCGTTCTCCTATTGCTTCTTTCAGCTTCCCATTCAGACAGATATTTTAAACTATTATATCCCCAATTGTTGGAGCCACCTAGAGATCAACGTGAACTTATTCCAATATTGAGAACGATAAACATACCGACGAGCATAGCAGCAACAATTTCATCCCATAGGGCCCCACCTCTTGGAATAGTTAAACGCCGAGCTCCTTGGGAATCATTATTTGCGCGTTACCATGCAAGGTGACTGGCCTGGGGACCTATAAAAATGTAACCACACCAAAGTATTTTTCTAAGTAATCAAACTGAGTTTGCCTAAAGACTCCGAAATGTAAAGAGCTACCAAATATCAGGGATTTCTACGGCCACCGATTGATTTCAACGTTTAAGAAACTTGGAACAAGAATAAATGCTCGCGCGAAATGGCAGGTTCGTATTTCAACGTGTCTGCGAGATTTGCCGCCTGGGGCTACCAAGAGTTCGGTCTTTGTTGCTCCAGTTTTCACCTTTCACACATCTTATCATCCCGTACTGTCTGATAAAGGTCGTCCGGCATCTTCTGATCAAACTGCTCGATTTGCTCCAGCGATGCGGAAGGATTTTATCCACCACGCTCGAGATTGTGTAGGCAGCTCTGTGGAAAGAGCTAGACAGACAATTTAACAAAAATCGCCGTTTAAAAGAGAATCGTTGCAGTAAGCAGTAGTCGTTCATGCAGATGTTAGATTTCCTGCCCTGAATATGATCGACAAAAGATAACTAGTTTAACTCAGTTTCTAAAACCGCCATGTTGTGGATCTATACTCCCCTTAATGAAGGAGACATTTAAGCCTGCAATCAATCTTTTCGGTCTGGGAATCTAAAGTTGCAATTAGATAGACATATAAATAAAGCTATCCCAGAATCAACTTGGCTTGGACCCGCTCCCAAGGGGTGGCATCTAAAGATCTTATGGAGCGTTGTATTATGAGTTATGTTTGCTTTAGCATGGTGCGGGGGAATTCCCGGGAAGAATAATACATGATGCACCTCATATGCGTATAAGCTAAGACAACTATGCCTACGAATTTGCATTACACTACTTAGTGGCCCGGTTCCTTCAATTGCCCTGTGCGATATTGAAGATACTTGAAAGAGAATCCCGCCCAGGCGCCTAGCTTGTGACGCTGTATACGCATAAGCGTTATTCCATACTCATGAAGTAATAGCTACATTCTAAATGTGTCTACATCGATCGTGGAAATTGAATATACTAAACCGGCGGTGGCAAGGCCTTTACTGGAATTGGGCCAACACCCCACGCCGCCCAAGTTATACCCACTCTACCCATGAATACAGAGCCCCCTTGATATCCAAACAATGTATAACCGCCGGCCTCGCAAGTTAGGAAATAGTCTTGGCCGATTTGGCATGACAAAGGAAAAGATCCGGCGCCGTTGTAAATAAAACTTGCTCCAGCAACACAGCAGGTTCTCGGTATTCCAGCGTTGCTTTCGATGTGGCCATCGGGGTAAAGGTAGTATACCGTAGCCTGAGATATATCAGCGACGTGGCCAGTGCCACCTCCTGCGTCGGCGCGGAAATATGGCGTTGTATTCCCGTTATTTTGGAACTTGATGACAAAGGAGGTGACGGTAGCCGTTGGGACAGAGCTAATGGTGGTCGTAGTCGTCTCTGTGACAGTAGACGTGGCGGGCCCCGCAGTTTCCGTTACTCCGATGCAAGCGCAAGCAGACGAATAGCGGACAATACCACTACAAGGTGATGCATATGTGGGAATAGTTGGTGCGGGAGGTGGAGCCTGACGCTTTTCAAGCTCAGTGGTTACAAGAGGGACAGTGATAGTAACCGTTGGAAGTGTTGTAGATTCCGAGATTACCGTCGTCTGGGTGACAGTTCTGTGAGCACCAAATGTTAGTTCGTGGTGCATATAATCACAGATGGATCAATAACTAATCCACTTAGACTTACGTGGTTGAAGTGACAAGATTTTGAAAGAAGGAAGAACAATCCGCGGATACTGATCGACTCGGAAAGGCACTAGCTCTGATAGCTACGGATGTAAAGAGAATCATAAGTGTTACTTAGCCTTTAACGTCTGCGGGATGTCCAATGGGGATATATATTCTCCTCACCTCGAAGACAATTATCAGCTGCACATTTAGTCATGCTCTGAGCAGCGACGTTTCCTACCCCTAGCAAGAGTAAAACCGCTGAGTAACGCATTGTGTAGACTGCCCAAACTCTGGCTGGTGAGTATGTGAATATGAATATATCTTAGATGCTACTATGCTATGGACTAGTGAGTTTACTGTTTAATTCTGAGGACACAATGGAATGCGATGGCCGCTTTATATAGCGAGAACCATAAACTAAGCTTCATAAAAGTATTTCAACTTTCAGAGAGAGGTACCAAGCCCCTCGATTCCCATTTCATCGCTCGAATACAACTCGTCTCCGACTCTATGGTAGCTGAGCTCCGAGTACGATAGTAAAACGGAAAATACCTCTGACGTGGACGTTAAATTTGAAATGGCGTCCCGATTGCGATTGTTCGCAGTTAGGAGGCTTGCATGAACCTGTCGTCTAGAGGTGTTTTCAGCGCCTCTCGTTGATGGGACAGAGTCTTTGGGTATGGGCCCATAGCTGCTGGAATCATGGTCAAGGCAATTCCCGCCTTCCTCTTTCCGAGAATTGGCTGATCTGAACGCTCATGTTGGAGCGAGCAGATATTGTTCAGATAATGCATGGCTGCTGCAGGGTCCAACGGTTGCTGAGCTGTTCGGGGTTGCAAAAGCTGAATTCGATTGCTCCATAATCAGGCGGAGCGCCATGTGCAGGGATCTGCCAAACGGAACTTACCTTCCTTCAAATTAACGCACACGATTTCTTCGTTTCAGCCGCAGCATCTGGATAGAGATGAAAGCTTAACAGGAACAAGAAGTCCGAGCAACATCTCAATGGAAGGTGGGCCCCTAAAGTTCTATCCAATTGCAATAACGGATTCTTCAAAAATAATGTCTTTTTTGCGGCTGAAGATAACATGATCCAATTGGAGAGATGGTAATGGTAGGAAATGGTCTCGTAAACCATCCTCCACGAAGTGACAACAGAGCAAAAAATGGACATTCTGGCTCTGGCTATGTGTTGACTGCGTTGTATTTTCACCGACGAATTTGCATAGGCGCAACACAACAACAAAAGTCTGGTTACGAGACCGATAGTAGGCAGTCTCGGCACTTGACTAGGCCTAGGTATGTGTTTTAGCACGTAGCCAAAGACGATTCGATTAGGCAGGACCCTTTCGATTTGACCGCCTTAGAGAGTGTGAATTGTGAGACTGGCATAGGAGTAATAATGTAAGATAGATTTATGGTACATAAAAACCTTTGCTAATCTTTAATTAAAGACATTGCGCAAAGTATGGGTTCGCTGTTGAACATGTGATACCAGGACTACAAACAGTTGGGCCCTGTTATGAGATTTAAGGTTAGCTAGAATTGACGATTACATTCGAATATGTAGAAAGAATATACATACCGGCCATGCGACTCCACCACATTGACCAAACCTCGATTGTAGTCGCGAGGTTGTGGTTGTGATAAAGCTGGTTGTCGTCGGTGGGATGTATGCAGGGGTGGTTGTGGGAGCTGCAGCTATGGTTGAAGGCGCTGGAATGCATTGCCAATAGAAACTATTTGGACGGTTACAAGTTGCAGAAGGCTCACACAGAGTTCGGGTGAATGGTGTTGGAAAAGCGGCTAGACCTCCACACTATATGGACAGCAGAAATTACTAATAGCGCCGGCAGCATGTTTTGGGTGGAAGAAACATACTAATCCCCAGAGAGTTTGAACATCAGATGGACGAGATGTGGCAGTTGTTGTTTGAGCGAGTGCGAATGGAGACATTAGAATCCCAGCAAGGATAACTTTGGAAGACGCCATTATAATTTGTGGGTTAACTAGTTTATAGTCGAAAGAAAAGTAGGTTCGATAAGATTGTTCTGAGCAATTAGGCGGAATTGTCTTTCGCCAGTTGTTCACTGATGTTGAAATAAGCTCTGGTTATATCCGTGGATCCAAGATCTAGGCCAACGCTTATATAGACACGAGAAAGCCACAGCTATAGCTTTGACGGCGCTAGCTTAGCCTATCAACATTGTGGAAAGGAAATCCGGCAATGAAGCTACTCCCCGTTAGGCTCATACGATCATACGATTTCGTCCCAACCTTCGGAATTCAGATCCTGTGTAACCGATCCCAGAGATATTGCCATGTAAAGATTTATAAAAGTGTAGCGCTATACGTTCTGGATGACGGCGAAGCCTGTTAAAACCCCCGCTACAAGGCTAGTCTAGCTGTTGAAGGACCTTGCTTCTGAAGATTACTCATCCGCAGGTGCGCTCAAATTAACTGCACATCCTGGCTATGTCCGTAGTCCGGCCTCCACTCGAAGGAATCATGCAACTCCCTTCCGGTGAGCTAGGGTATCTGTACAACACCGGATATCTGTTGCATTTCCAAACCTGACCTTCCGCAGACGAGGCCAATTGCATTCGGATCTAGAAATAAGGAAAGGGCCGATTTACTGGTAACGAAAGCTAAAATATGCGAACTTGCATATATTAAATCACTACTGAACATAATTTGCTCCCTTGCCTGTTGTTTATGTATCGCCCAGTCTCGGCACGAGACCTAAGTATTGTCAACAGTTATGCAACTCTCGCCACCCATGGCTCGACTCTGAAGAGTATTTCTAGCGTCGTAGCCAAACAACTCGTAGCCAAACTAAATCTCCACTGCTATGCACTAAACAAATTCCCTGTGTTATATCTGGTTTAGAGGATATCTAGGCTGTTACAGTCTAATTGTCGACGAGTTGAGGTTCCAGCGCTTGCAACACCAACTCCTAATTCCCGGCCGGGCCGCTTTAACGTCGAAGTCTCACCGGACAAAGAACCGTAAGACCGGGCCCCTAGAATACTGCAGCCGCTCGCACCTCTAGTAGCAGGGCCCGGCATGCGAACCCCTAACTAAAGATATCCCCAAGGCTGAATCAGAACTAGCAATAGCATGCGTTAATTATGACCCCAGATCAATACCATTCCAACGTTACAACACAATTTTAGCATTGCAGTCCCATACTGTTAATCCTCTCACTGCTTAGACAACAACGTATTTGGGAACCACCGCCGCTGACTCCATGCCTCACAAATTACAAAGTTAATAGAGCAATTGTCCGCAGCAAGGTCCAACTAAATGCTAGTTTATAGTGAAAGCTACCCGCTGCTTTCTAAGGGCTATATCCGGATATCCCCAGCATGGTAAATATCCTGGATCCCATCCCTTTACCAAATGGAAAGTATTTCATCAAACGTATATACTACCAAGCAAGAGTCCTATATCCTTACTGCACCAATCACGGGTTTAATATCAAATAACTGACTCAATCCCGAAATCACGATTTTTCCGATTTAGATCTCAAAGTTCGGCGTGGTATAGCGCGAGAGCCTTGATTTCAACCCGCTTCATCGTCGAAAATAAGATATATTAATAGGTAAAATCTTCGGAAACACGTTTCCAAATATTTATATTCAGACATAGAGTTTCCTTGAGCTAGTGATAGTATACTAGTATAGTATACAGCTGGTATAATATCGTCTTACCTACCAACAGGTCACAAGTATAAGTCAATGAGGAGGGAGGAATGATTAGCAAAAGAATTACTAAGGAATAGAATAAGCATTAAAGAAGAAGTTGTATCCGCTTTGGTTGAGAAGCTAGCTCTAAGTCGACTAGTCTTGGCACATACCAGCCGCATCCATTCACAAGCTTCTAGAAATTCAAACCGGCCGCTACAGCCTAGTCGTGAAAATAATAGCGCCCGAGATAGCGTTGTCATACGTTTCGAGTAGAAAAGAAAGTATCATTTCTCTGAAAATCCCCAAAACACGAACGAGAAACGTAGAAACGGCTAATGGACTTATGACCTGGCCAAGCCAATGCAATTGCATTAATTGCAAGGAAGAAACTACAAATGTGAAGCAATGATAATCACAAAGCTTCGACAAAGCTTAGCAAGCGCAAGCTTCAAAGCTACCAACTGACATAAGCAGAAACCCCTGCTTTGCGGCTGAATTCCACGAACCCAGATTCTCCTCTTGCCGAATTCCGAAATCCCGTCCAACGGTCAACACACCCACCACGTGTAATGACCCATTGTTACTTACCAATTGTCACCATATCTACCATAAATATGCCCTAAACCTCAGTGGAAGTGGGAAATAATGATTCCCCAATTCCACCTTAACTCTCAGACGCCACTTTCAATGCGGTGCCGATCAACGGCCTAAGATTCTGTTGAATTCTACTGCGGGGTATGTCAACGTGTGTTGCAGCTGATACTTCAGGTGCCACTGCCAGGCCCAGGTATCACCACCTCATGAGCTCAACCGCGCCACGCAATCACGACGAATAAGATAGACAGCCTTCCCGAGATCCGGTGGACAAGATACTATTCAGGCAAGTCAAAACGATGCCCAGATGCCAAGTTGTTTGGCAGGAGGCACGGAAACGCAATGCGGGTAGCGTATTCCGTTCCGATGGCGGGACGAGCAAGGCCGGTGGCATCCCGATTGGACACAGCTGCACCACAGGATTACGAATTCGATGTTATTTTAAGAGAAAATCGGTGCGCCAAGCCGAGCTCATGGGGGGCATCAGTGTTATACCAGTACCCCGCTCGATGATTATTTCGTCGGTGGCAGACTAATCTAGGGGCCTCTCCGGTAGATGCCTCCATATATAAAGGGTCGAACAGTCCTCTAAGCTTGCCGGCCTATTCCACTCAGCAATCAACTCGGCAATTGTATCTATCAGAGATTTCTTTCAGCATAACAAATATCCTACCACCAAAATGGGTCTCGAAGAGGGTCACTACAGAATTATCAACGTTCATAGCCGCACCGCCATGGATGCGTCAGGGACTGACGAAGGGGTTGTCCATGGTTGGGAAGTCCATGAAGGCAATAACCAACACGCAAGTGGCCCTACTATACACTCTTCTCTCGCGGGCGACCTACCCATTACTGTTAATTGACTTCGTGGTAGTGGATTGTTTCGGAAAACGATGGCAAATGGGAGATTCGAAATGTCGCATATGGCAACTTTTTGAAGCCTTCTGTTGAGGATCACAGCGAGATCAATGACGGGACCCATCTTATCGTTTCCGATGGCCCTTATGGGTGGCACGTTTATGATGGCGAGGAGGACGATACTTACTGGTAAGCTCTTCCTCCCCAACCGACGCTAGATGTACATACAACGGCTAACAGCTATGGCTCGGCATTATTACAGTCTTTATGTCCCAGAATTCGATCGTCCGATTACAATCGACTTGGCTGAAGGCGGAAACCCCGCGAATGGCACACCGATCCTTCTCTGGGGAAAAATTGATGGAAATATGAACCAAGTCTGGAAATTTGAGCGGCGTAAGTCTGTCGCGTTCCCTACTTCGCTACACTATACTAACGGTCGAACCATAGTCGACTAGTTGAGTGTGCTAATAGTCAGAGTCAGCAAGTTCGAACTATGTCCATTACGTAAAGTATTTACATGTCAGACGTACATGCCAAGGACATCTCTACCCACGGTTGCAGACGAAAGATGTATAATTTAGCCAAATCCAAAGACCATTGCGGTCTAGTTAGTTATCCCAATATTTACATTGAGTTATTTAGCACGGATAAGTTCAGCTCCCAATGGTGCTGCACTTTGGCTCCTGTTCATTTTACCACGCCAACAACGCATGATGCGACCGCGTTGTCTCCCATCACCTGCAATTTCGCTGGAAGAGATCCCCGTGATGTGCTTTCCCCGCAGGGTTTTGATTGGTCTGTAAGGCACCCGATGCCTCCGCCCTCACCAAATGGGGAAACGTCTATGCGTTCGCCCTGCATGTGGCGTTCGTACTTTTCCACTTCTATCAACATCAAGCGAGACCGTTGGAATGTAATTTCATGACCCCTTTATGATGGAGACGGCGCGATTGTACTTAAGGCCATCGAGCAACCCCAACGCCGCTGTTTTACGGGCACAGGGCATTCGATCCATATTCGTTCGCTACACACACTCGTTAATAGCTGTACGCTGTACACACACACTCCTTAAGTTATGAAGTTTGCAATTCTCGTCGCTCTTTTTGCTTCCTCGGCACTTGCCGATTACCGCCCTGATGACAAGTACTGCTGGGACCGATGGGACAAATGGGACCGCCATTGCCCGTCGACCACCACAAAGCAAAACACCGTTACTCGAACGGTTAGTTGGAATTAGAGTATACTAACTTGGTTGATTATTACACAAGCTAACTCTTTCTAGTCAACCAAAACTTGTACTTCGACTAAGCTCGTCACCAAGACCCTGACGTAAGTAATACCCTTGCGCAATATAATCCAAGACAAGATGGTGCTTTAAATTCCGTCAGCATGGTTGGTTAACTCCAGATAACAGAATTCCCAAGGGTACGAAGACCGTAACTAAAACCACGGGCGCCAAAACCACCACAATCACGAAGACTTCCGCCCCAAAGACGGTTACTGTCACAAAAACCAAGAGCGTCAGCCCGACAACCATCACCGTGACTGGCAAGCCAGGAACCACCACTGTGACATCGACTTTGACCGTGCCAGGCGAAGATGGCGAGGTTGTCACGGTCACCATTCCAACCACGGTCACCCTCCCAGGCGAAGACATTACGACCACAGAATCAACTACTATTACCGAAGCTGAGACCACCACCGTCACAGTGCCAGGCGAGGATGGCGAGGTCGTTACTGTCACTATCCCAACCACGGTCACCCTCCCAGGCGAAGACATCACGACCACGGAGTCGACTACCATCACTGAACCTACTACCGTCACCGACTCGACTACGATCACTGAGTCAACCACAATTACCCTGCCTGGCGAGGATGGCGAGGTCGTTACTGTCACCGTTCCAACTACAGTTACTCTGCCAGGAGAAGAGACAACAACCACAGAGTTGACTACTATCACGGAGCCTACTACCATCACTGACTCTACCACGATAACGGAACCTACGACCATCACAGATTCTACCACGATCACCGAGCCTACGACAATTACTGACTCTACTACCATCACCGAGTCGACAACAATCACTGATTCGACCACGATCACCGAGCCTACCACGATCACTGAACCAACCACGATCACCGAGTCGACGACAATTACTGATTCCACTACAATTACCGACTCCACCACGATAACAGAGCCTACCACGGTCACAGATTCCACTACTATTACTGACTCGACTACGATCACGGATTCTACTACAATCACAGACTCGACTACGATCACGGATTCCACAACAATCACTCAGTCGACCACGCAGACCGAAACCGTGACTACGACAAGCACTAAGCCCGCCAGCACAACTACCACTACCTCAACTACCTCGGTCACTGCTTGCCCCACTGGAAATCCCGTTATCAATGGCAATTTCGAAAGCTCTCTTTCTGGATCTTGGACCGCCCTTACAGTTGGCGATACCGATGTTGAGCGTGTTATCTCATCCCCTGGTAATTACGCTCTTCGGTGTCGAATCAACACTGGCAACGGTAACAATCCTCAGCGCATTATTCAAGCTATCACGGTTTGCCCAGGCTCCAATTACAAAGTGTCATTCAACTCGCGTAGAGTAACCTCAACGGGCACTGTTTCTGCAATTCTTTACATCAACGACACTGCGCTCGCCGGAGGCGTCGTCACATCCACCTCCTTCTCTGCTGCGCCGCTCATAGGTTCCGGTACCTTCTCTACCACATCCAACAGCGTCATTTTGAGAATAGAATTTACCTTTAGCAGCTCAACCAACAGTCAAAAAGAACTCCAAATCGACGACGTCGTGCTTACCAAGCTTTAAGCGGCAGAATGGTGTATCTAATACATCCAATTCTTGTAATACTAGTTCTAAACCATTCACTCAAATAATTTATCCCTCCTACTCCCAAACAGCACTTGACAACTATTAGGTGACATCCCTTCGAGCTCGTACAAGTTTTTCAGTATAGTAGTAACATCCCGCTTTCAAACATCGTCCTTAGCTTTGCATTATAATAGTAGTGTCACAAAATACAACGTTGCAACTCAAATGGTAATCAACCCCGCACGCGTATGCCCTAGTCTCGGAAACCCTGCTAGTTCACGCACACCAGATGTATGCCAAAGCCAATCCTGGGATAAGTTTTGGCCATGACGCCAACTAAAACGAAATGGACAATAATTCCATAACGAAGCGGGGCATTTTAGGAGTATAAATGACGCTCTCCACCCCGAGATTCCTACACAATTCCTTCAAGTATTCACAATTCTAAGTCCCAGAACTTCGCATAAATTAAACCCCAAATAGAGTATTAAGACCAATACGAAATACCCGGCAAGATGGGTAAGCAAAAACCGTTCCCGTGAGCTCGCGATCTCTTATTTACTTTTAAAATATTAGCTCAGGACACTCTCCTCGACAAGACTGCATTCGCTGTTGCTGATGTCTACGAATACCAACACGCCAAGATGTATATGGTATGCCTGCGATATCGAGTCTATAAATTCTACCACTCTTGTATATTCACTCACATGCGGTAGACGTACTTCTGTCAGGGCGAGTCCGGCCAACTTTACCAAGTCAAGTCTCTCTATCGCGATGGCAGCCCCACCCTTATCGAAAACCAGATGGCAGAGTGCCAAGTATCAACGGTCACTTCTGAAGCTGCTCGGGGAACCCCTCTAGCGACCATTGTCAACTACGACGGACCCGGCATTCCAACATTGCATTTATTTTATCTAGACCAATCGAATACTATCCGAGAGATAGTTTGGGTCAATGGCGAGCAGACCGCCCATAACAATCTTGGCCTTCAAGCCGCTTCCAACAGCGATCTCAGCGTCATTCACTGGAAGCAGGGGACGTCAATCACCTGCATGAGGTAAGACCAAAAACAACTCCGGCGTTCGTACTCCCTAAACTAACAACCCACAGACTCTACTTTCAGGCCCCAGATGGCAGCATTCAAGAATACGACAGAGCAGGCTCGGGCCCCTGGCGGCAAGGTGTATTCCTTGATTTCTCAAACTTTCCGCACTCAAAACCCCTTTCCGGGACGTCTCTCGCATTCATCAACCTAGCCCTCACAGAACCGAACATCCGAGGATTTTGGCAATCGGCATCGACAAACAGCGTCGTAGAGGGCGCTAGCTACGGGCTTGACTGGGAACATAAAGGTCGCACTACCGAAACTTTCCCTCCTCACATTCCTCTTGCTGCCGCATGGGAGGGAAAGCGGTCTGACTCCCAAACCGTCTTTTATCATATCGACGATAGAGATATATTTAAGACCGTCATCGGAAGCCACTCCCAAAAAATCTGCACAGTCCCAGCCGACGAGGGCTCAAAGCTCGCTGTAAACCCTGGGCCCTCCGACGGTGGCGTTCACCTTATTGCTTCCGGTGCAAACCACATTATCAGAAGAGTCTTCCCAAAAAACGGAACCGCGTGGAAAAGCCCTACACGGATCAATCTGGGGGCATCATCACCATTAGCGAACTAGTGGCTGATCATAGACGTCAGGTACCGCGGGTGGGACATAGGAACCCCGCTTGATGGGAAACTTTCCATTGTTCCGTGTTGATTCGGAGAGTATGTTTAAATTTAGCCGCCTTTCTATATAGACACCACCGTGGCATCGAACCTTCTCATTGTACATAGTACATCATGATATCATGTATGCATACAGACCTTGTATAGTGTCGCTCCATCTTAATGCCCGGTTGCCTTGGAATTAGGTAGTTGAAAGCGATTTCAATACACAGGTCATGTATTATTCAAACATTAACGCCGGCACAACTGACATCGTGGGCGCGGACCAATTTGAGTAATTCCAATACTAGACGCTGATGCACCATCCATTAATGCACTATGTGCCACCTCAGCAGCTTAATTAGGTGCACGTGCCTACCGAAAATGTATCTAATTTCCAATGCATCACAATTGTCATGTGATTGAAGCTTCCGTGGTGTGGAGTTATTGTGATTATCTGCCGGCTATCGTACAGTATATGTGAGTACTAACGTTGATACCCAAGTTAACACCTACCTGTTGAGTCTCTATGCAAACTCATGTGCAACGTAATCTTGCTAATGGGTATCGGAGCCAGATCACCTAATACTCAGCTTTGGGTCTAGCTTAGGAAATAGGGGGCACAGTTGTGCACGGTATCTGGGCGGTGTATGTGCTCACCACCCGAACTCTGTAACATTTAAATATTTGCCCTTATGGATTCAGTTCACGGATATTGGGGTTTGCGAAGATATTCGAAGAAGCTTGATAAAAGTGTATAAATAACCGTGTCCAAGAACTTCGCCTACCTTCCGTATCTCCCGAGCAGTTCCAGGCAAGCATAACTCATCTCGATCGACAATTAAGTACGTACTGGGCGGAGTCCTTGTGGCCTTGAGCGCATCATCTGCCTTGGGTGCAGCTTCTACACAATTCCAAACTCGTTGCAATGGCTTGCTCCAGTCGTTCGAGGTAGATAATCCCGCGGTTGTCTATTCTAGATACGTTGCAGCAGGAGCCAAGACCGTTTTCGATGGTGCCCATCCATAGTATCTGCAGTCCGTGGTGGCCATGGCGGATATGTGCCGGCTAGGCTTGAACATAACTCCAAGCAGTTCCTCCAAAGTTAGTATGGAAGCTTTGGGTAGGATGGCATATGGAAGGGGAAAGGGGAAAGGGGAAAGGTTCCTTTTAGTTAGAGACTCAGGGTGGGATGGATGTAAGTCGCATTCGGTTAATAAGGCCCCCCGATGATGTGACTTTAAGGAACATGGTATCTAATGCAATCGTCAATTCAGGTGTCCGTTCCATTGAGATGGCTTTTAGCGTTGCAAGAGGGTTCGCAACAGCTGGTCACGATACTGGACATACCAGAGGCACTCCTGAGTCCTTTGAACCCGGGTGATTCATTCACAATAAATGGAATCGTGGTTTGCTAAACACGTCGGCAAGGCCGCCGTGACGCAATGTGATGAACTTGATGGCGTTCAGGATCAAGTTCAACTTATATATATATATATATGATTTCGTCCCGAAGCGCTTCTCTACGGCCGGCCACGGCCCTGGTCAAATCTGGGCGTCAAACCAATGCCTTACCGGCATCTAGGTTCTCAAGGTTCGCCGCATATGCAATGAAGATGTTCATGGCAATGGCGGCAAACTAACTTATCCTTATGCTCTACCGGGGTCAGATAACAGTTTGGTTGCCGCTTTGGCTGTGGAAGGCCGCACAACTAGGGACTCAACACAGGCCTACCACCAGCTACCGCGCCGCTACTCAAGATACATCAAACTCATGGTCTCTCGAGAGCGATTTAATCTTAATACTGTCAATTACCTTATCAATAATGATCGAATTCGGTGTATCAACAAAGAAAGTAGATTTGAGCGGCTTACAGGTGTCCAGCCATAAGCTTATAATGTACGTGTGCTAAGAGGATATCCGGATGCGCTGGTACCTTCACGACGAACTACTATGAAAGCGTCGCTAGAAACCTTTCACTCCCCTCTCCGCAGCTAGCTTGATTTCCTTTTCATATACTTTCCCATTTCGGGCCTAAGTCATCTCGTTTCGGCAGAGGAGCTTGGTATATTGGTATACTACCACAAACCAGCAGAACTGTATTCCCGACGCTATTGTCCAGCGGGTCGAGAGCGGTGTCGTACCCGAGTATATTATGGGCTATAAGCCCGCCTGGTGATAACGGCGGTGCCGCAGTCGCAGTCAGAAGACCTTGCAAGTACCCTGGAAGGCCACGTACGAGGTTCTGGCAATATAGGCCGTAAGAGTAATTAGGAATGTGAATAAACCGTTAATAGGTATTCGAGATCCCATTAGTCTGTTGCGCGTCAACCACGCTCATGAGGTAGCAAACGGCGCTGGTATCGAAGAAGGCAAAGCGCTGCCTTTGGGGGTCTCGGCTAGTGTCAGGGTGTAGTCCCGAAAAATGTTTGGACTGTTGCACCCAAGATGGCGAAAATTGTATGTGTGCATATGCACATGTGGTAGGTCAAGGCAAGGTCATCCTAGACGATGGATTCGACTGAGATTGTATTCCTCGGGTTCATGCCCAACGTTGCCTTAGATCTAGATAGCCGTGTTAGTTCGTTTCTCCTAACCTGTCAACCCCTGGAAGGCAGCCGATAAGCCAGGATGAATCTGTTTACCTGAGAACTGTGGTACAGGGCGGACTGAAACCCAAAACGGATCAAAGTTATTCGCTTGGACATCCCGATATGTCAGCCTGCATACGAGCCGTTGGAGTTTTCATAACTTAATTTGAAAATCCAGCCCGCCGAATGGTCAAAACATCAAGGGTCTGATCGCGCTAGGTAGCCGAAAAGGTCTGATCCCTTGGTACAGAGTACCACACCAACTTCCACCCTGGTATGCACGCTTTTTTTGATAAACGATAATGAAGAACAATATAAGGGGCGTGGTGCGCACAGTACACTGATATCCAAATGATCAATGTGATCGTCCAAGATCTAAGAATCCTGATTCAGGAAAAAAACCCGTTGGCATTCTCTCGAAACGCAGTGCGACCGCTAAGACCGACTCCTACAACATCGCAAAGCGGGCATCGTTTTCAGGTTCGAGCTTGGATGCAGATATCGAGACCCAACAATACCAACCGGTCGCTAACTTAATGATCTTTTTAGAAAATCCTGGCGCAGGCTTTCTGTAGTTCCACTAGAAAAGTTTGGCGCACTGATCAACGAAACACCGTATTAAAATGTCAGAAACCACTCCCGCTAGCTCGTCGTCGACATCGGACCTTGCAGCCATCGAATCATACAAAGGCCTTGTAGACGACTATGTCAAAAACGGCCTCAACCTGTCAACCGGCGCGAAGATTGGAATCGGTGTAGGAGCTGGAGTTGTCGGGCTCGTGATTATTGGAATGATCATCTTCATTGTCGTTCGGTTGCGCCGGTCGCGGTCGGAAAAATCGAAGAAAGCCGATGCTCAAGGGAAAGGTGGGAGCGAGACTAGCCTTACTGAAGAACAGAAAGCTGCGGAGGCGAGGAGGATGCGGGCGTTGGACAACATGTAAATGGCAGCGAGGGGTTGGCCTGATCGCAAAGGTTGTCACGGATCCCGAAGCACTGCACCGAAGCCTTTCCATGTGCATATATACCACCATTCCCTAAACTCTCCGTCCGCTTGGATTATTGAATGATAGAATTTGAGCCCTCGAAAATTCCATTCGGTCAGTGATGATATTCAAAGTGGATAGGATAATCAGCGGTTCAGCAACCCAAAAAGTTCTACATACAACACTGGTCGTTCTGAGGAGTGGAAAGGCTTCCAGTTTCATAGAATAGGAGTGCTGCCCGGCGTCACAGATTCCCAGCGCTGGGGCGTTAACGCGTTGGTCTTGCCGCTTTGGAGATTTCGATTCAATGTTGGTTCCCAAATCTGATGTATCATAAATTCTAATAATTCAAAGTCTCGGTGTCCGGAGTCGTTGGAGTTTGGCGGCAAACCTGAGTAATTAATTGCATGGACATCGATAAGGTGGCGGTTTAAGCATCGGCATAGCTGATAATAAGGTCACCGCGCGTCGACATTAGTCAAAGAGAAAACTCTCCAAAATATGGGAAGATCGCAGGTCAATTGTTGCGTGAGGATAGACTCGAGGATGGTTTCAGACTTACTATCAAAGAACGCGCATACACATGCATACGCAATCATCTCAAACCACTCCGTCGGTATCATACCGATTATCAGACAACATCGCATATTCGTTCATACCCTTGCATATAAGATCAGTTGTATATTTATTATATACTAATTGCATCTAATAGATAGGTACCAAAGTGCCGGCGGAGAAATTGGGTTAGGGGAAAGGTGTCTTGTGTTTTGAAATACAAGTTATTGGTATTATGATCATATGAATAAGCTAAGTACTTTCTATTACTCATTTGAGGGGTCTGCGATTGCTTTGATACTTATCTAGAAAAATAAGATATACAGCTATACGCAGCACCGGTTCTTCGTCTCAGCGGAGACACTTAGCGGCGCAGACGCCATAGCGTGTTTACCTTAGAGCAGCTACTCCATCACGGAGTTTGCGGGATTAAGATATTGAAATATTACTAATTCACAAACTTTTTCCCTTCGCGCGCTACTAGCGTACTAAGCTTAAGTAATCAACTGTTGGATTTTCCCGTCAACCAAGCGAGGAATCTACAATGTATAAATAAAACTGGAGCGGAGATTTATGGATGGTTGCTCGACACCCATCCGGCTAACATTGCTCGAGACCCCAACATGTCAAGCCTCGCTTTGCAGGAGAAAACTTTTGTCATTTTCGGTGGCGCTTCTGGCATGGGCCTCGCGACCACTCTGACACTTCTCCAGAATGGCGCCAACGTTGCCTTCTCAGACATAAATGAGAAGAATCTGAGCTCGAGGCACTCGGAACTGGACGAAAACTTTAAATCCCGAGCTTTGATACAAACTGCTGATGTAACCAATCGGGCAAGCGTAGCAGGATTTTTGGTTGCGGCTAAAGCAAAATTTGGCAAGGTGGATGGTGTTGTCAACTTTGCAGGAACGGGGGGGCGAGAGCTAGGTACTGAGGCTGTTTGGGAGACTTCTGACCAGGAGTTCCAGTTCATTATCGACTTGAACGTCAAGGGGCTTTTCCATGCTTTGAGCGAATCTCTCAAGCCAGGCCTCTTGGTTGACAGAGGAAGTTTTATCCACATTGGCAGCCAGTTTTCGCTTCAGGGATTCAAAAATGGCGCCGTATTCGCTGCCTCAAAGCATGCAGCCTTGGGGATGGTGAGAAGTGCTGCGAAAGAGACTGGTGCCCGTGTCCGAGTCAACTGTGTACTGCCGTGAGTAATTTGTGCCTACTAAGCATACTCAACCTTACTAACCCGAACCATAGAGGAGCCGTCGACACACCAATGCACCGGGCAAACTTGGATCGTGTACCAGGTTTCGCTGATGCTCTACAAACACCAATTCCACGGCCTGGAACGGCACAAGAAGTGGCAGATGTCGTAGTCTTCTTGCTTAGCGACCAGGCGAGTTTTGTTACTGGAGCTGCGTGGAGTGTTGATGGTGGCGCATCCGCCTTCTAATTGATATTCTTCGGGCTCTATTGGGCGGATGAAATAGCAAAGCAGATGGGAGGTAAATTTCTAACTCGTGGGTAACTGCTGCTGGTAATGTGAGAGGATTGTGATTGAAATTACAAAGAAAATTTGCAATTGTATTTGTGAAAGCTGGGAGCTTCGTGATATCTGAAGGGGAATAATTTGGAACGCAATGTTTTCAGATTGTTTGTATTACAGTCCAATCCTGCTGATTTCCTAATTTTGTTATGTAATTTGTGAAGTTAAAAGAAATTAGGACTTGAGGACTTGTAGCTACCATACATCAATGGAGAGACTTTGACAATGCCATAGGTCAACATAGGTCTATAAGGTAGTTAGCGCTTGCATCAATGCATGCTAGAGTGGAAAGTTGGATAAAATGATCTCCTTGGAGCAAATCCAAATGGTACAATACCAAGAGACTATCAGAGTGAGGAAGTAACTAAGTAAGTCATCAAAATCCTTCGAAAACCTCAAATCCAAATCCATCTTAACGTTATTCACATCAAGCACCCGAAACCGGGCAGAAGGATGTGTTGTTGTGGTAATTAACGCTTGGAAAGGCTCCGGTGCTCACAAACCATCCGAAGTCCTATCTTCGCTCTAACCCTCCGCTTACGTAGCTACCGCCTTGGCTTCCTCGTCCAAGAACGCCCAGAAATGTCGAGCTCTCCTTAATTTTCGAAATTTTCCGGGTGATGGATTCGTGGAACGATGGTTGGTTGATAACTCTTCGCACTCTCCGAGTATTGAGACACCAAGCGTATGGGCGTCTTCATACTTTTATGGCGTTGCAAACCTGAGTGAGAATGCTCAAACGCCCTCTGTAGTAGAAACTGCCGATGCTGAGGTAATGCCCAAGAATGGCAATTTCTGCGAATCGATCCGTGCTACAAACATAGAAAAATAATACCACAAGCCACAGTGCGGCGGCTCTACATACGTACGATCATTGTATTGTAAGGATGTTTTGGCGAAGATACCGATGCTAAGCTCGAGGCAGAGATCCAGAAAATCATGATCTGGGGGACTTAAGCTCCAGCTAAGAGCCTCAAAGCGACGTAATCAGCCCTAAAATTTCTGGGCTGCTTCTGGGCTGCGGAATAAAGGCTCGATCCCGCAGGGTCTCGTAACCTCCCTCGAATCTGGCGCGGGTTACGAACGTCGGAATCAATCTGCAGAAACGTGGGCTGTGCAACCTGTGCTGGCATACCCACATGCGCTGGCCGCGTGTCCTCACAGCAAATTTATGGGTAATAAAGAACCCCACGCTCACTAGCCAGGTTCATGGAACGAACATCCAACGCAGAAAACAAGAAATCAAACTGCAAATCTCCTTACAATGCATTGCTATACCATGAATTTAACGCTGGGCTGTGCGATTAGGGTCAGATTGCTAGATACGGCATAGCGAGGCACGCTTCGGAGTCGGGTGAACCTTAAAACGTTTTTCCCCAATTGAGATATCGATTTCCCGAACCAAACGCCAGCAGGTGAGGTTTTGGCGAACATGGTTCCAAACCTTAGACTGCTTCCGTCATCGTCTGCGTCTGTTGGATTGTTCGTGAAGAAATTAATATGAAGCCAAGGATGGCTCGGACACGCACCTAGTCGTGATATGGGTCTGACACTCTTGAAGTTGGTAGGCTGTATGATGACCCAATTGGAATCTAAAATTAAGATTGTGTAGGGCTCAATACGACGGGAAAGTATAACCCACCGACAAAATGTTCCGTAGGATATGGCCGCCTACAGCTAGAATGCTATGTAGTACAACGAGGCTCTGGACTAGAGGTACATACCATCCGCCCGGTGACTTTTTTGGGCTCATTGGACAATTTTTCACACGGATGATGCAGATGCATGGGTAGGCATCAGTCGAACGGAATATTGGCTTGATCCCACACCATTGCGCCTTCTGAAACTTATCGAGAGTGCCACAATGGAGGATTTTGGGGTAGTAGTGGAGCCTTTATGCGAGTTCTCTGAGTGCCGACCACTGCGGTATGACTAAGGACCGCCCACCGATCGGTGGATATAAGAACCGGTCTCGCCTCGTTCAAGAATACCAAAAGTCAAAACAGAAAGGCAAAAAACATCTCCACCTCTCAGGGCCTTATATACATCTATCTTCTTGTATAACGTTCAATAAGGCAATTCGTTCCACAGTCTTTAATCATCTCCGCGAGGATCCGAAGTACTTCCCATTTGCAACATCTAACAACACGCAAGCCATCCCGACACCAGCCTTCGGGCCCGATCGAATAAGTCAACAAAGCAATCTCGAATATTAACGAGACCTCAGTATGGAAGCAGCAGGTCTCACTTTCGAGCAGCGACAAGAGCTTGGAGTTGGCTGCAAAGCCCTCATTCCTAATTTCGACCCTGCCTACGGATACGTTCCATCCCGAGCGTCTGCAATCATCTTCGTAGTCTTGTTTGGCCTTTCTACAATCGGTCATATCTATGCCTCGGTCAAAGGAAGACATTACTGGTATTTGTGCTTTGCAGTAGGCACAATCGGTATGTATACGTGCCCTAGTCCCGAAATACTACGCAAAGATTTGAAGCTAATACACTATCGTAATCTAGCTGAGGTGATCGGTTGGGGCGGAAGACTATGGTCTTCCTCATGTCCTTATAACGATAATGCCTTTTTGATGCAAATATCTACCCTCATTTTCGGTAAGGAGCGCCAGTTTTGACCCTTTCACTGTTGAACTGACAACTGACGAAATCCTGATTATATAGCCCCTGCTTTCTTCACTGGCGCCATATACTATCTCCTCAAGCAATTCATCGATGTCACTGGTCGCGAATACTCTTTGCTTCCACCAAAACTCTATCTTTGGATCTTCATCACCATCGATGTTATATCCCTCGCCATCCAGGCTGCCGGTGGTGGCATCGCTTCCTCAGCTTCTAACCAGCCCGGTGGTGACCCGAGCACCGGAGCCAACATCATGGTTGCTGGTGTCGTCTTCCAAATGGCCTCCATCACAGTCTTTTGCTTCTTCTACGCTGCTTTCTTGTGGAAGGCCCGCAAGGCCCAACTCGACAAGTCTATCATGAGGTTGACTTATGCTACCATCCTCAGTGTCACTTGCATCTACATCCGAAGCATCTACAGAACTATCGAGTTATTGGAAGGTTGGGACGGTTATCTCATTACCACCGAGAGATTCTTTATCGCTCTTGATGGCGCAATGATGATTATCGCCGTTGGTGTTTACAACTTCGTCCATCCCGCTCTTCTTCTCCCCAACCCAAGTGATAACAAGAGGATCGAGGGAATGGGTAGCGATGAGGAGGGTAGCCGTGCGCAGACCATGGGCAAGCGTGGTGAGGCTTAAGCGGACGATGACTCCTAATAGATCAATTCAGATCTATTAAAAACGCAGTTTCTCATTTGTCAGATAGACGCATATTCTAGATTCCTTGCTCTCGGAGGGTGTAGTCATGATTAGGTTGTCCCATTTGTTTTGGATTTGCTAGTATCATAGTTATGCATGTTGGGTTTTACGGTTTCTGAATTTTCAAAATTAATACCATCACGATTATTAATGCCCACATGCGTATTCGTATTTGGCTGTAAAAGGTGCATATGGAATCGAACGGTACAATTTGCAAAATGGCAATCAATTCTGAGCTTGGAGTCTTCTGTGCATGTTCGTCTCTGCAGCATTCTAGAAGCGTAGCATTTCACAACCTTCATGCAGGTCAGGTGCTTGAGACCATTCATGTTGCACGCTGAGCGAACGAATAAATTTGCCGAATTCGAATACCCTCCGTGTCGGTTGTCAGCAAGCCTTGGATGCTGACTTTAAACCACACTTGACTCATATGTGCAACAAACAGATCCGACGATGTAATTGGACAATGGGTTATTCTTCAAATAACAATAACCGGGGTCTCCGTCCCGATCTTACTAGAGGATGATGTATTGAAAGCGAACTCGAGAGCGGCTCCTCGTGTCCCTCGTGTTGCTGCAGGTAGGCTATAGTGGGTAATGCTTCAAATAAGCCAGGGTTGTTATAATTGATTGCCTGAGGAAAATATTTCAGTAAACATCCGACCGGCATACAGCCTCCCATCATCCAGACCACCGGACCATCTGCCATGGCCATGCATCTCGCATTTCTGTGTTGTCAACCACGCTAGCTATGTTCGAATTTCTCCGGTCTGCACGATCTGGTGATAAGACTGCCTAGGATTCTTGTTGAAGTTTAAACTTCGCCGCGAGGCCAAGATTTTCAGGATTCTGGAAATTCCCACTCAACGTTAAAGAGCACTTGTGATGAAGACAAAAGCAGTTGGCTGGCCCGAAGGAAGCTCCAAGCCGGGACTCGCCAATGACATAAGCCTCAGCTCTGCCGTTTCGGTTTCGAAATCCCTGTTCCCTTTCACAACTTGGCTAGGCTGTTCCTGGTCTCCACCAAATCCCTCCGTTTTTCCACCGTGTCTTATCGTCCGATAGGAAAGCCCATATGATGTATTGGAGTTGGCCGGTGCCTAACGTTATTGTCCCGTCCGTGCTCGACTACTTGTTCGACTGTATTTCGTTGTGGTATTTTTTTCGCTTTCGAGGCGCAGCAAAAAAAAGGTTGAGCTAGCATCTGCGAGCAGGCATCAATGCCTACATCTTTGTCGAGAGATGTGCATGTACTTCCAAGATCTCGATTCGATTCGAAGGATTCTGGAATGATGGCTGTGCTATTATGTATGTATGTACAGTGGTCGGATGTCTACCCGACGGTTAGTAAGGCGGGGGAATTGTTAGTAATTAAGTCGAGTCTCGAAGCTTGATATGGGTCCTGTCCAGAAGAGCAAAATACGTGTAACCGGTAAACCGTCCCTATGATATAGATTTCGGCCTCCACGGACCCGATAACAGGTATCTGGGCAGACCTGTCGTCGTAATCGAGAAGGGGCTTTGCGTTCCCTATAACATGAAAATTGATAAAATCGAAACCAACTGGGAAACCTCCACCATTAAATCCGCTTGTCTCCAGGCTTCGAGCGGCTTAGTCACACCCGAGAGTGTAACCAATTTCCGGGTGACCGCCAAGAGTGTCAGCAGGCTGCAGAGAATCCAGGAACTGGGTGTAAGCAGCCCGCATTAGCGTCCCCACTCTTCCCCTTCCGGTAACACCCACCTTGCCGTTTAAGGTTTGATGACGAGGGGCTGGCCACCGCCAGCTCGGGGTTCGGGCAGTCTGGCACCTCCGTCAGCAGGTCGCATTTGTGCGGCTTGAGTTTTAAAAGGAAGTTGGGACCGCCATTCCACATTCCGACATCACTCACAGCACCCCCCGCTTGCCTCTCGCTAAATCGCGAAGTCTCATCAATCATATAACAAAAACATAACACCGATTTGTTTGGGAATTGGAATTGTGGTTTATCTAGCTACAACCAATTTATATCCCTCAAGGAGTTCCTCATCTTGTCTGAGAGAAAAGAAAGAGCCGTGAAACACACTGAATCCACCATGGCTGTTGTATCGAGTAGTTCGTCAGTTGATCTGGGGAAGCTGGGTGTAGGATCCGCCCTTCCCGACCAACAGTTTCAGTGTGCTGCTGGCCCAGAGGAGGATTGGACCGGCACGGTGGATCCCAAGGTTCGACGCAAGCTACAGAATAGACTTAACCAGCGCGCCTATCGTATGTGACCATTCCCCATTCAATGAACGATATTCAGTCCCGAGGGGTTGGACTACCCCTCCCCATGCAGAAGCTCGTTTATGCACCCCGATGACATGGCGCTAATACTTGCATATTTTATATGCATCCAGGCCGCCGCAAGATGCTCGAAAAAGCAGAAAAGGTTAAGAATTCCAAGACAGTCTTAACTACCGTCCCTGCCGATGGCTCCACCTCATCATCATTCGAAGATGGCATCATACCACTCCAGACAGCCATGATGCAGGCAGAAGGCGCCCGAGAAGTCGTCCACCCTTTGTTCCGCCGCGGCCAGAACTGCATCATAGTCACCGATCCGAAAACCAATGGGTATCGACTTCGATACGTCCCTCCGAAGATCGCCCCTGACAACCTCCTCCTCTCCCTCATCCATTATAACGTCATCAGAGCGTTCCTGACTAATTTGCAATACTTCAACATACCCCTTGCAGCTCTCATGTCGGACGACGTGACAAGCCCGTTCTGCACTTCTAATACTGTTCCTGAGAATCTACCTCCAAACCTTCATCCTACGCCGATGCAGATGCTGTATCCTCATCATCCATATATTGATCTATTTCCCTGCCCTAAAGCGCGAGATAACATGATCATGATGTTGACCCGAGACAAAGGGATGGTCGATGACGCCATGTGCGATGATTTATGCTGTACGGAAGGGGAGAGTGGGCTAGTCGTCTGGGGCCCACCAGAGCGGATTGAGAGCTGGGAGATCACGCCGCATTTTGCGGGGAAGTGGAGTTGGCTGGTCAAGGGCTGCATTGAGCTCCAGAGGGCGACAAATAGATGGAGAGAGGCACGAGGAGATCTGCCGATAAGGTTTGAAGAGATTAATGAGTTGTGATATTTCCTTTTTTTTTTCTCTTCTTGTCTCAGATATTTCCCCCCCTGGTTTATTCTTTTTTAATATCGTTCGGGATGGATATGGAGTTTGGTCAATTGGTCGTTCCAGGGCGTTCCAGGTGTACTTGCATTAGTTCGTAATCTGTTTGGGAATATCGGTCTTTGGGGTACCAGGTTTTCAGAGGAAATTGGATATCCTTGTAGTTAAGGTACATCAATAATATCTCCACACTTGCATCTATATGCCATCGTCAATTTCCACCTTCTAGTCCATGAGCGGATCCTCCCGCTAAGAGAATGCCAATCCCATGTATGCAGTTCAATCTACTGCTGTCAGCCACCTGCAGAAACGTGAGCTGGCGGCACTAGACAAGGGTTTCCAACGGGCCCAATGTAACAGTTCCCAAGCATTCCGGGCCTCACAGCGGGGGCGAGTGAATGCCTCACAAATAGACACCCTCATCTTCCCCAGCGTGTCCATTGGCAATTCCGTTCGATGGGGCCGAGGTGTTCCCCGGTGCTGAAGCAGCTTGACCTTCTCCGGAAGATGAAACGGGTGTAGGACTATCCAGATCCATATGTCCAACACTAACTCCTCGCCTCACCAACTCCAGCCTGATGATGTCGATACGTTGCTTCTGCTGTTCGATAACACCCTGATTATATCGAATCGCATCCTTGCAGTCTTCGTCATCGGGATATTCGGCAAGAGTGGTATTAGAGCGTTCAAGATGGTATAGTGAATTCTGAAGACGTGCAGATTCTTGGTGAAGTTGTGGAATCTCCAGATCGAGCAGGGCCTGGGCAAATTGGTCCTAAGAAACACGAGATGAGATGTTAGTGGGGCCGTACATAACGCGGGGAACAGTAACTGACGAACGGCGCGTACCAGAGGGATAGGAGCTGCAGAGGCACTCATTATGGCCGGTGTAAGTTGGTGATGACTAGAAGGTAGCTTTTGATGGAGTCGCGTCGGGCTACATCCCTTTGTACGGATGGTAGTGTGAGGTTGGAGGTTGTGTCGTCGTAAGCTCGGAGAGATGCTTGCTTAGGTGAGAGTCCAGGCGGAGCGTTGTGTTGTTGCCATTGTAAAAAAATTTGTGTCCGCCAAATATAGTCTCGAGGCCGCGCCAAATATACACTCAAGGAAATCTATCAAACTACAACGATCATGTACTAACTAATTGTTCTCGACGTAATTACATATTCCGTACAACATGGAGGATTTGTCTACCGCCACCGTTTTGAATAGACCAAATATTGTGGTGGAGATATTTCAAAGCTCATATTACAAGGTCTTCTACGCGGAAGGACTGCTTGCCACTCGGGGCTTCCTAGCGAAGTTAAGAACGTTAACACTGTATCTATCCGGCGGAAAACTGTAGAATTTGACACCCCGTAATCTCGGGAAGAAGGGCGCAACTGTTTTGCCCGGGATCAATCTTGTGGTATTTTATAATAAAAACTTCCGCCATACGTGTACATGAGTACACGCGGGATCGTTTCAACCAATTATAACATCGACTCACAAGCCAGTACCCGTGCTACCTTAGATTTGTTTTAATATAGTCTTACTAGTTAACTAGTTTGGGAAAAGCCCCGAGGAATCGTGACAGCAGAACTCTGCTAAGTGCGTGACATGAACCAAAGGAACATCATACAACACCAAGATTTGTCCAGAGTTGTTGGATTTTGTTGCTTTGCTAGTCAGCGTTAGGAAGCGGGAGTTCTCTATCGGATTGATCATTTCCTCGGGGTTACCAAAGCCTACCGACGATTAAGTAGGCTTATCTCATGCAACGACCGCTATAAATCTATGGAGTGGCCTGAAAACAACAGATCTTTCAGGCTAATGCTTGGGTCCACCCAACGTGGCACGACGATATTGCAATTCAAGCTTCTTGCTACATATACCCTCTTTCCTGTCTATCGATGTTGTTCTATGTATGTTCTTTTTGTTCTTTTTGTTCTTTTTTCTCTTTTTTTTTGGTGATTGTTTCTGAACTTCCTTTCTCTATAGATCGATAGATCTACCACCATAGAATTAGAGATTAAGTATCGGGTTTAAGCTCCAATCCTACACACGTCCCCCTTCTCCCTGACCTTAACTTGTAACGTTGTGTATTACCTTGAACTAACTAGACTGCATATGATTTCTTGCACATCAACCGATATCCGCTTCGGCTATCTACTTCCAGTTAACAAATGGGCCTCTCTGGGAACCCTGGAGTATTTAAAGGTCGGTATGATTTCGGGAAGCCGTGGATGAGGAAAAAGATATCATGCAGCGCGAGATTGCGAGTTTCCGAGACAGAGTACATGTAGTCTGCGACGTGTTTGATTGGCCGTGTCCTACAGAAGGTTTGATAGCTCTGTTGAATGGATTCATGGAGGGAACCATGTTTGTCGGCCAAGATATAACGTCTGCACCTTGGATGCAAGAAATTACAAAGATCAAGCAAGGGTGTGGCGAATGGGCTTGCTTTCCAGTCTGTATTTGCAGGGATCTTCCAGCGCACGAGGGTACAGGTGCAGCTGCGAGGACTTCAGATACATCACGATCTGAGCCACAATAGTCCATCCTGAAATGTCGGGCATCAGTAGCGACGTGAGGCTGAGTATAGTTCCCCTCAATTTAAAATATAGCAGTCCCTTAGTTAGCAGAATACGAATTGTCTAGGGTGTTACGGTCTCCTCCCTCCTGAATCATCGAAATCAAGGCCTCCGCGGAACGTCACAAGTGCAACATTTGCGAGAACCCTTCTCATCCTGCCTGCACCTTCGCAGCGATTCAGAATCATGTCCTTACCCTTACCGGGGGAAACCGCTACAGCGTCCCTCTCAGGGGTCTCTATAGCTACCCTCTTGAATCTCGGAGTCTTAGCTCCGTATACGCCATCCATCGAATGTTTCTATCGAAAAGATGGGACGACGACTAGCTCGACTTACATATCCAGCGCGTACACCTTGTATTACCAGGAATTCGGGTGCCGTCTAGATCTGCAGGACGGTAATACCTCGTGTTGCTTGCCAAATTATGATAACTTCAGATATTATATTGCTACCGACTGCCCGAATGGGTATACATCGCGTGATGGTACAAGTGCACCAACTATATTGCTTGGGACCGATACTGTCACGCACTGCTGTCCAGTGTGAGTACCAACAACTGTATCTAAACTCGCATTAAAAGGGAAAACAAAATATTCGTGGAGCGAACGCAAAACTGAGATTTCTCACAAGTTTGTCTTCCGCACCTGGCTGGAAAGTTGAAGAAGTTCTGTACCTCGATGGAGCCAGAAGATTCGTTTGCGAGTGGACTAGGAAACAGACTCCGAATTATACAAGGTCCACGCAATATAGGATATGGGCCTCCCCGGCTTTCGTCGTCTCGACCACAGGCCTAACGATACCCGAGAATACAGTCGCATCTACAACTGCGCCAAACACGCCATCCGAAACTGGGGCCAGCCGAACGGTCCAAGAGACCGATCGAACTTCACCCACAAACAGCCCATCAGATACAGGCTCCAAGCCAGCGAATGGAAGGGGGTTAGGCACGGCTGCCATCGTTGGTATCGCGATTGGGGCTTTTGTACTCGTAGTAATCGCGGGTTTCATTGGGATAAAACTCCTTCGCAGAGCCCGGGCTTTCGCCGGGCTTTCTCAAAGATTCGCCTGGTAATAAGAACCAACCGGATGCTACAAGCATAGTGAGCATTAGTAATTGGGAGCCGTGGGCATCCTTGTATTTTATCATCGTATTTTCCCAAAACTTACAAGGTACAATAATTTTCCCCAATACTACCTACGATTTACATCCAGTTTCGGAGTTGGGTCATAATTCCAGCTCTCGGTCCCGATTTCTTTCTTCCCAGTCGGTCCTCGAAGTCTCTAAGGCTTTCGAGACCTAAGTTAACCATATCGACTTTTTTCTGATACTTGAAATAATCTTCGTTGTGTTCAAATGTCGCCAGAAGCCTGCTCCCTTTTTCTAGGTTTTTACGACAGTCTTCGAAAAGTTGCAGAAGTTTTGTGCTATCCTTCGAAGCCAATGTCCAGGAGTACGATGCAGTGAGAAGCTCCTCGAACAATACGACCCCACGTATGATCTTGACGTAACAAATTTGCGTCGTAAACGGATCGGTGCTCTTTGCTTCTTCAATCGCTTGGTATATGCTCGACTGCGCAAGTTGTGCGTGTTTATTCGCCTCTTGAGCTTCGGATGAACGGCGTTTGGGCGTCGTGTGTCTACCAGCAGCCGCCAAATGAGTGTTCGCAGCTTGGATCTCTTTATCAATTGCTAATATGGTTCGTTCGATATCTATCTCCTGGCTGCATCCCTCAAAAGGGTAACTGCTTTCTCGTTAGTATTAACATACACATTCATAGGGTTATCGGCGGCGAAACACCTCGTTAAAATTTCAGGTTGTATAGACTCACGTTCTTGGTTCCGTATGTTTAGCTGCTGTTAGGGAAGAGCTATCTGAGTCTGAGCTTTTACTAGATGTCCGACTGCTGAAGCTCTGGATTGTTGGCTCTTCCAGCTCTAAGGAAAGTATTGTTAATCTCGAGGATGAGGAATATACTGACAAGTACTTATTTTAGCAGTTAAGTCACGCACCATCGGATGGAACCACCTTGAGAAGCAATTTTGCAAATGCTGCCGCCGCAACAGTTGCGTATGGCTGCCATATATCATTTTTATGGGCATCTGAATAGTCGGATATTCCACGTATTACCAGGCAATTGGAGTGGTCCATCAACCCTGCAGCTTCCATTTCAATACAGATAGCACCCGTCAACTTCCTTATCTCCTCTCTTTTCAGGCCATTGGCGATAACTTGATTTCCGGATGCTATAGTACCATAGTGAATTTCGGAGAAGACCTTTTTGCGGGGGGTCCTGCTAATTTCCGTATCCGGCAGGCAATTCGTGCAGGGAGGGTCTTTCTGGTCCGAAGATTTAACGTGCTCGTAATCTGGTTTGTAAAGCCGGTCCCAATCAATTGAAGGGGGCTTGAATTCGGGATGTCGTTTCACGGCGTCTTCGATGATTGCATTTACTTTATCTCTCATCATCTTTTTTCTCGTGTATATGATGCTCAGAGCGTCGAGTAGCACATCCGGTGGACTCTTCAATAAACCTCTCGCAAGATATACACCGTCCTCTGTTGTTTTTCCGTAATCCCACTGAACAACAGCATTTTGACCTGATCGGGAGCAGCTGACAGCGATATCCCCTAATCTAAGATCCCCTTCTGTCGCCGCGCTAGGAATTCCACCACCAATCCCAACAAGCAGGGTGAATTCGAGACTCGGAAAGTCGTTCCAGATATCTTTCACAGCCGCTAGAGCTGCGTTGATTCCCATACGACCAAGAGGGAGGGATCTAATAGCAACGTTGTGGCCGCCGATTTTCCCAAGGGTGTAGATTCTCCGCACTGGAAAGAGCAGCTGTTCGTGCTCCTCATCCAGCATCGCTAACGCAGCAGCGAGTTCATTGCCTCCAAGGCAAACCCATGCGACCTTGTAGTCCGATTTCTTTTGTCGTTGCATCCTCGCAAACGGCATTATAGATTGGAGATTAGCGAGGGGTAAGGCTACATATCGAGACTGATGTAGCATTCGAGAAGCGGGCCTGGCTTTTAAACCCTGAAAAAACAAAGGAACGGCCAAGAATTAATTCTGTACATGGAAAATTGCCAGCCTTTTGGTCACGACAATTGTACATATACAGTGTTTCTTTCAGCTGAAAATGCAATGTTTGCAAGTGTATGTATGTATGCAGGTTGTGCCGCTTTCTGTTCATCGCGGTGGTTGCATATACATACATGTATTGCTGCCAATAAGCTACGAAGGTTTATTGCCTTTCTGACCACTTTGCAATTGGCTTGAGATGCCCCTCAACAGGATCAACAGGGAAGAAAGAAAAGAAAAGAAAACGATGATGATGAAGAAGAAGAAGGAAAAGAAGAAGAAGAACTTGGGGGGATAGAAGGAAATAAAGGAGGAAGGGGGTAACAGGCCCAGTGTATTCCCAAACGCAGGGCAACTTTGGGCTCTGACTTGGGCTGAGCTGAGAAATGTTTGCGTCGCGAAACCACCAAATTTTCCGACTTCAATCACCACCAGGACCACAAACCACCAAAACACCAAACGGACCGACGGCGCCTGTAAGTACATCTACACCGGCAGGAACAGCCTCGCCAGACTACATCTCGAACTGCCTTGTCCTATCCTGTTATTTGGCGTCGCTAATAATTTCTAATGTAGCATTGCAGGGGTTAGAAGCGCAGTGGTGCCAGTTCCACACCTTCGACCTTCCCGAAGGCCCGAACCGATGGCATAGAGACGACCTCCTCGAAACACCGATTACATCCCTACAGACGGGAAATTACTACTCGGGCAGGGTCTTGTCATCGACTAGAACCCCTCTTACACTACCCGTTGTGTCTACAGCCCACCGGGGCATCGGTGAGGTTGCCTCTGGGACGGCTCTCAAACAGCCATGATTCCGATATGGCGGTCATGCGCCATACGGCAGACTCTTGCTCCGGCTGCATCGCCGACATCGATTCTTAAGCCATTGAAGATGGCTAGGTCGCCTTTACAGATATTACAGCTGTTTCCTGCTACATCGTCCCGCTCAATATCTTCAATATCTACCCCACAATGCTCCATCCTTCAAGTCGGACGTCTACGGAAACAGCCTCCTGCTAGCCTTCAAAAACCCTCTATCCGACACCTAGCCTCTCTCCGTCGCCCTTCAAGAAGATCGGAACCTCAATCTTCATCCGCAAAACCCGCTACGTCTAACAATATCTTCCAAAAACCCGAAGAACCCGCCATCCCGGAATCCGTTGCCGTAAAACCCACCTTCGCAGATCCCAAAGCCAATGCCCTCTCCACCGACACAGCCGATGAATTCAAAGTCGGCAGCGAACAATGGTATAACTACCACAGACAACGAGCACGTGTCTCTGACCGTGAAGAACCCGAAGAAATGTCACCGATCCGTCGTCTCGCACCTTCATTCGCGTTCCTTATTGTAACACTGCTGGGTTGCGGTTATTATGCTCTCACGTACGTTCATCCTTTACCAAAGGATCGATTATTCCCGAGCGTACCGATGGCGATAGCCACAATCGGCGGGATCATTGGCGTCAATCTAGCTGTATTCCTAGCATGGCGAATCCCCCCACTCTGGAGAATACTCAATACGCATTTCGTCCAATGCCCCGGCGACCCTAGGCTCTTCAGTCTCATCGGGAGCGTCTTCAGCCATCACACATTATGGCATTTTGGGGCCAATATGCTAGGATTGTTCTTCATCGGGTCAACTTGTAAGTCGAGGCGATAATCAGAAGGGGAATTTGCAAAATATAGCTAACCACCGGATCAGTGTGTGAACAAATCGGCCGAGGCAATTTCCTCGCTCTGTATATCTCCTCCGGCGCAATCGCATCATTTACCTCACTGGTTGTGAATGTCGCCATGAAGAGGTTCCATGTGTTTGGACTAGGTGCTTCCGGCGCCGTGTTTGGTGTCTTGGGTGGTTATGCGGTTGTCAATCCTGAGTATGTTCTATTTATTCCCTCTCATAGCGTGGAACAAAGCTAACAATCTCCTATTAGTACCGAATTATACTTCATCCTCCTCCCCTTATTCACCCTTAAAGCCGCCACAATCGCAACAGCAATGGGTGTCTGGGAGTTTACATCCTTAATTTTCGGCTGGAGCATGTGGATGGATCACGCCGCCCATCTGGGTGGATTACTAGCCGGCGCCGGTCTAGCCGCTTGGTTAAAGGAAGAAGCCCGTAGAAGAAGAGAGGCAGCGATCAAGAGGCAGTTAAGTAAATCGCAGTAAAAGAAGGTCGTGGTAAGATATTCCCTGCGAGATTTACAAGCGTTCTCTGTAAATAGAAGTACTACATATTTGTATATATTCCATCGGAAAAGAGGGGATGGTTCCCATCGGATAAAAATATACCTCTGAGCCAGTAAGTCTCGATCTGCTAAACGATGTATCTAGCTCGATAGATCTCAGGCGGATGCAAAAATTAGCATCTTCCCTCTCAAGCCTCGCCCTCGCCCCAGGGTGAATAGCTAGGGCATTCTGGAAAGAACTGTATTATTAAGTAATCTCATTCGAATGCTAGGTAAAACAAAAATAGAATCAAATAATCTAATGAGCACCAGCTCGTATAATATGAATTTGATATCAAATGTCAAAGAATACACATCTTTCTGCCGAAGCGGGGTAAGCCTCAAGGCAGATCAGACGGCATCTATATCGATATAGATATTTCATGCATATATTTGAAAAAAATGCTCCGATTACAAGATTTATATGAATAATAAAAAATTATATCTAAAAAACGCAAAACGATATCGGAAAGAGATCCATGAAAACAAAAAAATTAAATATTGAAATTAAGATTGCCGCCACCGCTTACCACGCGGTAAGAACCAGTCCGATGACCGAGGCCAGAGAGATGGAAAGAGTACACTTGAGAATGAACCAAGCGGATCCAGATCCGGCGGCCTGAGAAACAGGAACTGGGATGGGGAGCGCGGTGGTGCATGGCTTGGTGTACAGGGTCGTGCTGGTCTGGGTGGTAGTGGAAGTCCATCTGCTGCAGGTTCCCCAGTTGTCACAAGAAGTGACAGTGACGAGGGAAGTTGTCTGGGTCGTGCTAGTGACGGTAGCGGTGTCGATGACAGTAGAGGTAGTAACACCATCTTCGGTAGTTGTTGGCGCAGCAGTGCTGGTATCCTCGTCGGTGGTAGTATCATCAGTAGTGGTGGTGGTCGAGGTGGTGGTCGGTGGCAATGGAGTAGATCCAGACCAAGTCTGTGGTCCCGTTGGGGTGATGGGTGTAACAACCGGGGTAGCAGTTGCTTGTGGAAGATTTCCACCAGTAGCCTGGATAGCGAGCTGTGCGCAACCATTGGTGATGGCGGGGTCATAAATCCACTTGACGAAGCTGGTGGTTCCGGAAGTCGACACACAAGGAGCAGGGTGGAAGTTCAACATCTTGACGAAGGCAGGGTTGCTCCAGACGATACCACCGGTGCCAGCATCGATAGCGAACTCAACAGTGATGTCTCCACCAGCTGTGCTACCTTGCCAGAAACCCAAACCGGCAGCGACATCAGCGTTCGACGCGAAGGTGATGACATTTCCAGACAATGTGGAGACGAGCTGCTTGTTAATCAGGTCAAAGCTAGCAGCGGATGCCTGATCGGAAACCAAGATGAAGCGAGTGGTGCCATCCGCTTGAATGGACTCTCCAACCCAGGCCTGCGATTGTCTCTTCTCGAGTGGCCTTCCCCATTCCAAGAAGGATCTCTTGACGGAGGGGACAGCGGGGAGGGCAACTGCGACGGAGATGCTCTGGGCTGCGGTAACCGGTGTGATGGGTGGCTGTGTAACAACAGTGCTACTGCTGCTGCTGGTAATCGTGCTTGATACTGCACTAGAGGAGCTTGAACTAGATGAACTCGAGCTGGAGGAGGATGAGCTAGATGAGCTAGATGAGCTAGACGAACTGGAGGACGAGGAACTCGAAGAACTCGAGGAGGAGCTTGAAGAGGAAGAGCTGGAGCTGGAGCTACTGCTGGAGGTACCAGTTGCAGTGCCAGTGCTAGTGCTAGTGCCGGTGCCGGTGCCGGTGCCAGTTCCAGTGCCAGTTCCAGTTCCAGTTCCAGTGCCAGTGCCAGTGCCAGTGCCAGTTCCGGTACCTGTTCCAGTGCCAGTGTCAGTACCTGTTCCAGTGCCGGTACCTGTTCCAGTACCAGTACCAGTATCAGTACCAGTGCCAGTGCCAGTGCCAGTCTGTCGCTTATTTCGCGGAGCCATGTCAGTCTGTCGTGGAGCCATGGAAATTGCGTGATTCTCTCGTATCTCGACAGCTGTGATCCTGGCTTGAGTGGAAGCCAAATACCCAATAACCATCAAGATGGTGAACAGCCAAGAGGCCGACTTGAAGCGTCCGTCGCGGCGAGCCATTGTACTATCTAGCGAAAGCTATATATTCCAATATCCTATACTATCGCTTTCTTAAAGCAAGAAAGAAGGGCCTTCGTTCTTCGACGAGAGGTTTCGAAAAAAAAAGAGGACGGTGAAGACGTTTGTGAATGAAACGAAACGTTGTTATAGAAAGGTAGTAGTAGCGGAGGAAAGGTGACACCTTGCTGAATTGCAAGGGGGAGACTATCTTATATGGCTTATTTTGGAGGCGAACAAGATTCGCTGGCCCCGCTCCAAGGTCGGAGCGGGGGATCGCAGGTGATCGATGCGAGATCAAGCTTTGATTGTCGCTCTGGCTCGCATGTCGATGTTGCATCCGCGCTGGAAAGGGAGAAGGTTGACATAGGATAGTCTCGACAGTGCTTATTGATAGCGCCATATCCACAAGTGGGGGATCTAGGCGGGGCAGCAACTGATCCGATATGATCTATCCAGATATACCGCGCAGCTGCAAGTTATACCATGGAATCCTGATAGGGATTCCTCGATATGTTGGATTTTGTGCAGGACTGTGTTGTGGCTGCCCAAACGGGAATTACTCTAGTAATCTTGTGCAACCTCAACTAAGGCTTCTTCCTTTGGGAAGTTGTTACTTGCGCCCGTAGGTAAGTAGCAAGTAGCAAGTAGTCAAGTAGCAGGCAGTAATGCATATACATCGCTACATCTTATGTCGAGCAGTGTCATCTAGAAGCCCTAGGAAGATGACAGTGCAAAGCGGGACGCTAGACATAGTAATAGTAAGATCTTCTCGTCAACCACCATTTTTAGATCGAGGGAAGATCAACTAGCCCCATCCGAACCGCCAGCGCGGCTTAAGACTTGCCTTATCTCCCAGGCGTAGGCGCGTAGCCTGTGCCTCAATTCGTTTCATTTACAAATCACGATTGTATTGAAATGGCGGGAAGGTTTTTGTCTATGGCACTAAGATTATATTAACTTCGTTGGAGATAGTAGTATAAGTTTACATGGATGGCAGAATCAGGGAACTGAATCAACAAGGGGGGGGGAAAGCAGAGGGCCTTGAATTTTTTGATACTGATGCAAGTAAGAGACAGTAGTATGAACGATGGAAGATCCCAGAAAGCAGCCTGATTGTGAACAGCAGTGTGGATGACGTAAGACGGGGGAAAGGGGGAAAGGATGAAGACAAATGAAACGATCGAAATGATTGACACCGTGACCTGAGTATTCCCGTACCTGGTATGCAAATGAACCCGTTCCCAACAGAAAAAGAGACTATAAAAAGAAGCAAAGCAAGGAGGCGCCAATCGCAATGTACAAGAAGGAAGAACCAAGTCCCAGGAAAGAAGATATGCTGAACCAAAAAAAAAAAAACACTTGAAACAATGAAGCCGTTTGCAAATGCCAAAAAACCGTTTAAACAAGACCCTTTATCCGATAAGAAAATTGGAACGAAATATATGATATAAAGAAGAAAATAGAAAATGAGATATTCCAGCCGAGCCAGTCAGCCACCCGATGCGCAAAGCTAACCTATTGAGGAACAATCTAGACGATCTCGTAGACTTCCCAGCTAGTATACTGCTTCGCGGGCTTGGGTTTTGGGACTTCTAAGTATCGACCACTGCTCTTCTGGCGACGAGGTTCTTCCTCTTCCTCGTACCTAGGTGGGCGGTGGTGCTTGGATCCTGTGCTTGACCGTCGTGGCTCTTCGGCCGGTGGGAGGTGTGTGTAGGAGAGAGAGAAATGGCGACCCGAGTATTGAGGGCCAGCATGTTCATCCTCCTTTTGTGTTCTGGTAGATCGCCAGAGGAAAGAAGTGTCGTGGCTGGAGCTGCGGAATGGCCGTGAGGATTCATTGAGGTAGACGTTCTGAACGGGCCTTTCGTCGAATTCCTCGACTCCGACGCCGTAGCTGTAGTCGGGAATGTAATCCCGTTCCTCACGCTCTTCCTTCTCCCGCTCGCGACGATGTCGCTTGTGCTCATGTCGGTCTGGGCGAGATCGGTGGGGTTTTGTGTATGAAACAGATACAAAGCCGGAATCCCTCGATGGCTCGATGATTTCGGGCTTTGGAACTGTCCAGTACTCTTCCTCGTCATCCGGAGACAGCGAACGCCGACGGTATGTGTAGCGTTCAGCTCGCGGACGCGATTCGACGTACATGTTTAGGATATTTCGCATTCTCCTCAGCTTCGAAGCTGTGGAGAGGTTTTCGTCGACGTAGACTTTCTCGAGCTTGACACGAATGTCATCCTCGGGGCAAGCAAACCCTTGGATTTGACTAGAAATTATCGAAAAAGAATATTGTCAGCTGCCATTACTTTCGTTCACTTGAATTGTATTCTTTTCTTTCATCGCCACACTTTTCCTTTGGATCCTTGATAGAGGGAATGAAATAAAACTCACCTAGAGAACTCGGCGTACTCGACACAGAGGCCGACCATCTTGACGGCATTTCGAGCCATGTACTCTCTGCATTTCTTAAGCTCCTCGACTTCATGTCGGCCCCATCGGTGCTTGCTCAATAATCTCTCCCATCTTCGTCGAATCCTCTCCCGATCATCTAGCGCGGCATCATATAAAACATACACTTCCTTCCTATCGTCGGCCAGTTCCTCCCTTTCGGCATCGTATGCGTGGGGTAGGTCGGGCCACAGGTCGTATATATTCTCAAGGACGTCCTGCTGGATGGAGATTTCCTCAAGGAAGCGTCGGAGGTCGTCAGGAGATGAATGACCGAGAAGTCGAAGGATCTGAGCCTTGATGGCAGCGTGATGAGGGGCCAAAGCCGACCGAGATATGGAGGCCATGGTGGTGGGATGGATTGTGTTGTGGGTTGTGTTGTGTGTCCTTTCTATTCCAGCCTTCTTCGCGATTCAAATTCGACTTCACTAAACTTCACTAACTCTTTACAACTTGTTCTCGATGTATAAACTTCGATGTTCTGCTGATTGTTTCAAGCCGTGCTCGACGGACTAAAGCCTTTTTTGTCGTCACCTCTTTTGAATATATAAAAGAAGCTGAAGGATCATGGAGGGGGATTTCGGTGTGGAAGGCGGGCGGTTTTAGTACTGTAACTGACAGCTTCCAGCCTTTTCTGGCAGCCCCCCTTCGCACTAACAAGCCCGAGCTGCAACAAGGCTATCTCGAAAAGAGTCAAAACCGCAGGCTTCTTTGGGCCTGTCCAACCAATCACGGCTGCCAGCCAAGCACCAGTCTGATCGCTTGCACGTGAGGCTAGGTGCTGATTCGCTGCTTCGGACTCTGAAGGGGTGGAAAATGCCAGGTGCTTCGATTTCCTGATACCAATCCAACATACTCCGACACAAGGGCTGACTAACACTGGCAATCGTACGACAATCTACACGTAAGTTGAACAACGGCTGTTCGCATCCAGGCCAGGTCCCGAGCCTGTAGCCTGCACCCGACTGGGGTCCAGGAATTCCCGTCGCTCTGTAGCACCAGCTCTTGTCGGCGAAAAGAATGCAAAATGCATCAAATGGAAAAAGAATTTGCAAGAAAACCTCGCTGCCGACGGGCTAGCCATTCCCCAAGTTGGCAAATGGTCGGCAGGAGTGGCAGAGACTCGCTACCTAGAACGAACACAGCCCTGACCAAGCGGAGGCTGCGGTATGCAGTATGATGGCAATATGCAACAAGTATCAGGTAAACTATTCCCTGGTCGCAGGAGCTGAACCAACAAATACTCCGGTGCGGGTTCAACGGGATTAACGATCATTTCAAATACATCTGATACTCCCCAATTCAATCTGTGGCTTACTCATACTGACGAATGGCTCAGATACTAACTTCCGTAAAATCCCTTGAAAACCATCATGATTCGTGTCAATAGGCGCTTTTTTGTTTTCGGCCGTCAGCTCCGCCATCTCGTGATTACAAGGCACAATTGGCCAAGTGCAAGCTCGATTGTGCCTTCCTTCCCATTTGACCCGTCGACGACGACTCGCGGGTGATGATGGGTGGTTGGGTGGTTGGCGATTCCAGATGCATCGATGTGTCTATCGCTTAGTGGTCCCTTCAAGTTTAATTCCTACCCTCCCGCTTGACCATCAGTCACGATGTCGGCCTGTTGAGCTCGTCGAAGCGGTATTTTTTTTTTAACAGGATTTTTTTTGCCTTCTCACGGAACATGGAGGGCTGTTCCTTTTCGCCTACGCTGGCCCAGTAGCCAGATGACATCCTCAAGCGGGAACACATGCATCTGCCGGCTGCAGCTAGTGTCTTTGGGGACGGGTGCCGGTCAGACCCACTCAAGATATCCTGGACTTTCAATTTTTATCGTGATCGCTTTAAAAACAGTGATCCGATATCGCGAGCTTCAGAAAGCAAGAAAAGAAGGCAACGATCAGACTATTAGGATGGGTGCATTAATGCGTTGTCCGTGAAGTGATATCATGATATTGAACCCATGTTCCGCGGCGATTCTGGTTACATCATGCCAGCTAATGGTGCCGGAATTGGCTGCTACCGATCGTGATTTTTCCTCGGTGTTCTAACCCCGGTCAGGAAGCTTGCTTGCATGCAAGAAAAACTAAAAATCCCTAGGTCCATTGCATAAGCAAGTGCTAGCTGCAGTTTTTATCGATAACAGACATATGACGAAGAATCACTCAGTTAAGAATCATAGTAATCCTTCGAAAGATGATTACACAGAACTTTGAATCAAAGACACGTCGATACGACTGCAGGCGTTGAACAGGATCCACAAAGAATATGAAATTCGAGGCTTCACTGTCGCTTTAGGGTTTAAGACTCAGGCGATTCCCCGCTGGATCCCGTTACACGACATCTGCAACTCCAATTCCTCCACCAAATGTGATATCTGATATCGCAGCGTCGATGAAAAAAACGCCGTTCCTGCACTGCGTCTTTGGCCTTTTGAGCGATATTCACCAAAACAAAAAAAAACGTTAACAATGAAAGCTTAGCCTTTATCGATAAGCCTCCTCGTCGACAGTCTGTCAACCGAACGCCACGTGTATGCAGACTTGTCATATCAGAACACCCCTTCTGGAACAGATCCTTTCGCCTAGGCTTTTAGAGGGGGTGTTCCGACAAAGTGGGGCGTCCCCATGGTCACATTGCTACTGACCCCTCACAGGGGTGGAGGAAGATTTGCCTCCCCGACCTTAACGCAAACTATAGGCACTATATTGATATTGAGAGGCAAATATATACAGACCACGCGAACAAATATGGCCTCCAGGAAACTTAGCTCTACTATTCACAAACTTTTCAGGACCAAGCACCGTACGGATACGTGACCAAAGCAATCATAGTAACTAAAGCATACCCCCAAAATCCGTCGAAATCGTATTCCTATTTCTATTTGCAACGTTGTAATATCCACCTCTACCACCATAACCCCTTCCCCAATTCCGTCCGTCCATACTATTCCTTATTTGTGCACTCTTCGCCGGTGTCTCGGGCAAAATATATTCCTCAGGAACAGGAGATACAGCAGTATATATCACAGATCCCCTGCTACCTCTAGAGAGCCTATTACCTGTCGAGGCATGAGTCCGATTATACTTGTTCTCATCCGTCATATTCAACCCTGAAAAGAAAAGCTCTGATATCGGAGACGCAGTTCCGATTTCCATATTGCTCGGCATCGTAAATTCCGATGTTGATACTCTCGCCATAACCGGCCTTGGAGAAGTTATAGTCGGTGCCCTGGAAGAACCGGAAGAACTGAAGAAGTTCCGGGAGACCATCGAGTCTCTCCACGGCTTATTCCTATCCCGGCGCCTGAAAAGGACTATTCCGACCACAATGAGAATAACAACTAGTATCAAACCGATACTAAGTCCGGCTATAGCGCCGGAAGAAAAGCGGCGCGGTCCTCCCGGGCCAGGTACCAATGTACCTCCGGATCCCGATCCGTCTAATGCCTGTCCATCCGCGGAAAAGGGTACCATGGTAGTAACATAATACATTTGTGTCGGCGTATCAACGGTCCCATAAGCATAGGACGTTGACGTCGAAGTCTCAGTAATAACCATAGTCGTAAACCCTGTTGGTGTTTCATAATGAGTTTGGTTCTGTGTAGCCAACGAAGATATCGTGTTCGTCGTCGTGACTTCTAGAATCGTATTCGACAGCGTCGCTGTCGTACTTGTGGTGAAGAAAGTGGTGACATATACTGTTATCGTGGTATAACTCGTTCCTGCAGACCTTCTAGGCGGTTCGTCGGCCTTTGGTAGGACGTCACCAGTCTGCCGTGCCATCAACTGTGGGGGCGCAGTTATCTCCAGTTGAGGTTCTTGGGTCCTGGTTACCGTTTCTGTCCTAGTGATAGCTGGCGGTGTAAAAGCTGACAGGACAAGAGTCGTCGATACCACCATATTCGTACTAATGACATCATCTTGTCCTTCCCCAGAGAGAGTAATCGGGTTGAAAATCGTAGAATAGATGGTAGTATTGACAGTGACAGTGGAATAGTCAACATCGCTTGTGCGGGGGACTACCCACGAGGTAACTGTTGACCATGACACAGTTATTGTCGTTGTATATATCGTACTCCAAGAGACTTTGCAACCCTCGCCAATAGAGCCGCATACCTCACCGGGTCGACAACAGCTGATAGCCCAGCAAGTTGTTTCATCGGGTCCACAAATATCTCGTGGATGAAGTCCGACGAAACCAAGGTAGTCATTGAGAAAGCTTCGCCTTGAAGGCGCTGGAGTAAACGGTATTACACCGCTTTCCTCGTCGAAACAGCTACCGCTAGACGTCGAGTGCCATCTATGAGTACTGTTGGAGCAATCATCAATGTTTTGTAGAGACCTAGGATACTGAACTCTCTGGAACTCATTCAACGCTGCAAATTCAACTGCCAGAGTCGAAGTGATGCAGATAGCCACCACTAAGAAAGAGAAAAAGGATATGGACATGATATGGGGAGTCCCGAATAATATGGTCATATGAACAGCCAATGCGGTGCATACACAGTTAGAAAATCGATGAAAGAGGAAATGAGTATGTTCGTCCTTCAAAGCCTCCTCCTGACTTTATTTTATTGGAGAATTTCAGACCATCTGGCAGGTATGACCTCTCCTGGACTGCGCCGCTGTCATGATGTTAACATATGTTTGTTGTATTGTTGCTAGCGAGCCGTTTTGGCCTGAGTCGGCACCGTTAAAGTCGTTGGACGGTAACCTCAAACGCCAACATACAACATGCTGTCACAGATGGTGTATTTTTGGCGAGGAAAACTCTAGTAGAGCGGTTACCCGGTCTGTCCGTCTTGGTCGATGGAAAATATTACGCCTGTTCCCAATCGACAACAAAATGAGGTTTGATATAGCTCGATACTATACTAACAGGGATCTCATAGTATCGCCAGATTTCGTCTTTTACTTTGGCAATATGATAGTGAAAAACCAACGAGTCCACTAAAAGCCTAAGAAAGTCTCAGAGCCCAGGAACCCGGCCGGACCTAGACTTCGTGCCGAACAACATTACAACTCATGGCACTAGACACAGTCAAGAATCCAACAATTAAGCTACAGTAGCGCTATAACCTTCCAAAACTACAACCCGAGCACCAGTTTGCTACGTTTGTGGCAAGGCACAGCAAGTACAGAGCAGCTTTCAGCCAAGGCGTATCCTATGTAAGCGGGATAAGAAGCCTCGCACCGGTCAATACCAATATCCTTGTCCTCCGCCCCGCGCGCTCTGCGAAAAGGAATTATTGGAGAACTTTTAACGTCCAATCCGAATCTCTATTAGAAAAGCGGTGGACTTAGGGAATGCTAGCGATGAAAGAGACGGTGACTCAGGAGATGAATGCACGCGGAAGGATTCAAGTATACTAGCCAGACCAGTTAGAAGTTCTTGTTGCATGGGTTGGGCATTTGTTGCATTATTTGCGTTGAGGTCACGCAGCTGCGCAACCGATGTGCAGTGAACAAAAACCGTTCCTAAGGAATATTGAGGATACCTCTATTCACAAAACAGGATGCACGTTCATGATCTTAAAATTGTGCCCTCTACGGAGCCGTCGGAGCAGGGACGCCGGTGGTTGTTAAAAATTATCAGGTAGGTGATAGCGAGATTTTCGGTAAAGCTTGCGGGCGCCCATTGCTCTAGTTCGTAGGATTGATATTCTTAAAGGCAGCAATGTCCCGGGACCACACCCTTCCGGGATCCCCAAGCCAGAAAGTTCTTCAATGGTGATGAAAGGGTCATCTTGGGGGTCTTGATGAATCGGCGGGATAGGCTGTATCAAAGATAGGTCAGCAAATTGTGAATTACTACAGGAATATGACTTTGGTTTACCATCTTTTGAAATATCTGTTGCCTATTTCTCGTCAATACTATTTCAATAAAGCCTTCTACACCTCAAGGCCTTAAGGCATGTTCGTAAAATTCATTAAAATTATGGCATTAACTTGCACCCCACTTCCTCGCAACGAAATGTCACGGTCCTCTTCCAATCTGCGTCGCTATCCCGTCAACCCTACTTCAAGAACGACCGTAGGGAATTCTGCCTCGAGATTCCAAATTACGTCGTCAGGTTCTTTTATGGTCCCCTCATACGGGGACTGAAAGTTTCCAAATTCTGATAACGCTTCGGTTAGCCCGTCACTCCAGATGACGCAGATTAAGCGTTCCTCAAGACTTGCTTAAAGTGTCAGAAAATATAGATGCATACTCGGCGATGCCATGATTGTAAAATTCGCATTGGCCGGAGTTGGCACTAATCCATCACAGGCCCACTAGAGAAACCCATCGTTCATCCAACTACTTGCGACCCCATGGATGATTGAGCACATCTCTCCGGTGAGAGTTCGAGTGTGGCTCTCGAATGAAAACCTACTGAATGATTTTTAGCTACTCGAAGATAGTCGACTTATTAGAGAAGCGTGTATACTTCAAACGCCGAGATAGCGAGTCATTGAATGCATCGAATGGTTCGTTATAACGGCTCTCGTATATGAGTTTCGCATCATCGCAGCTGACGTTATCGAAGGAAAGGGAAGGATCTGAATCGAATCGGTCCCCAGGGGAGTCATTTTTATGGCCCCAACGATATCATGATCGGAATTTATTTGGACTAGAACAAAGGTTCCGAACAATAATTTTAGGAAGTAAGTATTGCGAATATCTGTCCGAGGTGATGATGCGGATAGTATTATATCCGGGGTTGTTGTCGGAGGGATAAGATTTGCAGTGGATAGCGAGGCAGTGGCTCCAGACAATATTAAAAGTAGAACAGGCGTCTAAATAGAAACAATGCTAAGCTTAGTTACGAGAAATCCTTCGCTATAGTCGGCGGTATGTGGCGAAGGTGAAGGTCACGAAGTCAAGAATGATGCAGCGTAAACTACCTAGGTAATCTTATATACAACGTCCATGCAAAACGGCCATCGCTAATGTCCTCCTACGGGTGATGAGCCCCATTTCTCCATGGCGGCGTCAAGAAACTACTTGTATTAATAATTTAGGCCTTTTAAGTCGGTTTTGTCGGTTTTTTTTTTTTTTTTTTAGTTTGTTGCCCGTGTCTAGTATACGTATGGCGGCGGCCGTGTCGTTCTCGAGCCGCTTCGCGCCTTGCTTGCCCACGCTAGACCTCTGCCACCTCGTGCCTCTATCATACTATGTAAGTATAAGCTCTAGGTAGCTAATTCTCTGATTGAGAATATCGGTCAGAATAGCAACTGGAGTGGAGTAATTATTATTGCTTCGCGAATATTGTAGGTGGTGAGCTTGCTATTAATAGAGTAGCCCAAATCTAGCCACTACCAGCTGTGTCGACGTATGCTATTCTCGTATTATAAACCAGCATCCCCGAAGTGAATGAAAATCCTCCATGGTAATGCCCGGGACACCCAGGAGTTTCTAGGGCCGGCCGGGGGCAAGGTCGCCGACCGGGGGGTAGTGAAGAGTATAATGGTATATATGCAGAGGCGAAGCGTCTACGAAGAACCTAGTTTAGATTTCATGCTATTAATATTAACCGGGAATATATATATACATCGATGCACCCCGCTCGTGTCCTAAAACCGGAATTACACGCCAGGGTCGATATCCGCCTCCTGAAATGTGCAGCTGTAAAGCCGAGTTTGAAACAATTTTGGCCGTAGATGCGTCGATAGAAATATATCGTCAACCCTCCTATGTAGTTGTGGTTGGCGGTTTCTAAAGTAGTTAGGGTTCGGCAAATATTAATTTCAACAGAGCCCCACCCGATCGCAGAGAGCGAACGTGATGATTCGAATGATCGGTATCTTGAATATCGTGAATGCATGATCACCACGGCTCGACGAGCGCGTCGACGGTCCCTTATAGGGCTGAGGAAGAGGTACCTCAATTGTAAAAGATAATGCACGATCTCCTTGAGATGATTTACCCCACGAAGCAATGAGTTTCGAGCCTCGAACGTTTGAACAATGAAGACAATGAATCGTATCCGATGCAGGACCCGATCAAGCAGGGGTCTACTGCCACCCAACCGAAACGGGATTCATGCTGACAAGTTTCGGGTTCCGGGTCTCAAAATTTGCTTTGGCTTCGCATATGCACAGATGCACTTCAAGTCTTGGAATTTGTTTGTGCTGGGGTTTTATCCCCCTATTGGATGTAGATGTAGATGTTAGCTAAAATTTGCTACTTGATAAGGTGATGATGCCTTGTTTTCTCTCTCTCTCCTTTTTCCGTGATTCATGATGTGATTTCCGTCGGAGTCAGCCTCTCCTTAACTATTTTAATTGACAATTGTACCTTCTTCTTTAGATATATTCTCGCTCACTCCGCCGCTCTATTTTATTTCTTTTAATTTTGGGAGTTTAATTCGACGTGGTCGGCGCGCGTACGCACGACGTTGTGTGTCTTACAATCTCGAATTCGGCTTCGGCTTCCTATAACACCCAGAAAATATGCGGCTACCGATTCTTCTAGGCTTCGCCATCATCCCACATATCGCCAGCGCGCAGCGGGCGCGGCCCTGTTATTACCCAAGTATATTCCCAGATGCAATCAACCTGATTCGAATGGAACTAACGGATATCGATCTCAAGATGGATCTCGCGCGCAAGACCACAGGCCATGCGACGGCCTGCCGGCACCCGAAGACGGCAGTAGACTTCCACACAGCGCCTGCTGTTCCATTGACGACAATGTCGTCTGCTTGAGCAGTAACCTATGTATAAACAGCAAAGGATACCTTTATAGAGGAGGATGCACGGACCAAACGTGGGAGGATCCGGCTTGCCCGAGCGAGCACTGCACCCGTGCGTATTTGACTCCAACCATCCTTATTTTACGCGTATATGGCGAGCGATTATATTAAATAACTAACGACGGTGTTTTTGAACAAAACCATAGTCTACGCCGGCTCTGGTATGAACATCCTACCTTGCAACGACGCAACAGACTTATGGTGCTGCGCGGAAGGTGGAGAGATCCCTTGCTGCCAGAATGAGAATAAAACTCAATTCCCCTTGAGGCCTGGGACCGTTACCTACGTCGCCGAAGGGCTCTTGACTGTATCCCTGCCTACGACCTCATCCACGACCTCCGCTGAATCTACAACCTCCACCGATTCCACAACTACGACCTCTGAACCCAACGCTACAGCAGCGCCGCAAGCCACCGCGACAACCTTATCAACAGGAGCAGCGGTAGGCATGGGAATAGGCATTAGTATCCCGACCATTCTAGCGATAGTGTTTGCATCACTATGGTTGATCGAGAGGGCCAAGCGGAAACGCCTAGACATGCATAGCGAACCAATCTTACCACCAGCGCCTTTCGCACCGGCACCAGAGTATGCCCATTCGTACGGTGGCAGAGGAGGCGGAGGTTTACGCCCGCCGTCGGAGTTGCATAATAGATCTGTTAGCAGCGAGCTAAGCAGTGGATACGACGACAGTCGACGAGTGGATGGAGTTGACGCGATAGAATTGTTAGGGGCGTCGGTGAAGCCGCCTGGATACGTCGGGTCGCACTAGACGCGACATGGCAGCTGGGCTGTTCGGGTTTCAAATCGTTTTCATGATGACAGCGTGACCTGTTATTTGTTAATTTCCTCCCGGCGAAGTCAAGTGTATATAAGTAGTACATGTCAGCGTCTTAGTCTTCGGCATGAGCGATTCTGATGTTGAGTTTAGCTAATTTAGAAGGATATAAAACCAGGCCAGTCTGGCAAAAATGCGTAATCGATTAACCCGGACGAGGGATTCCTCCAATTAATAGCCTCGAAAAGAGCGATACCGAAACCTCGTTGTCACCGATATGAGATATAATCAAAATGCAAGAGGTTTCACATTCCTTACCGTCAATGCGGTGCAGCTGAAACTCGCAAAACATCGGACGCGCAGCTGGCAGCTGGCAAAATTCAAATATCGCAACAAAATGCGGCTCTTTCGTAATCCAAAATCAGCAGCTGGTAGGATGGCAAATACGACCCGCAGCTGGTGATTGGATGGAAGGGGTCATTGTGATCAGGAATGTGGTTTCGGCGGTCCCGACTGCGCGACAGAAGAGCATATTAAACTGCATGGGTTATCAGAGTCGTGGTCGCCCTCGGGTAAGCAAATAATCACGCTTCGTCGTACATTCCTCGTCGTCTCGATCATACTCGTGTCTTTGAAGGGCTTGAGCTCCTTCGGTTGAAAATGCATGAGAGTTAGCCGACATCCAACTGTTGGCCAAGCTTGGATGGTTGGTTTGCTGGGGCTCCACTTTCGAGCCTTCTCTTCCCTCGAGTTATACTTAAATCCATATATTAGTACGAAGTCCCCAAAGGAAAACTCATCGGCGTCGCCGAAAGCAAAAGTCAACAGCGGCACTAAAAGGCGGGATCTCTTACGCTGGGGAATGCAAGCAGGTTAGCGTCACCCCGGACTCCTTCTCCTCCTCCTCCTCTCCCTGTCTTGTGTCCTGTTCTGTGCTTAACCGCGGTAATTTCGAAGGAAGGTTGTTCTGAACCGAGTTTATTAAAGAATGCCGGCTATCCTGACCGCCGCCATGGAGAAGAAGAGGATATATTGCTTCAACCTCCCTCCTTGATATCTTCTCAGCATCTTGGATTCCTGTCGAGATAATTCAATTCTCCAGAGTTCAAAATCCGCCATCTGCAACCTCAGCCTCAGGTCACACGAAGAAGATACACAAGACTGTGGCTTAGCTGGTTATATCAAAAACCTCCCGCTGACATCACTTCGAATTCCACCGAACATCTGATATTGGTATCAATTACATTCAAAGAACATCAAAGATGCCGCCAAAAACATTCACTCTAACGCCCTCCTCCATCTCCCGTACCGCTTTCGCAAACAAGCACGTCCTAATTACGGGAGGCTCCTCAGGAATCGGCCTCTCAACCGCCGAACTCCTGCTCTCCTTCAATGCCAAGCTCACAATCCTCGACATCAACGCTCCACCAGCAACCTCGCCACTTCACAATCATAAATCTGTCCTCGTCGTCCTCGGCGACATCAGAGACTGGAAGTATCAAAGAGCAGCCTTCACTCAGGCCGTAAAAAACCACGGTGAACTCGCAGGTGTATTCGTAAACGCCGGTATCGGCGAGAACTCCGATGTCTTCTTCACAGACGAGCTGGACAAGGATGGAGAACTCAAGGAGATCGATCACAAAGTTCTGGATATCGACATCAGAGCCACCGCCGATACTGTTAAATTGGCAATCCACCACATGAGAAAGAATGATGGCGGTAAAGGTAGCGGTACTATCGTCTGCACCGCGAGTTTGGCAGGATACCTGGCATCGAAGGGTTTACCGCTGTACAGCGCCGCCAAATTCGGTAAGTTCCAATGTTACGAAGACATTATATATCCACATTTGATCATCTTACTAAACATTAAAAATAGGTGTCGTCGGCCTAATGAGATCGCTCAAAAACGACGTCTCGCGACTCAACATCGCAATTTCAGTCGTCGCCCCAGCAATCACCGTCACCCCATTGCTCACCAAAGATGGCACTCGCACTTTGGACTCCGAAGTCAACAAGATGACAAACTTTGGTGTTCCACTGAACAAGGTTGAAACAATCTCCACAGCCACTGCATGGCTATTATCGCTAGGACAGAAGGGCAACGGCAAGGGAATCCTCTGCCAGGCCGACAAACTGATCGATATCGAAGAAGGGCTCGCCACAAGCAGAGCAAGCTGGTTGGGAGATGAGATGCTGGGCTACTTCAGAAACGGGAGGGGCATGAAGGACTTCAGCAAGCTGCAGTCTAAGCTATAAGCTCTTCTCCTCCTTAATAATCTCCTTCTGTATACACGGAACTGTACTTTTAGCATTATACCGGGCGTTCTGGTGTCTTCTCCACGAATCAATATACAATTGTATCTTTGATATTATAAATACCATCCCACGACATGAAATGAATAAAACATACACCCCAAAGACCCAAACTACAACCCCCGTAACTGCATAACTATAAAGAACCTCAAATCCCAAACACCAAACATCCCACGACCCCAACAGCAGCCGGTAAGACCACAGTCCAACATCCCCTAAGAGGCTCCCACTCCCTCAACATCTCCACCCCAGCCACCTGCGCAATCCCATAACAAACCCCTACAGCCGCCACCCTCACACCGCCTTCCCACGATAACCCCGTCAGATGCAGCCAAATCTGTGGATATTCAGCCGAACTATAGCAGGACATAAGCGCTCTAAACGACAGCGCGCTGGACGCCAGCATCACCAGCTCCGAAGCATGGTGCGGACTGTTCATGAGAATATCCCTCGTAACCACATTCTATAATCCTATTAGCATCAAATACCCCCCCAAAGATGTGAATTGAAGAGGAAAGAGGGAAAGAAAATACCTTAAAAGCCCCCATAGCCACCGCAACCACACAAGTCCACCACTCAAAACTCGTCCTATAACTCCAACAAAGCCCCAAGCCCCCCATTGCCACTGCAACCTTCAGTCTCCCCAGAACATCCTCCCCACAAACCCCTCTAACAGCCCTCTCCTTCCTCCCGGAAAAAACCCACTCCCAAGTGAAAAACGCCACAAACAAAGGGTATGCCAAGTACGTCGCCCGCTGACTTAGCAACGGCATCGAACTGATCGAGAACCAAAATCCCTCTTCGGAGGCCATGCAAAGTAGTATAAAAGCAAACGGCTTCCAGTGTCCCGCCATAATCTGCTGCTGTGCACGTCCTGAAACATACTGATACCGACGGTTTAGTTCCATATCATGTATTCTAACATTAGTAGCAGTATTAACAATATCCGTGCCATTTAAAGAATTGTAAGAAATGCAAATTAACGCCACCACCGTTGCAACAGTACTATACACCGCCATAAGGAAATACGGCATATTATTTTCCACAAGGACACGTTGGTGAAGAAAGCTAGCCGCTAGGATGGTGGTAGTATATATCGCTGGTAAGGTATACCGACTCCGGCTGCTACCCGAAGGCGGTTTTGTGTCTTGCAAATAGATCGCACCATCCCCTTGATGGTCACCGTAGTAGTAAGTATGGATGTCTTCATAGATCTGAAGCTCGTAAGATGAAAGTTCCTCGTTTTCTTGTTGGTAAGGTGGGGGGAGCTGAGACTTTTCAGTCTCCGTATACAGCGGACATTCGTCTGACGGCGGCATCTTCGTGGTGTGTTCGTGTGGGGATGTCGTGTGATGAAAATGCAAAGAACCGATGGCAGAAGCCCCCCTTCCCTTCAAAAAATGCCAGCTTGATCGATTCGGTGGAACTCAGAAAGAGTGCACGAAACTGCAATGCGCGGGCGTTCATTATCAGATCATTCGGTGATCCCGTCGATGCCCAAAAAGCATGGCCGCCGTCGAAGATCTCGAGAATCCACCCCACGAGAAACTCCACATGTCCATGTTCTCCAGGAATAGAACAGGGCTAACTAGTGAGCCTCCCTATCCCTCCTCCTCCTCCTCTCCTCAGCACTAACCCCCCCAGGTTGCCGACTCCTAACCTCCTCCCACAACCTTTCCAAACAAAACTCTACTCCACATCTAACCTCCACCTCCCCACAAACCGGCCAAACACTCTTCTCCCCTTTCATGACCCAATACCCCACCCTCTCACGATTCGGATTCTCCACCAACATTTCAAAATCCGTCCAATCGAGATCAGGCACCACCGTAAGCGTACTCCCCGGCACCACCTCATCTATCAAAAACTTCCTAATCCCCGCCGGTAAAAGGCCCAAAGTATCAACCTGCTGCAACCGATGTCGAATTTCCAATCCCAAAAGCTTGTAGAACGACGAACTCGTAGAATGCGTGTGAGCTGGGGATATAAACGGCGCAATGTACGGCCGTGCCTGACTGATAATGAAATGATTCACATTGAACAACTCCGCAACCCTCGCATGCGGTGAACCCCTCGGATCCCCATGTCTTCGACTCGATAACTTCGCTTTCCCATGCGAACCACCCGTAGATGCGGAACCAGAACCAGAAGTTGTCGAAGAGGAAGTATTCCCCAAAGACCCCTGCCTCTGCGGAAGAGTACTAGTATAAGGCACCACATGCCCATTATGGTCCTTACACAGCAACTCGACAGCTTTATAAAGCCCTCCGGTAGCATTACTCGCACAAGCAGCCGTATAAATCAGCACATTGGGCGTAGTAATATGATTCAGCAGTCCCGGAATCTCCGGCCCACCGACACCACCCTTCTGCTCTGCCAGCGTAATATTCAACACCCTCTTCGTCCGCTGATAAGCTTCTTCAAACGTCAAATCTCCAACGTTGGCTCTAACACATCGTTCGATGACTCCAACGTCAAGAAGATACCCGGTTCGAAGAATCCGTAGGAGTTTTCGTTTAACTCCACCTTTCTCTTTACCAGCGAAGGCGGAAAGATCAATCCCCTCGCCGCAAAGGAATATAGGAAGCTCCGCGTCGGTATGAATACACACCAGCGCAGCGATTAAAGCACCAACCCCGGTCCCCGTAATAATCCTAGGTAGCAGATTGCGGAGCAAAAGAGCCTTCACAACTCCGATGTGATAAAGCCCAAATATAGCACCACCCTGCAGGATCAATGACGTCCTACCGAACGAGGACCGGGTATCATGCAAGATATCCAGCTTTGTCTGAGCCGAAAGAACCGGGGAAGGCTGTAACTCCGCAATATATAAAAGCGAAGCCATGACAGCACGGATGTACTCTTCAATCAACAGCTTCGTCCTAGACAAAACATCCCAAAATTAGCCCTACCCCCAGTATCTCGGGAAGGGACGCCAACAATACGTACCCGGCATAAGACTGACTATACAGATTCCCATGACAAATATTCCCCAAATTCCTCAACATCCCTATATCATAATCAGCCTTCCTATCACCACAAAAACCCAGCTCCCCCAAAAAACAGGAAAATACCCACCAGACCGTAGCAAATTCACCATCCCCGCAACATCCCCTTCCCTCCTCGCCTTCTCCAAAGCCTCCAACCTCTCTTGAATCATCCGATAATCATACCGCTTACTAACCGGATTCTTCCGCCTACACCGTCACGATTAGCCAGTCCCTCTTACGGGGGAGGACATATCCCAACATACCACGCATCCTTCCCCAACACCACATCCAACCGCTCTGCCGCCTCCTGCCATTCCTCAAAGGTAGTCGCAGTAGCTAATAATCCATGTAACTCTCTAAGCGTCCTATAATGCGGCGCCCGGCTCCCAAGGGATCGTATCCTCTATTCATTTCCCACACTATCAGCCCCAAAAATCCCCATTTATAGAGAACGACTGAACCCATGCATACCGTGAATAAGGCTATAAAAAACCCAAGCACCAACCGATAAAAGTTGATAATAGTGACAAGAACAATCTATTTTTTCAAAAACTGTTAGCCAAAAAATACCCAGTATACCGGTCACCGCACCTTCGGCTTAAAAAATCGGAGAATTAAAACCAAAAAAAACCCACCGACGTCATCGCACCTGCATCATCAAACTCGCTATGCTTATGCTAAATGTAATGTATGACCCCCCAGCTACCGGAAATCAAGATCCTAGGAAACGTAAAAGGTGAAGAGAGGTCGCTATCGGTCTATATGTGCGATACTGATAGACGCCGAGGCATGCATTGTAGAAGCGTATGAGAAGTTGTAAGTTGCCACATTCCAATGGCGCGTCATTTCGGCGAAGGGAGAAGGGGAGAGGACTTGTTGGGCAACACGGAAAATTAGAGACATGTGAAAAAAGGGCCGAAACAGCTCTCAGAGAGAGGCCGCTTTACCTCTTTCTGCTGCACGGTTGGCCAATCACCAATGCAGCACCGAACAGACCAGGCCGGGTTCTACGAAGTAGCTAAAGATAACGTAGTCTAGCACTAAGAATAATGTAAAATACCAATATCTCATTTTCATTCCCAACGTATTATTTACAGAGGTAGAAGGAGGACTTCGGGCCAGGAAACGAAAAAAAGAGATCTCGTAAAAGGAAAAAAAAAAAGTAGGCAATACAGTAGCTCGTAAAAAGGTATACCGCAGAAAACAAAAGACAAAAAAAAAACAGAATGCGAGAGAAAGTGGCAGCAGTCAGGTTCATATCAACTTTTTCTTTCTGCCAAAAAGAGGTGGCAGAGAAGGTATCCTTTTCATCGTCTCGGTCGTTCTAGTCAAGAAGAGAAGACGGCACTGCCTTTTCTCCTCGGAACAGCTCCAAGAGTTGTGGTGGTAGGTAGTACGGTAGTAATTTTTTCATATAAAATGATAGTTTATATCGTCAATGCATGTGGTGTATGCTCGGGAGGAAGCGCTGGTATACAGAGGATTGAGAGGGAAGAGTACGTCTAGTAGACCTTCTTCTTCTCGTCGACGCTGAATTGACCAGGTCCCATGTTGACAAGTAGGACAAGACCGCCACTATTTTCCAACCCATTAGCATACGCTCCAATCTCAATCTTTTTTGGACTTTGAGGGAAACTTACACAATAGACAAAATTTGGAAGAAATCGTACTTGGCGAAGTCGCGATGAGGATGGTGAGGTTGCAGCTGTTTTCCGATTAGCGCCGGTGTCCACCAAATCATCCAGAAAAAAAGGATATACTCACAGTCCAGAAGTTATTGATGATAACGTTAAAGATACTCAAGATAACCACCAAGATGATAGCGCTCCACTTGGCCTTAAACCCAACAACAACCATCACACAGGCCACGAATCCTAAAGTGCTGACCAAAACCCTGCTGATGCTCCACTCGCCACTGAAAACGAACCCAATGAACAAGAAGATGAGCAAAACACGTCCAGCGAGCTGGAAGTACATCTTCCTATCCTTCTCCTCAAGCTGTGGAATACCAGCGAAGGCGAATCGCTTGCGGTTCCAGCTGTCAGAGACAACCATGAGAAGACCACCCATGACGGAGAGATTGCGGAGGAAGAAGTTGAGATCGAAGATGAGACCGTATCCGAGAGCTTGGGTGATAACGACACCGATGAGACCGCCGACAGCGTATTCGGAGTGTTTGCGGGCGATGACCATGACGGAGCAGGTAGCCATTGTGACGACGTTGGCGAGGAGGAAGAAGTGAGTTAGACCCCAGGGAACTAAATAAATCGGACTATTAGCAAAATCCGGTCTTTGCGAAACGGTGGAAGGTATTTATGAAGTGAAAAAAAAAAGACATACTGTGTCTGTAATCGCTGAGGTACTTCAACTGTTCACTCCATTGTGTGATTATCCGAATCGCATCCTCCAAGAAGGTAGCAACAATCAAGAATCTTCCAATCGCCGGTAGGTATCTAATAACCAAAGTAATAACCTATGTCAGCATCTCTCTTCCCTTTTCTACAAGCTAAGCTCCTCGCCCACTCTTTGCAAAAACCCAGCTTTTCCACTCTTTCATCCTAGGAAAAGGAACAACATACGGCTTGACAGGTTCAAAGCAGGTATCTAACAGATCCTCGATCTTGCTAGTCTGCTCTCGGATGGCATCGAGAGGTGATGGATCGTTTGTGGCGTTCGGGTTTTGCGGTGGTCCACCGAACTGTCTTGGAGGTCCACCTAGGTGATAACCGGCAGTGCCGCGGATTTGAGCCATTGCTGGAAGAAGTCTCTACGGAAGAGAGAGGGAAAACAAAGACGTTCGGAGGTGGATTTCCGGTGAAGCTGGATTGTTTGAGCGGTAACGGCGAAAAGAGGACGAGATGACTGTTCGAAGATCAAACAGAGGGTCGATTGGTGGGGCCGGCGGGTAAGTATAAGCGGGGAGATGACAGGAAAGAAATCAATCCCTAGGAACTGTCGTCGTCGTCGCCGGCGATGAGAGGAAAGATACAGAGAACAGGAAAGATAGAGAAAAGAAGAGGCAGGTCTGAGCTGAGCTTGTGAAGAGGAGAGAAGAGAGGTTTTTGATGAGGACTGCTTGAAGAGGAAGCTGGTCGTTAGCTTTGGTGTTGAAGGGCGAGATGTTGACACATACGCCAGAACCACACAACAGAACAGAACATCCACAAATGCTGTACTGCTGTGCTAGCCACAATGCAGAAGAATTAAGAAATACGGGGCGCTGTGCATCCAACTTACCGGGTCGATTACTTATTATATCTACTGCTACTACTAAGTATTATCCGTTATGAAGTTGACCGGAAAATAAAAAAATAAAAGTAAAAAGTTGAATTGCTGTGAAGGTTGGGTATCAATTGATAATATGGATCGTGGAAAAATAAAAAAAATACTACAAAGTCACAGAAACTAAATGTCACGATGGAAAAGGAACGGGCTCTTATATATAGTAAGTATACACATAGCAGAAGTTGCATTGCATTTCATTCCCCATCCCTGGGAAGCTCATTGCTTTGGATCCAACTTCTCCCAAAGAGCTTCATGCAGGGGAGCAGACACTCAGTACTGACCACGCTGGAATTGCGTATCCATTGACAAACATACTAAACTGTATAATACAGTCGCCATCGCTCGACGGCACAGGAGGGCCTTAGTATGAAACCTGTTTCAGGAAAACTTCCCCAAATGTTTTTTTTCGAATCCTCTCCACAGGTACAAGTTTGGTCGCGAAGCTAGATCAAAAGATAGGAAAGCGTATGCGGCATTGAGTTATCGATTCCAGTGGGTAGTGCATTGCAGTTTTTTTTTTTTTTTTTCTTCTCGAAGACTGCCAGAAACAGCTATATTTAGACCGGGGCAGCACTAGCCCTCTGTGGAAACCAGGGGCTCTCGTTTTGGCCAAAGACCATGCCGGATCCCGACACAGTCCGGTTTCTCGTGATCTCAGCTACTAGTAAGCTGATATATTAGCTTAGATCTATAGAAACATACTATTATATTATATCTGACAGTATCGTGAAAGCTTTTAGAGGAAAAACGATGAGGTTTTTTTTGGTTATCCTTTTCTGCGAACGAATTCGGAGGTTACATATCGTACAGTAACATACCCCCCTGATTCCCTCAACATTTCATTTCTTACAATCGGCTTCTCCGGTGTGGAAGAATACCTACATCGATAGAATGGCATCCCAGGTGGTCGGGAATGATGGATTTCACTCTGACACATCACCATACATCTTCTAGAATTCTAGAATTAATTATTCGGCATTCTGTATGTTCACTGTGTATCTCTTTGGTAGCACAGGGTCTTATCGATATCACTTGGTCTCATATTACAGTGAAAAACTACCTAATAGAATAGACTCCCATTTTATTTTTTTTTCTCAGAATCACCCCAGCTAAAGTTTCCTCCGACCAACTTTACGAGACAGAGAAGTAGAAGAAGAAGTAGGACATCTAAAGCCTCCAACAAGCAGTAAACAACAAAGGCAATCACTTGAAGTAGTAGAAGAAGAAGAAGTTATCCCTCCCATAATAGTTGTAGGAGTATCATAGAGAGTAGTAGTAGTAATAAAAGGTAAAACAAAGATTTTCATACAAGAATCAAGTAATCAATGGGCGGTAGGATAAGGGTTGGAAGGCAGAGAGGGAGAAGGGGAAGGGGGAGAAGGGGAGGAAGGGAGAGAATAAGTATGTTACACAGAATCAAGTTTTTGTTGCTAAAGCGAGACAGGAAGAGTTTTGTTATACGATTATTTGGAGTGGGTTTAAGGTAGCGGAACAGGCGGGAGAAATGGAATGGCCATGTAAGGCATCGGTCGGAAAGGACGGACGGGGTAGAGGGAGAGATAGTAGTAGTTGATAGCTCGCGCTCGCGACTCTATAGCAAAGCGGCGGAAAGTGCTCAGGTTCAGGTGGAGATGTGTCCGAGTTCAAATCGGGGCGCGTGGGACGAAAACTGCCCTTGAACTAATAATGTGATTGTGATATGTTGGGTGGGGGATGAATAAAAAACGTAAACATCGTTCAGCGAAACCAAAAACAAAAAAGAAGACCAATAGCGTTGCAAAAAAACCACTTTTTAAAGATGAGAAAAGACGGAAGGAGAGAAATAATCGTAGCAGGGTCCCAACGTACTTGAAGATGTGATCGTAGATGTTGTACCCGCTAACCCCAGGATTGATTAATTCCCTTAAACAAGTAAACCCGGGCGACGATCCGTCGGAAACAAGACCACTATTCAGGACATTGGTTTGGAGGTATCTCGAATCGAGAGAGAGAGAGAGAGATATTAAATGCTGCGAAGAGCTGGGATGTGGTCGGCCCACTCATTCCTACCAAGCATGGGCGTCCCACCCGTCAGTTCCTTCCGCAGGGGGCATATCCGCAATCTTCAATTCCTGCTCTGTGTACACCTTCTTGGGCTTTTGAGCCGGGGGTTGAGGTGCGTTGCCTGAAGCGGCCGACAAAGTCTGTCGCCCGGCGGAAGAAGCAGAAGCAGTCAGATTCTGGTTCGCGTCACTATCGGTCTCCGATTCTGTAGGTGCTTGCTTCTTCTTCTTCTGACGGGGTTTGACCTCAACCCACTCGTTCTCAATGCCCGAGGGGAGTTCGCGCTGGGCGGCTCGGTGTTCATCGAGGAACTCCTGGGGGATGGCATCGGACAGGTCCGATGTCGAAGGTGTGACTCCTGATCTAGAGTTGGCAGAGTTGCTGCTGTCGAAAGTGTCTAGCAAGCTGCTTGATAGGGCAGTCTGGCCATTCGATCCTGCCAAGGGCGTGTTGCTACCGGACCAGGCACTCGAAGCTGTGTTAGACTGGTTCTTCTTTGGCTTGCTAGCAGCCTCGGCCTCTCTAGCTAGTCTCTGATCTCTCTTGTGGGCTTCTAACCTCTTCAGCTGGTCTTCCCTTTCCAGCTTCTTCAGTTCCTTCTTCATCTCGTTCTTCTTCTGGTTCTTCTTCTGGAGTGGCGTAAGTCCCTCCTTCTTCTCGGATTGGTTGCCCTTCTTACGTGTGACGGTGGTGAACTCGTCTTGGGCAGATGTGATGCGCATGACGTTAGGTCCGGAGGTCTTCTCCAGCATATCATCGATCAGATTCTCCTCATCGACACTATCTGGTTCATCGATATCGCCATCGGCTCCTGTCGTCGAGGAAGTAGATGAAATGGCTCCGAGGGATGGAGAAATCGGGACAGCTGTCAGTTTGATTTCTGCAGCTGGAGGGGCCGGAGCGGCAGCAGCCTTGGAAGCCTGCTTGTCGGCCTTCTTCTTCTCAGGCTTAGACTCCTGCTTGTTGGATTTTGCCTGACCGCCGGTCTTGAATCCGGCAAGACGCTGAAGACTGCCTTTATCTTCAGCCAAGGCGGGCGAGTCCGGGATATCGTCGTTGCTCTCGGACTCCAAAGTGACGGTTGGAACTTGGAGCTCCCGTGTATTGACAGCGGCAGGCTTTTGCTGCTTCTTCTGGTTTTTAGAGGGTTTCTTCTTCTTCTCATTACCGGATGCATCATCCAGAAGGTTTCCTCTGGCGACGGCGGGTTTCTGAGCCACCGGCGCGGGGGTCTGCTGCTTCTTGGTGATGTAGAAGTATGCGCCAACGACAGCCAAGATGACGGTCCATTGGATGATAGTACTCATTCCGACACCCATTTTCGGTAAAATAGAGAGGTTTAATAGAAATTTACCACTCGGTAGAGAAATTAGAGCAAGAGATGGAGGGGTAATATGCGCGTCGATTGGGAGGTTGGCGCTGTTGGAACCGTTAACGGTTGGCTTGAAGGAGGTTGATGTGGAGTGTTGGACGGGAAGCTTCGCGTTGCGGGTTTGTGCGTGGAGTTGCAGTTGGACAGCTGGACCTTAACCTTGCTCGCACCGATTGGGAAGGTCTCGATACGGATTGGATACGATACGCTATGCTAGTTGAAGGTGAGAAAGGGAAACTGAAGAAACAATGAGGACACGATGAATTCAGGGGCAAGTCCGAGGCAGGAGAGAGGAGAGGAGACATACTGCAGCGGCTACGGTGTCGCCGTTGTGTCGAGTGTCACTTTGTTGAGACCCAGAGACGGGCAGGCAGACAGACAGCTGGGAGTTGGTGTACACTAACTAGCCCTGGCTTCTGCGATCGAATTCGTCCGACACGGTAATTCCTACTCCTGTTCAATTGAGGACAGGTATTGAAGCTGAAGAATAAGATGGTGATGACGGGGAGAACGTCGGAGAGTGTTCGAATCAAGGAGAGCGGTGATGGTGATGGCGGGTGGTGGAATGGAGGGTAGTAGGCAGTGTTCTGGTAAAGGAGATGTTGTGGGTTATGTGGCCAAGCTCGAGCCCAATTTACTATTATGGAGTACCACATGTACTTACTTGCACAGCTCAGGCAACGTTGCACCCCATCAAATTAATTAAATTACATACCAGCACGCCAGAATTATGAAAAAGGTCCTCGGAGAATTATTATTATTATGATTCAGGTCGCCAAACGGGAGATTGTTATCGCGAAAAGATCATGTTCTGTTGCAAAAAAGACGCGAAGGACATGACAGTCGTCGAGGAATCCCGTATTACTGGCGCACGATCTTCCGCCACGACTCTATTTTATATATCCACAACAGCATCTCATTTATTACTACAACTTATGCGATCATGATGTATACACGGTTGCATTGTCGACGCTCACATGCAATCACGGCCACGGCCACGGCTTTGCGGCACCTTTGGTTCCTTAGTCAGTGACATATGAAGTACGGTCAAAGTGGCTACGTATGCATCAAGCGAACGACAAGGCAATCAAGCCCCCTGCCACCGTGCAGCGGTTCCTGGACATGGAATCCATTTCCGGTCAAACCTGCTCGCCTTTGCCGTACTTTAATGATTGAAGAAAGTATGGGGTTTTAGCCTGAATTTTCGTCTTTTCTTTTCTTTTAAGCTTCATCTCGTAATAATTCTAGAATTCTGCATGCAGGTACCGATATATTATATGACGATATCCGATCGATACGACAATGTTACCCATCTCTAGTAGGTATCACTAGACTTCACTCGCTATAGCGCCTACTTACTTAAGTACTTCCAAAGACTGTTTGTGGCTTCCGAGCTTCCAAATTTAATCGGATGGTCTAGTGAACTCTTGGTTCTGGCTGGGATGCGGCCACTCAAACTCAACAACAGAGGATGATTGAGATTGCATCGATTCTAATAACGTTAACCTGAACATTCAAGCCGTTCCCTGACCCCTAAGCCAACTGAAGTATCTTGGCTACTTGTTTCGTACCTAAATACCTGTTATACATAAGAATATTAGTCTCATAAACGATCCCCAGTCCCATAAACCAAAATATACCGAATATTCGGTGGCTGCGCAGAATACAACATTCTCCAACGCATAATCTGTCCCCTGACCACTTGCAATTGTAAACCTATATATATAAAAGCATTCAGGAAAATAAAAAAGAATGATATAGAAAGGAATCATATCATCGCCATGTATGTCTACATAATGTAATTTGTGGATAGTATCTCGGGTAATCGGATATGGCGGTGTTTTGTGCTATATTCGACATCTGATCTGACGTTTGAGTAGATCTATCGTCCCTTTGCCCTGTCGATCTGTTACAATTTAAATTGCAACCTTATAGACCCTCAGATGTCCGTAACTTATGTGAAAATGTGAAAACATGACCAAAGCCGAAAGACATTTCCCAGAAGCCAAATCCCCGTCCTCGAGCTTACAAATCCGCAAGCCTTCGCCACTCCGGGATAACATGGAGAATCTCACTCCAAAGATTAGTATACCGCCAAACCTATCCCTCAAGTTGGCCAGGTTTTCCCAGAGGTCTTTTGAAGGTCCTAAAACTCCGACACCAGGAAGAATTACAGCCCGACTTGCCGACGCATTTAAAGGACAGACGATCGATGATATAAATCAAAAGTATGATATAGCGACCAACATCATGAATAGCGTTCAACAGCACTGGGAATCAGTCCCCGAAGATATTTTAGCTGAGAGTATAGAGCTAGAGCTGTCTCGCATGATATTCGGCTCAAATTTTATCGAAGGAGCTGGAACAAACTTCGAGGAGACTATAATCCTCTGCAGAAACGTCTTTAGAAACGAGCAGTTTACCGACGATGAGACCACCAGAACTCGAAGCAGCATGGAAGTTATTCAACATGCAAAAGCGCTCGAATTCTTCCTCGAGAGGTTCCTTCTTGAAAACACCGAGTTGACAGAGAACCTAATCCTTGAAACTCACAGAATACTCTGTGAGGGCTACACCCACGACGGCGATGGAACTCCATGGGAAGAATGGGCGGGTATATACCGCGATTGCGAGATCGCTGCGTCTTGGATCGATAAAACTACCGGGAAACGGAAGAAATCGATTTTTATCAGAACAAGTGCGGTTCCTGAGTATATGCGAAAACTAGTTCAGGAATACAACACCTGGATTGCTCGACAAAATACAAACATCGATCCATTCGAAATTGCAACCTGGCTATGCACACAATTCGTCAACATCCATCCATTCGCTGACGGGAACGGTAGAATGTGCCGGATTTTATTAAACGGTGTTTTGTATAAATACACCGGTCTTATTACCTGTATTGGCGACAACGAGGATGAGGGAAGAGATGAATACCTCGAGATCGCAAGTAAAGCCAACAGAGTTTATCATGAAGAAGATTGTGAGGTAGTGGCGGAGAGTCAAACCTCCCACGTTACTCTGACAGAGTTGGTTATACAAAAGGTGGCAGAGTGCGGTGAACGTATGCTGAAGCATAGGTGAAGGAACAGGGGGGCCTCACAGGCTTCATATTGGTGGAACTAGCTAGCATGAGGGGGCTCGAGGCTAAACATGAGGAAGGAAGCGAGGGAGGACCTGATAGGTATGGACGCAGAGCTCAAGATGTTAGGAAAGAGTTGGCATGGCAAGTGCTTGAGTAGGTAACTCCGGTTGCGCACGGGTCTCGCTATCATGACTTGTACATATATTAACCGACGATTAAAAACTACAGCTTCGAAGACAATGCTAACGTCCCGATATGGATATGAGTTCACGAAGGCAATTTGGTACCTACGGCGCTGGGAGTGCAGCTGGCGGCGGCGGTAAGGCCTTTATCCTCACTGCTCCCCCACCTGTGGCCTCAAAATCCGACACAGACAGGCCCTGCGCCAGATACGGATTACCGTCACCCCAAAAGATATACACACCCATCACATTCCACTCTTCAGAAACACAAGTCAACATGTGATCCACATCGATATCACAAATCAACTTCTTATTATCATCCTCCCATACCCAGACTTGACGATTCAGGTAGGGGGTAGTCCCTACGATGATACCGTCGCCCTCGATAGTTCCATCAGGGAGGCGCCGGAATACAGCCGCATCCGCGATATCGGTTGCGAAGACGGAGAATTCGAATCCGTCGCCCAACTCGCGTTTGGCGACGTACTTGCCCGGAAGAACGTCTTTTAATTGCATGACAAAGTCGGAGATAGTAGCCGTGGCTACCACAGGCTCCGTGGTGCTAGACGTGACCGTCACAATTGTGGTAGAAGGGTCGGCTGTTTCTGTAACTCCGATGCAAGCGCAGGCGGAGGAGTAGCGGGCAAGGCCACTGCATGGAGATGCATATGCGGGGATCCCTGGGGGCGGGCCGCCTGCTTGCCTTTTTGCAGGTTGGTTGCCCACGGGGTTGAATATGGTAGTTGTCGCAATCGTCTCCGAGTCTGTCAGCGTGGTTGTCGCAGTAGCGGTTCTATTATATAAGGGACTTCATATCAGCCATGAAACCCTTTGATAGTATCTTTGATATCATTGGGTCACGATTTGTACTTACACTGTTACAGTGACATAGCTGCGAAAGAATGATATACAATCTGCTGTTCCGGACCGGTTGGGAAAGGCACTGGCTCGAATAGCTAAACTTTGCATTCTAATATCAGCCATTCTGGTATCAAAAGGAATCAACTTCTCACCCAACGTGATCTTAAATGGGTTCTTACCTCGAAGGCAGTTATCGGCGGCGCATTTGCTCATCGATTGAGCATCCACAGATGCTATGCCCAATAAGGCGAGGAAAGGGAGGTATCGCATCTTTTGAATTAATTGCGTGGAGGTACTGGAAATTTTCGAAAACCGGATATGGACTAGAAACTATATAATGACTGTCTGCTAACAGCTTGCATTTATGGATCTACTCCATGGATTTAAGAACTTGATGGAAGGAAACTGGACACTCCCTTTATATATAGAGGAGTATCTCTAGCTATCATGATAACATGACCATACAAAGTATACTAATATGCGGCTAGCAATTGAAGGCTAGCGCTGAACCTACGGGACTTCCGGAATTCCAGAGCTCATATGGGCATATGCATATGGGCTGAATGCACTACAGGCCAATAGCTTAATCTCAATAGGCGATCGATGCGCTGAGGAAATTGAGTGGTGATTACGACTGCATCGTAAATCTCGATCCTAATTGTCCCTCCCAGCCAGATATGCGTGTTTCTGTGTTAGATTTCCCATCCCACGGACAATTTAGCTGATCTGTACAGGTGCGAATGCGAAGGCACAGAGCTTTAAACCTCTTCTAGCCAGATTAAAATTGCCAAGCCATAGATAGATTTCCTTATTTGGAACAAAACTTATGCTCGATTAGAGACGATGGCCAAAGTTCCAGGCTTTGGAGGCTGATCTGGGCACGCCTGCTGGCAATTTTGCCTGACTTGAGAAGTTTTCTATGCAGTGCCCCCACGGATGAGAGCACAAGAGACCTAAAACGTTTAAACAAAGTACAGCCAACAATTTACAAGAGTCAACCAGCGGTAAGTTCCATTTTGTGGTTGCAAAGAACATATAAACACCGTACTCATGGGTCTGGAATTCCTGACGAACATCCGCAATCATGCTGAATGGAAACTATGAATTGCATGGCAAATCCTGATTAAATCTATTGATCCATGATATCGAATAATAATCCCCCTTTCACCAAGTCGGTATAAGCCATATAGTGTCCCGTGACAGCGATCAACCAATACCGCGAGATTAGTGCTGCCTCCGCCTACATGATTTACCTATTAAATTCTTAAATTCTTAAATTTTAACTTTTAACCCCCTCCTCCGCCCCCTTCCTTGAACTTGAACTTGAAGTCACCTAGTTTTGCACGCCACTCTTAATACTGTTTATCAGTCAGGTTTGTTTTTTCAGCTTCCGGTTCTCTGTTTCCTTAGATTCTGAGTAGTTTCCAGAAGCTGGATATGGAAGGGTTCGGCCTTGTGGCCTTAAAATCAAACTATTATACCTTAGGGATCAGGTGAGTTAACGTTCTTTCTATTATTCCCCAGCCGTGTTCTCACGATTTTTGTAGTGTCTTTCGTCAGGTTGTTTTTTGTTGCATTCTGTACAGATATCTAAACCGCAACATCCTGCCGAGACTGAACATCCACCTACTCCATACGCGGTAGCTACCGAGGAATCATGGGAGCTAAGAATAGAAACAAGTGTCCTGGAAGAACCTCCAGGCGTAAATACATACTTGAATACTCACTATTACGATTTATCAAGTTGAATTAAATATATATGGTCTCGCGAATTTAGAGAAATCCAGTTTTATAACTGTAGCTTGGGATTGGGGTTTTTAGTTACTGGTTGTTCCTATGCGCGCTTTTTTTTTTTTTTTGTCTCTTCTCGAAAATTCCCCCTTGCATAGGTGCTCTCGCTCGAAGAATCCTGTGTTTGTACTGTATTATAACCAGGGACATATACCTAGTGCCGAGACTGCAGTGCAGGGACATCTAGTCTATAAATTTAGCTAAAAAAAAAAACTCTTTCTGCTCAGCAAGGCTCAGGGCCCTTCAACTTCTGAACTGTATGTTACAAATTTTCTCGGGAGGAAGCTGTAAACGTGATTTATTTTGCCGCAGCTGAATGGTCCGGGGCTCTTGCAATTGGGCTGCCGGCCATCAAATATTCCATCAAATTTGCAAAATGTTGTGCATGCGTTACACACTCTTTGGCCAATAAAAAATCGCAGAGGCTGGTGTTACGTGTCCCCGCCTGCTCCCACATTGCCTGCCTCGACACATCGGCGAGCGCCCTTTTACCTTTAACCTCAAGATTAACTTATAAGTTGTCGAGGACCTTGACTCATAAACTCGTCCAGATCTACCAGTATTTTAGGTATAGCGGATCCACATTCGTTCTAACTTTGCAAAAAAACGCCTTCCTACGATATCTTGGGACATAGCCTCGCGCCCAGCCTGACAGTACGCTTAAGTCCACTCGGGCTCCTAGTTTATATTAGAAACTGACGTTCCGATAAAGTTATCTACACAGCAACTTCGACCTCAAGGGTACCCTAAGGGGTGTCCGTAGTTTTCTATCCAGGGGGTCAGACAAACCAATACTTAGCGTCAAAGCAGGCATGTCTCTAGACGGGACTGTGTCAAAGATACCCGGACCGGTAGGATGTGGTGGCGGACTCACTGAAGAGGAACTGGAGTGGGAGGATAAAGTGGAGGAGGAGATGCAGAAGGAGTGGATTAAGAAGGGAGGGACGTGGGAAACATGGATAGTGAGGGAGGAGAAGGAGAGGCGGAAGTGGCTGGAGGAGAAGTGGAGGGAAAGAGAGGAGAGAGAGGAGAGAGAGGAGAGAGAGGAAGAGGAGCGGAAGAGGCAGCAGGAGAGGGTAATAAAATGCTTGATGGATGAGGACTATCCCATTGAACATCATCCAACGAAAGAAGATTTCAAGGAAGATGCAAAGATGAAAGCTCGGGATAGATACACGAACCTTGGATTCCAGGGGGCTAAAACAAGCACCAGGTGTCGGTTGTGAGGATATCAGGATACTATGTGTATATATCACTACACTACGAGCGTTCCTAGCTCATTTGACAATCGATACGTACAAAGCAGCTATTGTACAAAGAACCAGCAGATAAACTGCGGGCTTCATCTATTTTTACCAAAGGCCCACTATTGAATTAGTGTACATGTACATAGCTAGCCTCTCATACTTATAGCTTTCCCCGTGTCCGCGACAGCCGTGCCAAATTCTGAGCAGACATGAGCGTGGCCGGGTGGTCCCTTCCGTGCACCTGTTTTCCCCTATCTCGGACCCAACGGAGCTGTTCTATCGCCTCATCATGTCGGCCTTGGTCCCACCACACCATTGCTAGGTTGTTTAAAACTGTCAGGCAATCTTGATGGTCTTCGCCTAGTAACTCCATCCCCGCATCCAAAACGTGGAGATATAACTCCTCCGCCTCATCGTTCTGACCTTGTCGATGCAGCACAAATGCCAGGTTGTTGATGCTAAGCAGCGTACTCGGATGTTTCTTACCCATCCCTTTCTCCTTCATCTCTACCACTCGTCGATGTAGCTGTTCCGCTTCAACGTATCTAGCTTGTGCTCGTAGGAGGACCGCTAGGTTGTTGACGCTCGCCAGTGTAGCTGGATGTTCTTTTCCCAGTATCCTTTCCCTCCATTCCAAGGTCTGTCGATGTAAAAACTCTGCTTCTACACTCTTGCCCTGGTATGCAAGTACCCTCGCTAGATTGTTGGAGCTTTTTAATGTTTCTGGATCCTCCATCCCCAGGACCTTTTGCCGACCAAGGAGCGCTTGTCGAAATAGTGATTCCGCTTCCTGATACTTACGTTGAGACAGTGGTATCAACCCCAGATTATGGATACTCTCGAGTGTATCTGGGTGCTCCTCTCCAAGAACTTTGCTTCTCCCAATTCGCGCTCTTTGAAAGAGCCTTTCAGCATCAATACGCTTGTCCTGACTCCATAGAACATCTGCGAGGGTGTCAACAGTGGTGAGTGTGTCTCGATGTTCCTTACCCAGTAGTTTTTCTCTTCTAGCCAAGGTATCCCGCAGCAAGTCCTCCGCCTCTTGATATCTAGCCTGTTCCCGCAATACTTTGGCTAGGTTATTCGCACTGGTCAGCGTGCCTGGGTGGTCCTGCCCTAGCCTTTTCACTTTCATCTCCTTTACTCGTAGTAACCGATATCCGGCCTCAATATATCTCCCATCCCGAAAGAGGCATAGCCCTGATTTTCGAACAATACAATTCTGTCGTTGCTGTCATCAGGATCCAGGTTAGATGTGAGAACGAAACTCACATGTGGCAACAGTATCCTCCATTGCATCCTGTTTGTATGACTGTCGTTTGGAAATTCCTTTGCTAATTGTTCTACAGCCTCTGAAGTATATTTAGCCAATTGTTGGTTATTCTTCAGCCAGTTTCTGGTTGCAAGATGCACTAATGGATGGACCTCGAAGACCAGTTTCTCGGACTGTTTGGAAACAAAAGAATAGGCGGTCAAAGTCCCAATCGCATCGGTATTCCGTTTGCCAGATATATCCTTAGGTAAAAGAGATTCTGGAATCGCCTTTGGGTCAAAGCACGACATAAGAAATAAATACCGGGCCGCGAGTTGATCGTTAAGTCGGATTTGCTCAAAGGATACCAGCCATGTGCTCAAAACAGACCGCTTTTTCCCGTACGTCCATTCATCCTCGAAGCCTTCGTCCAATAATTCAATGGCATCTTCCTCCCGCCGCTGTAGGAGCGACAAGTATTCTGCGGGTGTAATTTCGTTCTTGGTCATATACGCAGATGCTTGGGCGATGGCCAGTGGAAGACAAGAAAGCTGGTCAAGTAAGGTAGGAATGGTACTCTTGCTATCAATAAGATGGGTTTTCTGGGTCAGTACCCGTCCGAGCATTTCAGTTGCCGCACCTTCATCCAGTTGATCAAGCTTTATGAGTGTTGGCCCTGCCAGGTCGACAGCAAGTTTCCGGTTTCGTGTGGTGAAGATGATACATCCCCGGCTACTGCGTGGAAGATAAGTGCTCAGGCCAGGTGACGTGCCAATGTTGGCAGAATTTGTCGTCCACATATCTTGGTCATCTGCATTATCGAATATGAGCAGCCATTGCCCCGCACGGTCCTGGCTTAGATATTCTTGGACCAGCTTTTTAACATCAGCTTGCTCTGCAACGGGAATTCCAAGATCTCGACTAATAGCAAGATAGGCTTGCTGGGTACTCTCAGGATTGACTGTTGGTATCCAGAAGACTGAGCAGTCAGGGTATTTCTCTTTTGTGCGGTAGGCTATTTCTAGTGCCACTTGTGTCTTTCCTACCCCCCCCAACCCGCAAATAGCGAATCGTTTCGGCTGACCTTTCACAAAAAGCTTGGATTCTAGGAACTGAAGTTCGGCATGGCGGCCAACAAATTGTGGATTCCGGTCAAAAGGAACAGCCCAGCAGGGTGTTAACTCTGCTTTTAAAAAGATCAGCACTGCGATATTATGCTGCGTGTAACATACCGGCATACTCTCTTTCACTCCTCCACTCTTCTAAAATAGCCTTTGCACATGACGCAGCAGTTGCAGCAGCATATGCTTGCCATTTTTTGTTCTTGTGGCTGTCTGCATAGTCGCATACGCCCTTAATGACTATTGTGGGGAGGTACTCCCATACACCTGCTCCCTCCATTTCAAACGCTATCACTCTCTCACGGGCAATAATTCTATCCCGGTGTTCCCCGCTTTTTATAACTCCATCCCCGGATGCAATACGACCAAAATGAATGTAGGGCTTTTGGGGCTTCTGAGGTTCTATGCTTGGGATTAAACCATCACCGTTTTTCAGCGCTTTCGTTTTCGGAAACCGATTACGCGGTATCAATAAAGCTTCATCACAGCCTATTTCCACACAAGCGGACTGCAACGCAGTTTCACAGGCTTTGTTGTCCTGGCTTTGGCATTCAATGCAATCCTTTTGATGTTTGTGACGATAAGATGCAGGGAAGAGCCGATCTGCCTCTATTCCTGGATGCATGTACTCTTTCCTACTACAAAGATTCGTAGAGTAAGATGTGACCTTTTCTTCGAGCCGAGCTAGATCCCGCCTACTTGAGAGCTTCCGTACAAATGCGCGGATAGCGGGAGCTGCCCTGCTGAGGTTATCGTCCGAGGTGTCTTTCCTATCAAACTTGTCCGGATACTGTCTGCCAAAGTCGATTTGCACCACCGCATTGCTGATGATAATGTCGCCTAAGTGAATCTCGTTTCCCTCGGGTGTGCTCGGTGCCCCTCCGCAGACGCCCACGAGTAAACCGAGTTTAATCCTTTCGAAGCTGATTTTGAGGTTAGAAGCTACCGCCGCGGAACTAACCTTGCCCATATTCGGCATATGCACCAGTACGACATGATGGTCGCCTATTCTACCCGTTGTATAGGCGTTATGATCGCCAAGGGCTTTTCCATATGACTGACCATCGGTCTCATACACATCGTCCAGCAAAGTTTGCACAGCATTCCATTCAACGGGTAAAGCGCAAATGATCGCGATCTTGAAATCCTTGCGGGAATGCGGGCGAGAGCGCTGTGCCATCTGGGATGCAGAAATGCTCATAATACTGGAGATACAGTGGAGGTTGGAGCAAACTACCAAATAAACCATGTAAGCGAATCGCGAGCGACAGTATCATGCTTAGAGGGAGCAATTACAGCACAAACAGATGAGGGTGTTATGCAAATTCTAGCACGCTCGTTTCGGCTTTACGTGTTGGCGGCGAGCTAAGATATTAGCGAGAGTGTGGGATCATGATCAAAATCCCCTGGGAAATGCTCCGGGCCCAGAATTATCATTGAGGGAAATCCGGCATGTTCATACGCGCCGAATTCAACTAGAATCCATAAGAGGGTGTTGCAGAAGCTTAGGAAGGGGAGAAGATGGAAGAAGAAGCGGGAGCTGCCGCCCTTTGCTTGGCAATGCATGCATATTCCAGCCAACAGGCCGGTCTCCACATTTCATGATCAGAGATACCGGTATCGGATAATATCTCGAATAAAAAATTGCTCTGTGAAATAGTTTGGCTTAAATACGCCTTTCTATGGTCTCAGTACTATGATAAATCGTCTGTAACTGTGCACCGTGATATACCTCAGCGGATTCGGATACTGGTTGAATTAGAGGAGAAATGGCGGTGGGAGGCCAACACCAAAAATACAACAGAACCTTTCTAGGTGTATGCGCACCAAAAAACGAACTTGAACAGCCGAAACACTTAGTTGGAATCGTCCCGTGTTCATTTATATACTGGCAGTATAGGAATATCGACATTATGCATCCAACGTTAAGGAATAGGTATTATTATTCGCCCGTCCAAACCCAAATTCCTTAATGATGTTTCTTAATATTTTCCTAAAGGGTCGTTTATTCATTCTTTCGTCATCGTCTAATATAATTGGCCTCCGCACTAAGCAAACTAGAAGGAGGCTTATGAAGGAACCCCTTTAAAGTACTCCTATCTTTCTGACGCTTTCCAAAATCGTACCCGAGTACCCTAAAACAACAGGATGGCCATCTCTCTGCCAATTGCGGATAATTGAGCGGTGTTAACTTTTCCCATTTCACTAGACCTTGCAATGACGACGAGACTGCAATGACGACTCTATGCTCCCCGATTCGACCAAAGAGTAGATGTAATTTCAAGCGTAAGGGTAGTGGTCGGCCGGCATTGGAATTCTGAGTCTAGGTTGTATTTTACGGCGATTCGCAGGAGAGGGCGCAGAATATAGCTAGAGTAATCTGATTAGGGCGAATGATTGGAAGCTCCCCCGCCTCAGATTCTCCCTTTTATCTTGTGACTGGTGTGACGGATTTGGTGCCGTATTTTTTCTATTCATTTCGAATTGGGATAGTAATCGATGGCCTAACTGTGTTCGCCAATCCAGCCAAGCTAAGGAGAGTCGATGCTGGTATACTTACCCTAGAATAGTATTGGTCAATAGTTCGAAAGCGCACTGATTGATATCAATGGATACTGGAATAAGAACCCTAGCTACAGCAACCTGATTGATCAATTTAACGGCTTGGAGAACCCACATATCCCCCATTTATAAGTAAGAAGGTAAGCTACGACGTTATCTACTCGCAAGGCTGGCCCAATCGAGGCACAGGGTCGGTTCAATAGAGGTCAATTTGAATTTGATTGCCGATATATACTTTAGCTCACCCTTAGCGCATCCCTTTCTGCACAATTTCAGGACGTCTAGGACCCAGGTCTTCACTTGAGTGTCAATGTTGGGTCAGAATTCGGCAGTCTATGTGGCAGAGCTCATGTATTTGCTTTAAACCGTGAAGGCTATCAGGTGGCTGTCGCTGGAGCCATGGAACCTTTCAAGCGAAGCCAGTGCGCCGGAAAATTTCTAATAATAAGTACTTAAGCAGTACCTACTAATATTATAGTTTCTATAACCTTCCTGCGTCTAGTATCATACCCTCGGCGCATTCCCAATCTGTATAATCTCACCGGTAGCCTCATCGTTCCGTAGCGCCGGCCACGACGTCCCATCCGCCTTCCTCAAACTCATCTCTACCTTTGTACCCATCACTCTATAGGTCGACTCCTCCGGTGTTATCGACGCATAGAGCGGTATGGTCGTTTGATACCTTTTGTTATCCGTTGTCTTCAGGTCGACATCGATCTCTGTGGGCTTGAACGTAATCGTCGACTTGTCTTTATCCGTCTTCTTCAGGAATATCGAGGCATTGATGTTTGTATATGTTTGGTAGAAGTCCGTCCTATAAAACCATTTCTATTAGCACCAATAGCATCTCCACTACTTGTTTGAATATAATAGATATAGATCGTAGATGCATACCGACAAGTAACAACCTCCTCCCCTCCCGTCTCTTCCTTCTTCACACCAACATAACAATGGTTCCCCTCCGAACACCCAGCGATCTTTAAAAACTCTGTAAACTCCAGTACCCGCCTCTTACAGCACGACCAACCCTTCGAACCCTCGTGAAATATCGCAACTCCAGGGTGATGGACGCAAGAACCGGGTTTCCTACTCTCATCCTCACCGACATATGTAACCTCACACCCATTCCTCTTACACTTCGCACCAGCAGCGACTACAACCCCCGGTTCATCTTCCTCTGGAACTTGTTCTTTCGGTGCAGCGGGCGCTGGATTGGTCCTAGCTTCGGAAATGGGAGCTCGAACACGTTCCGTGCCAAATGTTTCCTTGCCATCCTTCGATACAACCGGTGTGGGCACGTTTCCACCACCTGAAGCAGCAGCAGCTGAAGACGTCGCCGATCCGTAGTCCGCAGCCGTCGTGGTGACTTTTTCGGTAGAGTGCCTCCCAGTAGCACACGGTGGTATAGTCAGGAATTCATCGAACGTCAAGACGCGAGTTTTGCAGCATTTCCAACCTACAACCAGAGTGGGGCACAAGTTTAGTTAGTGGGGCAACTCCACCAAACAAAAAGTATAGCAGCAACATCAATAGAGGAGAGAGACAAAACGGGATGCAAAAGTATATACCTTTCTGACCCTCATGGAAAACGGGAGGACCCGGGTGGAAGTAGCATTCTTCTTCAGGGTCGGAGAATGTCTTGCCGCAGCCTTGGTGGGTGCACTTCTGAGGGGACATCTCGAAGTCGGATTAGAGGTCTAGACCAATTCGAAGCTCCCAACAGCTTTCCGGAGAGATGTTTGAAGATTGTAGGAGGAAAACAGGCGGTGGAGCGTGAATATAGGGAAATCAGTACAACAATATCCCAAACTACTATCAGTCTAGCTAAAAGTACCGGCGAATCCGACGCGAAGACGTGAAGATGTGAAGATGCAAGATGAGGGCAGATTGATGTTGGTGTTTGGTGGTGGAAGTTGGACCCTGGCAATGGTTTTGTTGTTTGGCAACACATCCAACTGAATGTCGGCAGAACTTTCTAGATCTCTGCGACAAACCCCTGCTCGACAACACATTCTGACCTTTCCACATCCAACATTCGCTTCGCTTCTGGAAATTCTCCTCCCTTATGCATTATACATAGTGACGGCACAAATTCTCCGAATCAAGACGTCACATTTCCCTCAGCCTCTTAATACAGCATCTTAAGTGCACGCAGCATGCAGAATTAATCGAATTAGACATTTTTGTTGTCAATTAGAATGATGATAAAAGACTATCGTACAAGCAGAAACCACCAACAAAGCCTTGTTGCGGCGGTTGATTCATATCCACGGTTCTCGAAGCTCCCAAAGTAAAATAGGGAACGACAAAAGGGAAGGAAAGAAAAGGAAAGGATAACGGATGCCCGAGACCAACCAACGGATATCATCATCATGCATACGGTCACATCAAATATCGGACCTAACATAAAGAAATGAAAACGAACAAGAACTAAGCGCCAGAGTGCGACAGGCGTTTAACACATCTAAGCCTGTGACAGCGACTCCTGCTGCTGGGAAAATCACGAAAACAAAATACAATTAATCATTTACTGAGGGTTCAATACAGCAATGACTGGTGGAGCGTCGTGCAGTGGCTTCTCTAGCCATGAGATATGCTCACCGTTGAACACCGTCGAGTTGGCAGTCAAGGTGATGTTGGTGTTTGGTACCGATAGCGATGCGACAAAGATTGGGACGTCGAGGAGCCGGGGGTTGATGTGGTTGAAAATCTTGACTTTATTGTCGCCGGGGTAGAGGGTGAGGTCCTTAATGACAGACCAGCCAAGTGGTTGAGGTCCCACAGCGATATCGACGGTCAAGTCACCCTATACGGTTGAGTTAGACTATTTCCTTGCGTTGCAGTGGAACGTTTTGAAGATGGGTTTATTATAAACTTACAACTTGCAGGGTGAAGGAGCTAGGGTTTGGAATCACTCCGTCGGTGACCATGTTGGTTCCATCCTCCATAGGAGTCTCGAGAACCTCGGGGTTGTACAGCTTGATACCTTTCAGACCGTTAAGACCTGTTGCACCGCGTCCATTAGTCCCTTATTCCTCTTTCCGTCGATTTGGAAATGTTTTTTTGCTTACCTGCGAGTTCAACAGTCTTCTGGTAGTCGACCTTAAACTTGATGGCGCCGACATTGACCTCGGGGTTCGACCTGATACCGAGGCTGAGTTTTTCATTATTTAAGACCTGCGCAGAGAAATCGTCGTATGCTGGCTTATCCAAGATCTCAGTCACAACGTCGGTGACGTTGATGGTGAGGGTATCCTTGATGTCGAGTCTTCCGACGCTCAAGGTCATGAATGGGACAATCTGCTGGCCATCGGCTGGTGGAAGGTACATCTCAAAAGTCTGAGGAGAGAAATGAGCGCTGACGGGGGAGTGAGAGTGCGCGGTGGAGTTCATGGAGAGGGTGAATCTCTCATTGGAGGGATTAGTGATGGCGATGGCATCAACCTGAAGGGTCGAGTCATTCACGCTGTTCTGTGCAATCTTTGGAATAGCACCGAAGATTCTACATTCTTCTAATCAGCAATGGTTTCCAATTGAAACAAACATTTACGAAAGGGAAAGAGATCTAGCACTTACATTCCAAGAACAACGGCTAGGATAACCAACAAAGTGGCGATGAGGTAAATCCACCACCTTCGGGCGCAGTGTCGCTTGAATCTCTGGCCACGAGTCGCACGAACCTCGGGGCCGGCATTCTCGATGGTCTCGATCTTATCACCTTTGTCGCTCATTTTGGGATATGGATGTTGGGTTCTGGAATATAATTGACCCTGTGATGGTATTGAACTCTAGGGTACTAGCCTCGCGGAGGATATACTGAAACCATTGTTAGTGATTGTGTATTCGAAAACATCTAAGAAAATTAAAAGTAATATAATTTGGGAAGAATGTGGCGAGTTTTTATCTCCCAGTCCAGCTAAGGCGAGGGGTAAGTGGATGATGGGGATTGTTTGTCCTGATCGAATAAACAATAGGAAACGCCAACGGAATTCGATCATTGGATATATCAATCAGGTGGCCGCCGCGGGAGTGTGAAACCGGTGACATCAGGAATGTTCGAATAGGTGTTCAGCGCATGCATGATACTTACCAGCAAAAAGTTCGCTCGAAGATTAATCAGAATTCCAGCCAAAAAAAAACCACCCAGCCTTGTGATACAAAGGGGTAGAATTCCGAAATAGAAGAAAATAGAAACCAAGTTCGACGGGAAACCAAAGTCTCGACGAAGGAAACTTTTCTCAGACCGACTCAAGAGAGGGGGGAATAAAAATGGTTTCGTTATCGATCAGGTTGGCTCCAGGGCCCTTTTTATAGTTTGTAAAAAGAAGGACCTGAGAAATGCGACGTTCGATTACATGATTGCAATCAGGAATGTTGGGGCCAAAGCTTCTTTTCAGGTTGGCCAATATGGCCCTGGTTTGGGTTCCCCAGACTATGTCTCTGAAATGGATCATGAGATATTCCTTCGGGAAGGCACCGCTTTCCCCCTTGCCAGCGAAATAGGATAGCCCCCGACGGTCTCTAAAAGATTGTCCATTGGCTACCTGATTGGAAAGCGCGCACACGCAAATTATTCAAATCTTCTGGAGGTAGGTTCCTGATAGATTTCTGGGTGGCCGTGGAACATGGTCCGGGAACCCCTAGCTTCGGCCGGCCGCTGCTTCGGATTTTATGGCGGTTTGCCTGGACTTGTCTGGGTTCCATGCAAGGACTGTAACCCACCCCGATTATTTCGACTCAAGCTGGGACATTTTGCCCTTGTATCACGCAGGTAGTCCCGCTTTCAGATGTCAAAAAGACAGGGATCTCGGGACGGTTTTCTGCAATGGCACAGCTTTGATCATCGGGCCAAGTTGCTCGAAAGATTTATAATATTATACGGTATACAGTTCGTTTTAATCCTTTTTCGCTCGACTGGAATTAAAGGAAATGGCGTTGTTCTGTCGTCTCCCTCCGCATCACTTGGCAGAATCTTGACTGCCAAACGGGACCCACTCGCGTGAGGACTTTCTGCACTGTTCGGGCAGCTGTCAATGACGCCCCGACTGTGCGACCCCGCATTAGCACTGCTTTTCTCCATCTTGTTCTGTCTAGATGTCTTTCGTTTATTTGTGCAAAGCCCCCAAAAAAGTCTACGAGCCTATTTCACGGTATTTGGCAGCTGCTTCTTTAAACTTTTCCTTCCCCTGAAGAGAGCTCTCCCGAGAGCCTCCTTCTAGTCGCTTTATGATGTTTCTTTCCCTTATCGTGGGAGTCGTTCTGTTTAAAATGAACAATGTCTGGAAAACTTTTTTCTTTTAGTTACCGAGAAACAGAAACCTTCGATTAAAACTGATTCAGAATTTGAGCTACAAAAAAGAACCTGTTTGAAAAGTCTCTATATGATCGCCCATCTATCAACTAAACTATACCAAGCAATTCTTCCTTGATACATCCCAATCCACCCAACCCGCTTTGCCATCATATGTACCGAGGCACCTGCCAATAAAGTCTCGAAAAGTCACCAGGGAATTTCCATGTGCTAAAAGCTTGGGTAGCATGCACGCCCGTGAACTCCAATTTGCTAGCGAGAGATTGGAAATGCAAGGATCTTTGCCCATCGCCTAACAAAGCTTGCAAGTGGGGACCGTCCAGGGATTTGTACGAATATGTTTGACCCAGTTGTTGATTCGGATGTGGATGGTCGCCGCCGCCTCCAGAATAATCGATTGGTTCCTTTCCCCGCAATCTCCAAGAAACTGAAGCGTATACAGGATTTTCCCAAACCTGAAAAAGAATCCATTGCTGTAAAGAGACAGCTAGCTGCTACTTAGGGATATGTATACGCATGTACACATCGTAACATCCTAGGAATTGGTTGGTTTCCTTTCTTGGCATTTTATCTCCTGCAGCAGCGCCCGTCGAGGTGGCGGCCAACCAGTTGACGTTAACCTGTCGACAGCTTTAGGCCCCAAGTTCTCGATCAGCCCGTCCTGTACAAAATTCCTGCTTTTGCATAGAAGCGAAGCTTCCCGTTCTTCATGTGATGTATTCTCGATCGTTATCTATTCAAAAAGTAGTTGGCATTAATAATGCGCGATCCGGTTGGCTGGATTTGATTTGTTTGTCGCAGATTTTCTTTCCCACCCAAGCTAAGGAGTCCGTTGTCCGCAGTTAAATCGCAGCGGACGATATACCAGGTTTGGAAAAGTGGGCCGGTGTGAACGCTGCGACAAATGTGGATCGCAAGATTTTTTCTTTGAAATGCAATCTGTACGAATGGCATGGGTATGGTCTGAGATCTTTTTCCCCAAGGCACCGGGCCTCCCTTTCCTCCCCGCGGGGAATAGCTGGGGCAACGATTTTTTTTGATCGTTTATCTCGAAAGCAACCACGCTATCCAGCCGAAATCGATAAAAAAAGATGGATTGACAAGGCGCACATGCTCATATACGACGTTCTTGCATTGGCGAACAAGGCATCCATGGTTTTTTAAGCCGCTTGAGTTTCACGAGATCTAAAATGTTTGTTTTAGATAAATCACATCACCGTAGGGTAAGGCTTTTCGGGTGGGCGGAAGCATGTGCGGCCGAATGAATGGTGGCGATTAATTAACGTCCCTGCTTGTCGTTGCTGAATCCATGGATATGATAAAGATGTTTGATATCTGATCACTTGTGCATGTTCAGTTGCAGACGGCAAGACGCACGTCCCGGATTTTGGATATTCCTGTGCGGCTGGCTCTGCATAGCTATGATGGTATCTAGGATTTGGATGCTATAAATAAGTGCAGGTAATTAATAATGCTATCGTATAAAACAAATCCCAGCTGTTGGTTAAGTGTATATACCATGTTAGACGTACCTGATAACGAATTCACAGTCTCGACGTCTTCTTCTTTAGCTTGGATAACGTAAGGATCCTTGCTACAGGGCTAGGGCCGATAGACTGGTATCAATTTCAGTTCCTTAGTTAAGTATCTACCCAGCACCTGAAACCGGTAAATATAGACGCTGTTAGTTAAAAGGTTAATCTAATTAAAGGAATGTGAACAAGCCGGCGTCATTGGTCTCACGAACTTAAATCGGTCTTCACAGACATCACTTGGGTGCAACACACGAAACTTTCGAATTGGAACAGGCGACTGTTATCGTTATTGTGATTATAAAATAACGAAAAAAATATAAAGAAAAATCAAAAGCCTTCCTGGCCAGCGATGCATGGACGTAGATGGCTTGATCGCTATGTTATGTCATAAATCGGCAGCATAGAGCCAGAAACTGTTGCATTTTTAGGGATTACAACACAGAGGAGATGCCCTTGGAGGGCCCAGTTGTCTGGCCGATGCATATGATATACTACGAAACTAGCATATGATAGCTTTTGGATACCATGTACTATCGGGGACAGTTTTGGAAGTTGGCAGTTTATGGCTCGGCGGCCTTAGGTTGTTGCTGCGACATAAGCCTGTCCAAAAAAGCACACGAGACGAAATTTCGAAACCTGGTTAGTTTAAGTTATAGGTAAGGCTCCTCTTACCCTAGAGCCAAAAATATTTGAAAGAGCAAGTATTATTCAAACAGTCCGCGTACCGTATATCCAGGCCCATATGTCTGCTTGCCACTCCTGATGGCACGATGATGTCTCAGGCTGGAGACAGCTCCTCGGTCCGTTATCGTCGTACCGACAATTCAAACAGCATCTCTGGACTCTCTAGATTCCGTAATATGCATATAATCGGTTCAACTATATATATTGTGTATACGTATAATACGTAGTCATATTTCCAGGCCTCCTAGCTTGAGTACATCTGCAAGAGCGGTAGAGCACTTTGTCGTCAAACGGGGATAATGATGGAAAGAATGGAAAATGGCGATACTTCTTCTGTAATCCCATACACTAGGATTATTTTATCCTCCCATCTCAAAGCGTTCTTTGTATCGTAGAATAAATAACCTACTAATATAATAGCCCTTAATAAACCATGGCGTATGTTATGGCCTTGTTGCAATTTGTGCGTTGTTTGCCCCTTAACGCCGACCGGCCGACCAACCGCCGTACATCACCTGCCAGCCACATCGCCGACCGTTCGAAACTTTCTCCGTATCTCCTGCCATAATCTCCGTCCAAGAGAACCACCAGTCGCCCGTAATCCCCAATCGCCGACAGGCCCAAGAAGGTATTGCGATGGACTCGACCGCATCAATATCCTATGAGCGCCATTCCGCCTCAAGTTCCTATGCCCCCGAGGTTGGTCCTCCACCTCCTTCATCGTCGACAGAGCTGCCTCCGGTCCAGGAGCATCAATCTGCTCCAACCAGTCCACCACCAGGAAACATTGATCCTAGTCTCGTTGAACCGACTGCTCTCAATGCTGCTCCTCGCCCGGTCCGAAAACGTAACAGAAAGGCGCTTTCTTGCAAGCCATGTCGGAACATGAAGGTCAAATGTGATCGTTCCATGCCTTGCGATCGATGTGTAAAGAATAGCAGAGCCAATGACTGCGTCTACGATGGGGAACCAGAATCGAAGAAACTGTGTGTCACGGGCACGTATGAAGAGCCTGCCGCAAGCAAAACCCATTCAGCTTCTACTAAGCCCGTCGCCAGCGGGCCACTCGACAAATTCAGTCTGCATGTGCAGAAGGTCGGGACAGCTATCACCCATTATAGATGTGGGAAGGCACGATATGTCGGAGGGACTCATTGGGTTCACATGTTTGGTGAAGTAAGTTATAGGTCTTTAGCTGCATTGTGATGTCAAGGCCTCAATTATAGTATTGGCAACGTCGCATATGTTAACCCATAATAGTTCGAGGAAATTGGGCCATGGTACATCCAGAGAATGAACGACTTCGCGGTCTCACGCAAGGAGGTCAAGTTTCTCAAAAAGTGTTTTAAGAATAAGCACCGTCATAACTTCCCTTTCTGCGGCGGGCCCGCAGCAAATCTTACAATGAAAGATATACCATCCCTCCTACCTCAGCGCCACATCGCAGAAAGGTACATCAACCGGTACATGGAAACCTTCGAGGCGACACACCCTCTATTCCACGAGCCCACTTTTCGACGAGAGTTGGACGCCTTCTGGCAAGATCTGGCAAATACGTCCCAGAAAGATGCTTGTACGACCGCAGGCCCGGGGTGGCTAGCAAGTTTGTTCATGATGATGTTCCTCGGTTGTTGGTTCATGCCATTTTCTCAGGAGACTGATAGGCGTCGTGATACCTTGGACCGCTTGCTGGATGGAGCTCAGGCTTGTATCGTCGTATGCAGTATCCGGACAAGGAACACGCTCCACGTTGTCCGTGCCCACTGCATGGTTGTTCTTGCGAAGCAATGTGACGCCTTATCCCATGACGATTCGAATGTCGTATCTGTTACAGTGGCTATGATCACCCAGATAGCAATGATGGGGTAAGTCGGACTCCCAAGCACTAACTACTACGAGCCTCTACTTACTATTGTTCAGCGGTGTTCACCGTGACCCAGACCATTTTAAGGACATGCCGCCCTTGGAGAAGTTCCTTCGTCGCCGGGTATGGAATACCATACTTTATATGAATTTTCAAAATAGCATGGATGGCGGAATGCCGTTCCTTTTGGGACCAAGCGTCTATGATTGTCCTCCACCGCTAAATGAAAACGACAGCGATGTCGCTGTCGAACCTACTACCACCACAGGGACCGAAAATACCGGGGAGCCAGGGGGCTGGCGGCACAAAGCGCCTCGAACTCAGGGCGTCTCTCTACAACATCCTCCCAATGTGGTTACAGATTGCACTCATCAGATAATCCTTCGTTCCGTTATCTCCATCGGTACTGAGATTATAACACCTCTCAACAATTCTGATGCTGAGATCCTTCCGTATGACGCCGTCATGAAGTATGATTATCGTCTTACTAGAATTCTAGATGACCTCCCACAGTCCCTCAACCCCGAACGCTACATTGGTAGTGGGTCAAGACTTGATTTTAGAGCTCGATTGATGACCCAGCAACGAATGATTGAGTTTTTCATTCGTTCGATCCTCCTCGTTCTTCACCGACCGTATGCTCAGGGCCCGGACAGCAGAGAACAATATCCCAACAGTTATTTTGCAGCCCTCAAGCATGCGACTACGTTCATATCGGAGAGGAAACAGTTATCCATTGATAAGACAATCAACTCAGTAAATGGGATCTGGCTTGCTGAAATTTTCAAGGAGATGTTCACACTCTCATTCCTCCTATGCTACGCAGATATCCGTAGACGCGATAATATCGATCTCCACAACGATGACAAATACAAGGCTATTCTGGATAGCCAACAAATGGGTGAACAGGAGTCGGCGATATCAGAGCACCATTTCCAGCTCTACATTGCTACCGCACTGAAAATACCTTCATTGTTAGCTACGAAAGACGGCAAGTCAGTGGTATTTTCAGAGGAGTACGTCGCGAGCCTAAACGATGCAATACGCAATGCTGCGCGGAAAGTTAGGCTTGCCCTGGGACTCCCTGAGTACGAAGAGCAAAACGGGGCCGGAGACGAGAAGCAAAGCGTTCAAGGAAGCGCCCCTAGCATGGTGGCCACCTCAGACACCGCAGCCAATGGATCCCCAGCAGCGGTTATGACTCCAGAAATTCCCTCTGCCGCTGTTCGGGTGGCTGGCGCAGCCGAGTCGCATCTTGGTTTGCGAAACAAAGGTTATTCGCAGCAGGTTCCAGGCGGCGAGGAGGAATATGCGATGCCACCGGCGCTGTTTGTAAGTCATTTCCCATGTGTCCCCCAATCTCTCATTATTTTTTCGGCGAGCTAACATTTTTTGCAAAGAATTCATTAATGAACGATCCGAATCTCATGCTTGATGAGTTTTTCACGTCCTTTGTGTTTGGCGGTTTCCAATGAAAGATGCAATAAATGGGTGCTCAATCCCAATATCTATGGTTCGCTTTCTGATGGTCTTGTATCTAAAACTTACAGCTTTGAGAATAAAGATTTTTAATTACGATCTCCACCTTAATTTCTGCTTATCCAGCGAATTTTCTCCCTCTGTCCGAACACTCCATGTCCAGTTATGCCGCTCCCGAAGACAAACGCGCCGGCAGCTTTCGCTCCTACCGTACAAGCAAATTTAAACTATATGATTACAACCACAATACAACTACCAAAATACCTCAAGTGGCGGTGTCTAAAGACGTTTTTTCATTAGACGAAATTCAGTTTTATAACTATTAGGGTAACTTACCCGTACCAGAAATATTATCCGTGTCCTCTGTCGATCGTTTACCACCCCTAAAATATCTGGGTCTACCGCTGCTCGGGGTAAGTTCGTGTACAAGGTACGCGGCCCCTCCTGCGATCATATTCAGAGCATTGTTCCACATATACTCACGGATAGGTCTATTGACAGCAATTGGATCGGGTCCAAGTCTAAGCGGAACATGAGGACGACGTGGAGGGGGTTCTGGTGTTAATGTAGGGGGTGGTGTAGGGACACGGGTAGGGGGCNGGGGGCGGGGGCGGGGGGCCGTCGCCCTCCACATATGGTGGTGGGTCGGGACCAATAAACTGAAAGAAGGGAGGGAGATAGTCTCGGCGTCGAGGGATATCATCATCCGGGCCTTGTAGAAGGACAGGCCCTTCGCCTTGAGAATCAGGGATCGCATATAACTCCGGATAAGATGGTGGCGGGCCTCTTTCCGCGTCAAGCGCCCTTTGGTCCTCTAGGAGCATTGGGAGAAGATGGACATAGCGTAGATGTGATTGCCCGCCTCTCAAATACCGTCCGCGACGAATCCTGGCAAGAAGATAGGACCCAGGAGGTGACAAGATCCCCTCGCCGTATGTTTCTCTACTGGTTAAGATTTCCCGGCAATAGCACCCTAATATAATAGAAAGATTACAAATACGATTAGTTAATGTTGACTATACGTTGTACGTGCACGCGCTTTCTCATCAACAATGGATATTTTTTATGGAATATTAATACTTAGAAATTCCTGGCAGTACGCTGCCGCAGCTTCAGACGCACAGTCCCCGTCTTCGCCGGCCTCTTGGTTTGGGCCTATCAGCCATCGCGGCCCAGAAGATCCTCTTTGCGTTTCCGTTTCCGTGAGGCATTCGCACGACTCACACTGTTCAATCTTTTTTTGGATGTAGTCAACTACTATAGCCCTACCAGCATCACCTAGTCGACGCCTCATCGCTGACCAGTTTGGAGGATTGTCAACTCCGAAACGGCTATAGTATTCAGGAGTGAACGCGCTGATCACTCTCGGGTCCTCGCATACAATTCGGGTCTCAATCTCGAAGATCCCCATACTCGCAAGGTTATAGCCGGTGCTTCCTGATCTTGGCCCTACTTCAATAGATGCATTGGAAACCTGGACGGAAGAAATTGGTGGCATTGTGGTGTTCTTGAAAATGGATAAGTCCTTAACCGTGGAGTTGGACGCTGCAACGACTTCATTCTCGGGGGCGGGAGCAAGCATATTGGAATTCCGAGCAGTGTCTCTTGTCAACTTTGGTTGCCCCGATAAAGGCAGCAGTTCTGAATTCTCCTTATCACCCTTCAGAACCGTCTTAGTTGGTGTACTGTCGAGGTCGCCGCTCTTTGCGTATACACCGTACCATTGGCAAGCCACATTAACATATTGAGCACGGCCAGTTGGTTCAAAGGGGTTATTGACTTCTTCCGAAGTGCCTTTGTTACCCCTTTCGGGGGCGCCGGCCGGCAAGTTCTCGTGTCGTTGGGGTGCGGGTTCGAAGCAAAAACAACCTGGTAGTTTTGATATTGAAGACATATGTGAGCTTTCATAAGTTCAAAATTCCAGTGGTCTGTGCATGGCATATCTTACCATAAGTTAGCTCGCTGGGCCATGGCCAAACGGCATCTTCTTGCCCGAGGGTATCTTATGGTTATGGAGCCTTATCAGCAGGTATTCTTCCGTTATTCATAACTTTGAACTTCATCCAGCTTACGGTTCATAAAATAAGCCGCACCCACGAATTCCTTTGTAAGATTTTGCGGGAGGTCGCTGATCGCGATCGAATAGTTCCGGAGATTGGTATCGTTGTAACTAGTACCGGGTCCGTCTTCAAATGGCTTTTCGTCGCGAAACTCAAGCGGTTTGTCGCAGTGGATGCCAGTCTGCGATACATAAAGTCTTCCATGATTGCCCGTAGAAATCCCGCCACCTTTACTGATCTTGGTGTCCTCGAGAGGGAGTCCGCCGACAAAGTATATGTATTGTACCGCTATCAGAAACAACCGAAGCGCGGTTAAGCGCCCCTGGGTAAGAATCATGATGTGCTTTGTCTAGACGCCCGTACATTCTTAGTTCAAGATCTCGAGTTCATAAATAATGAATAGTTACTCTTTTTATTGAGATGGATCCATATCCTCGCTTTCGACGATATCAATACGGTTCGAGTTTGTAGCTATGTTTTAGTTGATTAGTTCTTCTGTATACTAATAAGCAGACATCGGCCGCGCTATATAAGCGGTTCTCTATGGAAGTTTTAAAAGCATGCGTACTATTTGTCCTTTTGAAGATTACGAGCTCCGCCCAGCCGATGGGATATGACCTATACATGTTGGTTGTTTTGTGTTATATCAATATATGTGTGTCCGGCGTCTATCCTTAATTAAGGCCTTCTACTTAGTAACAACATTACCAGTGAGTTTTCTAGAATTCTCGAACACCTATGAAACTTTTGATTCTCTCCTTAACAGCTATCACTGCCTATTCTACTTTGTTCTTTCTCAAGAATTCTAGAAACGGTCGCCTAGCCTTCTTTTAAGTTAGATATTTAGAGCCTTTAATTTAGTTGTTATGTTAGATAACCGGTGCTGTTGAACCACATTTATTTCAAGGCCGAGACCTGTTCCCTAGAATTATTTTGAACACATATCAATCAGGCGCTTGGAGATATACTTTAGAAACGTTGAACCAGAAGCGCCTTACTAAGTTAGTGCCATCATTCACTCTCACTGTATCAAGTCCGTCGCAGATTTTGTTGTCAGGATTACATATGCTGTGCATGTATATTGTTAGTATTTGGGAGTTAATTGAGCAGCTAGCAGAGGCTAAATCTAGAAGAGTCAATGATATTGTTATAAATTTATATATAAAGAGGAAAAATATTTGCCCCTATAGGAGCTTGAGTTCTAAGAAACCTCAAAGCATAACTAACCGCCATCAACCGTTGGCAAGGTTGTAGGTGTTACACAATTCGATGATGATATAATTCAGTCGATTGGTCGGAGTTGGTTCTATTCTACTAGGTCCAGTTATAGTCTAGAGTCTCGCCTCGCACATTCACCTGCTATTAATGTAAGGCCTTGCCCTTCTACATCGGGAAGGTCATTAATGCATTCCTATTGGGGATTCGAAGAACCGCCAAGCCAGCACCAGCAAGCGAGGTAGTTTTCGATTCCACCCGTCGCGTCGGATATGGCCTTATGGAATAGAAAATGAATACTCTAATCCGAAAACCATCTTGCCAAGCCTAAGTTCAATGCGGATAGCTAACGAGGGTCTATCGTACGTAATTCAACTAAGTACCATTTGTAATGGAGGCAATGTGAGTGGCGGGCGAACGAATTCGAAGCCCCAGACCGGATCGAAGACGTCAGAGCCGAGCCGGCAGGTTTGCGGCAGAAGGTTTGCGAGGGATATCGCCGGATTCCTGGCATTAAAACATTTTGTGGAGCATGGCATTACTCGCGTCACCACCTTCATCCGCGGCCAGCTGGTGCATGAGAAGACTTACTTAAGTAGCTAGCAGTATACAGAAAGTCTTTGCCAAAAGCTCCTTTTCCTCAGTGATCACGGTCAATTCAGTTTCTAGAACTCAACCGCCCAGCCCGGATTACTAACACTCGAACGTTGAACCTCGGACCCACTCGCCAAGGATTTGTGATATCGAAGCCCGTGAGCTGGTAAGCAGGACCTGACTCGAGTTCGTGTCGCGAACGTTAACGTCGAATTCGATCGAGCTCGAACTTCGCCGGTAAATTGACGTACCTTACCCCGCTTTTTCGCTCGATTTGCAAGCTTGCAAGGGGGCACTAACATCTGGACCTAACAGGGCCAGGCAATTTATCGTTGCATCTAGAACCCGCTGATTGGTCAACCTTCGAAGTCTGTCTGTGCTCTGTACCGGAACTGGCAATCTGGTCGACTTGCAGGCCAATTGCATCTATAAGCTTTCATTGATTTCAAGTACCTCGAGTACAAGTGACACTGCAGAAAGGATAACATTACTAACCATTCCTATCAATTGCATTTCGCTCCGTGCGTCGTACAGCTGCAGTACTTAAAAAAGTAATTCCGTGTATACGTACCGTCCTGGGCTTTCCTTTCCCCCCTCTTTTCTTTTCCCTCCAATGTTCCTCGAGAGGGTGTGTGCGTCTGCAAATAAAAAGAATATAAAATAACTGACTTCCATGTGGGCTCGTCGTGCTCGTTCTGTCACTCGTAGACTTAGTTCTTCTCTTCGCCACCCGAACTCTTATCATACAAGCTTCCCCAAAGGATATCCAACCATGTCCAACAAATTCACAGGTCATCAGAACGCCCAAGCTCGGGATTACGTTGAGGATAGGGATGCTAAATCCCAAGAGACCCTCTACTCTACCAGCAATGGTGCTCCGCACCCGCATCCATACGGTACCCAGAGGGCCGGCGAGAATGGACCTCTTCTGCTCCAAGACTTCCACTTAATCGATCTTCTTTCTCATTTCGATAGGTACTGTGCTTCTCTAGATCTATTCGATAATAATTGTTCTTGCCTTAGGCCGTTATTAGTTCACAGTGCTAACTCCGTCCTATAGAGAGAGGGTTCCCGAACGTGTCGTCCATGCAAAGGGTTCCGGTGCCCACGGATACTTCGAATGCACTGACCCTATCCCCGAACTCACCATTGCCGACCTGTTCTCACAGAAGGGAAAGCGATGCCCGCTATCAATTCGATTCTCTACCGTCGGTGGCGAGTCTGGTTCTCACGACTGTGCCCGTGATCCACGTGGTTTCGCCGTAAAGTTTAGGTATGTATAGGCTTCCATTGCGAATGCATTGCATTGGTGCAGATAACTAACTCGGATTCCGTAATATAGAACTGTTAGTGATATAGCATAATGTCAAACGATATGGACAATGTACTTACTTGTTACTACAGGACGAAGGAAACTGGGACCTTGTTGGCAACAATACCCCCGTATTCTTCCTGAGAGACCCGGCCAAGTTCCCTCATTTCATCCACACCCAGAAGAGACACCCCGCTACACATTTGGGCGGTGGAGACGACTCGACCATGTTCTGGGATTACCTGAGCCAGAACCCAGAGGCTGTCCATCAAGTCATGATCCTCTTTGTAAGTTACACCCGCACTTAAATGGCGTATATACCTGGAGACTTTGCTAACGATTGCTTATTAGGGTGACGTAAGTTCATGAATAGAGCAGATACAGGCCTTGATACAAATGCTAATTTGAAGCATTTAGCGTGGTATCCCAGACGGTTACAGACACATGAACGGCTACAGCGGCCACACCCTCAAGTTCATCAACAAGAGCGGTGAATGGGTCTACGTCCAGCTCCACTGGAAGACCAACCAGGGTATCAAATATATCCATGCCGAAGATGCCAACAGTCATTCCCCAGACCATTCCCAAAAGGATTTGTACTACTCGATCGAGAAAGGCGACTTCCCCAGCTGGACACTATTCATCCAAACCATGACACCGAAGGAAGCAGAAGAGCTCTGGGAGAAACAGAAGATCAACGTCTTCGACTTAACCCACGTCTGGCCGCAGAAGCAGTTCCCTCTTAGAAAGGTTGGCCAGATCGTGTTGAACGAGAATGCGAAGAATTACTTTGCAGAGATTGAACAGATTGCTTTCAGCCCGTCTCATCTCGTCCCGGGTGTCGAGCCATCCGCAGACCCAGTTCTTCAATCCCGTCTGTTCTCTTATCCAGATACCCACGTAAGCATCATCCACCTACTTTCACTTGTCGAGTTCAAACGCTAACAAAATTGCTACAGAGACATCGTATTGTAAGGCGCATACATACCGCAGCATCTTAGTCCCAGAAGTACGATACTAACTGGAGCCTGTAGGGCACAAACTACCAGCAACTCCCAGTCAATGCACCCAGATGCCCATTCCGCCTCGCCAACTTTCAGCGCGACGGAGCCATGGCCTTCCACAACCAAGGCGGCCGAGCCAACTACCTCTCCTCCATCGAGCCAGTTCAGTTCAAGCCCCCAGCCGTAGACATCGACAAGACCCACGGTCACTTCATCGGTAACGCCGTCAGCTACCTTTCATCAATCCGACCAGAGGACTTCAACGCCCCGCGAGCCCTTTGGGAAAGAGTCTTCGACGAGGGCGCAAGGCAGAGATTCGTCAAGAACATCTCCGGCCACATGAAGAACTGCCACCACGAGGAGGCTATTAAGAGAATGATCGCTATCTTTCGTGAAGTCAACAAGGAGTTGGGTGCTAGTCTTGAGCAAGCTACCGGTGTCAAAGGGTATCCTAGCATCAGGGATTTGACGTTCAACGGCACTCACAATGGAATGGCTGAGACTCTCAAAGTGGCGAATAACACGTCTTCTGAGAAGTTTGGACATAATACTGGAAATAACAATGGCGCACCAAGATATGGAACCCACGGAGAGTCCGTTAAACTTGAGGGTAAGCTATGAACAAATGTTGAACGTGAAGTTTTTTGTTTAATACTTTCCTTTCCCCCCCTCCTTTGCTGTTTTTTGCTTGAATCCTTCCTTTTTTTTTCTTTCTTTATGCGCGATAGTTTCTCATGATCTGGTTTTTCGTTACGAAATATAGGTATTAGGTCTAACCTATAAGAGGAGAGCGATTGGAGGGAAACGATATGATATGATGTGATGTTGTGATATCTGTCTGTTTGGCAAATTTTAAAGCCTTTCCTTTGACACGCATTTCGCTCATTCACTTTCGAGGAGGAGGGTGAGGTGCTTACTCAATTACATCCTAAAGCCGCATGACGTTCTTTCGAGATTACTTGTGTTATCTCTTACATTTCGGTTTTTGCGTTCAAAACGGCCTTTGTGTGTTACACGTCGTTTGATGCGGCGAGGATGGTGGTGATGGTATATGATATCGGTTACTTCGTGAGCGGTGGGAGGATTAAGAAAGCAGATTGAGATGGAATTATTCTCTGTACCTTAAAAATGAAGTACTTCCTAGTTTAGCGGATTCGAAAATACAAAAAGCTAGCAAAGCTAATTAACTGCGCAATGATGTTACGTATTGCATGTAGCGCTATGGCATAAACTCCAGGATGCAGGTGTGTCTAGGGCTAGTTCGGCTATGCACCCGACCTCTTGGTAACTAACGTTCGTGCCAGGATTGTGTAGGGCTGCTCAACGTCACGACGGTTATAATTACACTAAGTACTCGGTATGAAGCCCGACGATGTTAAATCGCTAGTCAATTGCCCCGTCTTTGATCCCGTTCCGCGTCTGTGGATCCATTGAAGAGGGTTGGTACACGGAGACGAGGCTTTTCCCACCAGCTAACTGTGTGAACCGAGACGAGGACTCGGAACGAGGTCGCCTTGCCGCCACCAAAGAATCTCCAAACCTAACAAAACTTCCCCACTACATGATTCTGAGCTCCCCACATGGGCAGTTCGGTTTGAATCCGGGGTATTGTTTATCCAGATAGCTAGCCCAATGGCAGCTTTGCCGATACATTACATACGTTGACCGAGACATTAACTCACGATTTCGGCGGCGAATGTCCAGAATTGCGGGATTTGAGTGAGCGTTCGTTCGAATCGTGGACTTCTACTTATAATATAAGCGTCTTGATACCCGCTGGACGGATCTCTTTACAATCCAAGTCAAATATTATATTACCTATTCATTATTTAACATTCGGTTCACCTATCCTCCAGATCCCGGCTTAATCCTATTGAAGTACTTTACAATAATCATCCGCAATGTCTACCACAAACGGAAACGGCGTCACCAAAGACTGGAGGAGTAAGAACAAGACTATCCAAATCTTGGATGCAGCGGAAAAGGGCGGCTACGGCGTTATCGCCGCTATCGTGTAAGAAAAATATCCCAATCATAAACCTCACAGCACGATGAGCTGGTGGGGGCTATGGTGTGCAGGTACGCTAACATGATCTCGGGATAAGCTACAACATCGAACAAATCATTGCCATGGTCAAAGCCGCAGAGCAAAAGCGTTCTCCCTTAATAATCCAAGTCTTCCCCTGGGCGATCACCTTCTCGAACGGCCTACTCATCCACGCTGCCGCTCAAGCCGCAAAAACCGCTTCGGTACCTGTCGCGATCCATCTAGACCACGCCCAAGATGAGGATATGATCCGACTAGCGGCCGATACTCTCCCCTTCGACAGCATCATGGTTGACATGTCGCATTACGAGAAGGAAGAAAATCTGCAGAAGACCAAGGATTTGGTCGCGTACTGCCATGCGAGGGGTATCTCTACCGAAGCTGAGCCCGGAAGAATCGAGGGTGGTGAGGATGGGATTGCGGATACCGCGGACCTCGAGGGTCTTCTGACGACCGCCGAAGATATTGAAGATTTCCTGGCTACGGGTGTAGATTTCCTGGCACCCAGCTTTGGGAACGTACACGGCGAGTACGGGAAGCGAGGACCGCAATTGGATTATGGACGTCTGGATGATATCCGGACGGCGATTAACGGACGAGTCAGGATTGTTCTCCACGGGACCAATGATTTCCCGGAGGACGTGATGAAGCGGTGTATCAGACAAGGTGTTTCGAAGGTGAATGTTAACAAACTAGTGCTAGACGATTATCTGGTTCATCTCCAGGAGAACGCGAGCAAACTGAGTCTGACAAAGCTGATGGAAGAAGGAGTGGAGCATGTAATCAAGTTGATGGAGTGGCAGATGGATGTTTGTGGGTCGACGGGGAAGGCTTAGATTTCCCGTGGAACATAATACTTGGAATACCAAGAATGCATATTGTTAGATAATCGATAAATAGATTATGGGGAATTTGACCTGAATTGCAGAAGTGGCTCTGGTAGGGCTGTGTGCGATATGGGAAGCCAGGGTTCAACCTACATTAGTCGGGATCAGTAATCGACGGCCAGGAAGTTTTTCATCGGCTTATGATCCGAAGAGCGATTTCTGCAGCAGGCTTTTGTGTAACAGTTATAAGCTACTTACTTAGTTAGCAAACATCCCACGACATACGACGACAGTGCAGTGCATTATCGCCGTCCAGGATGCGGATGGAGGCGCATGTGCAGATGCATGCACACGTTTTGCCCCATTAAAAATGTCTTTTTGTTTCTCAACTTCGAAGCCTGAAACGATGAGTGCTCGCCGGGGAAGTTGAGAGTATGCATAGGATGGTAATAATATGGAGAATTAAAAGCCTCACACCGTGGACCGATTGTCTATATATGCACCAATGTAGACGTTTCATCCAATCGGAATTGATATCGCAGATGTTTCTGTGTGCCCATTTGTAATCATGGTATCGGTAGCGAGAGACCGACTTCTTGTCAAAAAACTTGGACACCGAGAGAGAGGCTTGAGTCCATTCCGATCCTGATAATATTATACTCACGCGACGAAAAGAAAAGAGGAGAGCTCTTTCCTTCTTGCAGATTGCTGACGACGATGAAAGGCTAGAATTTCAGGTTTTTTTCGGTTGTACAGCTTTCGTCGACCCGGAAGTTACTATGCAGCATGTGCATCTGCGAGTATTCAATGACGGTGGTGGTGGTGGATGGGATGCCGGACCCTTTGAATTCTCGCTCGCCAGGCAGCAACGATGGGATGGCCCTAGATGCCGGATAGACCTTGCTTGATCAGGCCACAGCCCCGGGAAGCGTATAGAGTGTCTTGTATTCTGCATCAGTCTCTCAAGCTAGGACGCTGTAGATGCAGGTAAGCAGAGCTAGTCGAAGGAGGCTGATCGAGATAGCTAACTGCAACTTGGTTTGGTGACTTTGTAGTCACGGATTGCTCGAAATAGATCGGAGAATGCTTGTTTTTCTTCGTCAAGCTTATTCTTTCCTTCATTTCCGTGTCCGTTGTAGTCAAGCAAGTAAGAACCTGATGGCTGGTTCTGAGGGTGCATGGAATGCATGCGAGGATATCATCAAGAGCGAATTAAACTTCGTGAGCAGATTGATTCATTGATTGTGCAGAACACCATCTCCAGCCTCATCTCCTGGTCCTCATCATCATCCCCGTCCTCATATTCATCGGTCGGTCAGTCCGCAGAGACAATCCGTGACTGGGGCCTGCGCGGGCCTGCCTGAGCGTTCGAGCGTCTACCTAGGTTAGTTAGTCAGCCAGGAGAGCGGCAGGGGCCCAGACGCCCAAGCAGGGAAGCCCGCATGCTTGGTCTGACACCCTTCCAAGTCAGCCGAAACAGCCCTCGACGGGATTCAAGACCTGGAACCCCTGCGCCTGCCTTGCGACTTCAATTTAACGAGACGACGGAAAATTCCTGACTTAACATTAAACTACTTGCTACTTTGCTTCTCTAAGAAAGTAGAGACTTGGTAGTCAGTAGGTATATATTATAGGAAATACGCCCGGACGCTTTTTCCCCCCTTCTACATGGCGCCTGTAATCCTCCAAATCAAAGAAACCAGTACACACGTTCGAGACACCAGAAAGAAGACTACACGATGAGTCCCGCCAGCGAAAAGTCGAGTGCTGGTGCCGCAGAGTCCAGTTCCGTCAGCAGCGGCGACGTTATGCGCGCACACGACACGACCCACCGACAGTTGAAAGAGCGCCATGTTCAGCTCATCGGTATCGGTGGTACTATCGGTACCGCTTTATTTGTCGCTATTGGGAGAGGACTGGCGCTCGGTGGGCCAGCGAGTTTGTTTCTCGGCTTTACACTATGGTACGACACGACTAGTCACTAAGTTAGTTCATGGAAGTTTTAGATTCAATGATAGCTAACATGGAAAATTTATAGGAGCACGGTCGTTCTCTGTGTAAACAACTGTCTCGGTAAGTACCATGCAGTATAGTCTATCGATATCAAAGTTGTAACAAGTACAAGGCTAATATAGCGTTTGTCTAGCTGAGATGGTGTCTTATCTTCCTATATCGTCTCCGTTCATTCGATTCGCAGGCCGTTTCGTGGATGAAGCATTCGGTGTCGCTACCGGCTACAAGTATGCTCTTACATATTACGATATTTTTATTTTTAATTTTAAGGTTGTGATGCTGACAAATTTGGCGATAGTTTCTTCATCTTCGAAGCCATGATGGTTCCTTTCGAAATTGTCGCATCCAGTAAGTACCTTTCCTAGTTCACAAATAATACGTAGTTGCTAACTGGCGTATGCAGCTTTCATTCTCAGTTTCTGGCCTGGGTCGACGTCGGTCCACCCTGCAATAATCATCAGTATCATTATCGTAGTTTATGGTTGCGCCAACATGTTCACGGTCAAATGGTACGGTGAGGCTGAATTCTGGATGGCACTCGGCAAGGTTATCTTGATTGTCGGACTCCTAGCGTTTACCTTTATCACCATGCTGGGAGCAAACCCACTTCATGATAGATTCGGATTCCGATACTGGAACAACCCTGTAAGTCCATATTCTCTATCTTATCTCCTTCAGTTGAACCCGATAGCGCTAACAGAAGGGGAAAATGAAGGGTGCATTTGCCGAATTTTATCACACGGGTACTCTCGGTCGCTTCATGGGTTTCCTCGCCTGCTTCATTCAAGCCAGTTTCACTATCGCTGGCCCCGACTATGTTGCAATGGCGGCCGGTGAAACCCAAAACCCTCGCAAGACTCTCCCCAGGGCGTTCAAGGGTGTCTTCTTCCGTCTTACAACCTTTTTCGTCCTTGGTTCGCTTGCTGTCGGGGTCCTGGTTCCTTACAACTCCCAGGAGCTTGTCGATATCTACCTTCTTGGAAAGCCAACGGCGGGAGCAGCTGGTTCGCCGTACGTACTAGCGATGCAAAGGCTTCAAATCGGAGTCTTGCCTCATATCGTCAATGCTCTGGTGTTCACTTCTGCTCTAAGTGCTGGGAACTCGTATGTTTTCTGCGCGAGCCGTTGTCTCTTCGGCTTGGCTCTCGAAGGGAAAGCGCCCAGGATCTTTACCAGGACAAATAAAGTCGGTGTGCCTATCTACTGCGTAGGGTTGGTTATGTGCTTCTCGCTGTTGGCGTTCCTCCAATTGTCCGCCGGTACAGCGAAAGTTTTAAACTGGTTTATCGGATTGGTTACTTCGTCGCAGTTGATGAACTACGCCGTCTGCAGCTTCACTTACATCAAATTCCACCGGGCGTGTATTGCCCAAGGACTGGACAGAAAGGACAAGCTCCCGTTCTGTGGCATGTTTCAACCGTGGCTTGCCTACTACTCACTGACCCTCACCTTCATAATGACATTCGTTGGGGGATTCTCGGTCTTTCTGCCGGGGTTCTGGAGTCTGCCGACGTTTTTCTTCAGTTATACCATGCCGTTTATGTTTCCCGTAATCTTTTTGGTGTGGAAGTTTGTTAAGGGGACAACGTGGGTGAGGAGCAAGGATGCGGACTTGGTTGAAGGGTTGGATGAGATTGAGGCGTATGAGAGGACTATCTCAGAGGAGAAGAAGAAGGAAGTGGTTTCCGGAGGGAGGTTTGAGAGGGTCCAGCGAAGGCTGTTCTGCCGGGGGAAGAAACAGCAGCAGGATCAAATTGATCCGAGCATGATGGGGAAGAATACGAGCGAGAAGTCGTTTTGATTTTGATTTCGATTTTGATATCAGATGCTGTATACAGACACATGTCAATGGCGTTCAGGTTGTCCTTTTTCTTGTTTAATGTTTAATTACTATACTTACATCTACCTGTATATACCAAGCATCATCTATTTCTATTCTTCCATTCCTTCATTCCTCCAACCAACCAACTCTCATACTTCCAACCACCATCCTTTCCAGACATGATCCTTCCAACTGCCATCACTCTCGAGCTCTCCCGAGACTCGACTCTTCTATGCCGTGCAATGCGTACTGATCTGGGGCTCTACCAAGGGGTCAGTCTAAGAAGTCTCACCACATCACAACAAGCCTGAGAGGTACTAATGTGATTGATATAGATAGAAACAACAGCCCAAATGCAAAAACAGGATCCCGTGCATCGGCCACAGGCCGGGGTCGCTAGCACCCACTCTTTGAGAAGGCCTGTTACATAACAGTTACGGCACTCCAACCACCAATTGGGCCACGCAGGGAATGGTCGCACGACGCTATCTCTCCCAAGACCGCTCTCTTCGACGGGCTTCGGGTGCTTGTTATCTGCGAGTACGCGAGTGTGCTGGCTGGTTAGCTACATTCGATGCTAACTAGCTGCTCTCCTTTCCCTAAAGAAAAAAGTCCGAGGCCAGCCGGCATCCTGACAGATTCGAGGACCAGGACGATGACAGATGTCCTTCGCAAGCCATGGCATGCCATACCGCATTGATATTGAGGTTTTGAGAGCGCCTGTCTGTCAGGGATGCGATTTTCCGGGGTAGTTTTAACTTGGTCAGGACGGAGGGCCTGTCTCGAACTCAAAGCCGCGAGTCCAAATCGAAGAAAAGAAAAAGCTTTCACCTGGCCTTCTTCTCTTGCATGCTTGAGCTCTTCTTCCGGGGATTTCATTCATTCATTCCATATATCTCCATCGTCATCTTCAACCTTTCAACTTCAACTTCAACTTCAACATCATCGCCGACATTATCGCCGACATCATCACTGCCACAGTTATACATACTTAGTATATATATCCTCCATCTACAGCTCTAGCTAGCGAAACCAAGAAACCAGTCGAATCGAATCGTTTCCCCGGTCTTGGCTTGGCTTCGGACACAGAACCCTTCCGAACTCTCCGAGCGAGCAAGCTATTCCTTTCAATCAATCACATTCAATCCGACTCTCCTGCTTCCAAATTAAATCAGCCTTGCTCCAAACCCCAAGCTCGCCGATAATAATATCATTATCTTAGCATCTACACTATCAGGCCTACACAACAACCGACCGGCCTTTCGGGCCTTCCTTTTACCTTTGCATTCTCTTTTGCTCACGACATCCTCCCAACTCTTCCGCCGTGGCGTCCTTTCCTGGGCGCTGATGCACGATGACCGACAAGGAGAAGCACCATAAGGCTTGCGACGAGTGCCGTATGTTGTTTGCCTCAACCTGCTAACCTTTTCTTTTCCTTCATTTTTTTTTCTTTCTTCTCTCTTTTTCCTCCAACCCGATCTGAACTGGTCTCATTATTTCAGCTAACCCATCTTTGGTATCCTTTAAGGCATCCGGAAGCTCAAATGCCCCGGCGAATATCCAGCATGCTCACGATGTGTCCGAGACGGCGTTCCCTGCGTATACAGCCTCCAAAAGACGATGGGACGGCCAAGGAAACGAAGAAGAAGTGACGCTCTACGAGCCCATCAAGCTGCCACCGTCGGCAAGGGAGACCCCAACAGCTACATCCACATCTCCGCCGGCGACACTAACGGCCACAACACGAATCAATGGCTAGAAGGAAACGTTTTTATGGGCGACGAAAGCAGGCTGCTGGACCTAAACATCCTGGGTCCAGGCGATGGGTAAGGGAAAAAAATGAGCGCCCCCCACGCGCTTGCTCGCCGGTAGTCGATGGCATAATGCTGACAAGCTGCGACTGGTCCAGACACAACCACCATGTCGGGGGTTGCATACCCCTCCCGTCCAATAGAAGCTCTTCGAATACCGCGCACTTCGACCCAAGTCTTGCTGGCTCCAGCGACACCGTTACAACCGATCTAGACACCCTATTCGACCCTTCCGTCCAAAATATCGACTTTTCCTCCCTTCTAACCGACCTATCGCCGTCACAAGATAGCCCTCTGCCGAACCCATCAACACCGTCATCATGCTCCGCGCCCGCAGCAGCCCACCACCATTGCACAAACACTGCTTCCCAACCCGTCCTTTCGAACCTAATAGACCACTCCAAAATCCCACTCGAAGTCGGCACGGCAATGAACCCTCGAGACCTCACCGCCTTCGGTATAAGCCCTGAAACCAGCCTCGGCCTCACTTGTGACTGCCTCCTCCACTTCTTCTCCGCCATAATGACCTTGAAGAAGATGATATACAATCCCGTACACCTCTCCCCGCCTACACCGTTTAGCACCCCGCCGCCACCCATCAGTCTCGAAGAGATAACAGCAATAAGTGCCAATGCGATCGAAATCACCAAGACAAGCTTAAAATGTGCCAGTTGTAACATGTGCTTCACCACACTCATGAACGTCGGCCAGCTGCTCGGTTTATTATTAAGAGCGTACTCCCAGTTTCTCCAAACCTCCAGCAGCGCCATGCCCCGCGCTCAGGCGAAGAAAGTGGTAAACGAGGAAATGGATAAGATATTGGATATCCTCGGCCAAGTCGAAATACGCTCGTTAGCACGGCATGGAATGGTTTTAGGGAGAGATATGAGAGTTACAAAGGATATGGTTGGGAGAGGGGTCATTGAACGTATTGCGACGGGGAATTGGGTGGGCGATAGGAATCCGCTGTGTTTAAAGATCGTTAATATGGTCAGAGGACTAGCGGATGGGTTGATATGTGGAGTCGGAGTGGGCGAGTGTGTGAATGGAGGACAGTGTAATTCGGGGTTGAATACTCTATCTTGAAAAGGGATATATAGATCGGAAAGTTGCATTCCACCATTTGCCTCGGGTTCAATTGCCTCGGGTTCAGGCGCTTGACATAGAGGAAGGGTAATGTAGGTGTTTTGTTTATGGGATGCACGAAACCGTTTCTTGACGAATTTGGGTTTTTACTGGCGTTCTTTTGTTTACTCGGGTGGGAAATAATTTGTAAGATTAATACAAAAGGATGGTACGGTATGTATGTACATAGCATCTTTCGTCTCTACTTCTTCTTTTTCTTCTCTATCTTGTCTTTTTCTTTGGTTGGGCTTCTTTTGGTCTCTTTTTTCGAGCTTGTCTGGTTCTTATTTATTTACCCTCCGGCGCAAAAAAGGTGTCCAGAGGGAACTTGATTGATATCAACTATCGTCGACAGCGAGTCTCAAAAATTCTTCTTCTTCTCGGTCACACTATTGCTATCACCTTTTACATTTTTCTTAGCAGACAAGGTTAATCATATCTCTAGCTTTATTCGTTTCAATTAGCTAAAACAAAATGGGCTTATATAGACACTTGGATCAAAATTATTCCGAATGCCAATCTGATACCAAAAGGCTAAATAAAAGAAGTATATTACAATGCTCCTTCCATTACATATTGTATGTACGTGCATGTACAAAGGGTCTACCCAGATCTATCCATCTAGGTACAAAAGACCATAAAAGTAAATATTAGGATATCTACTGAATACTGGCTCTAATCACCGCCGTCAACTTCTCCAACGAATCAGCCAGCAAAGCAGCACCGATTTTGGAGATATCAGTGAAGTTCAGCCCTCTATTCCTCAGCCACACGTTGGTAACTCCGACGCCGAAGATGAGGAATAGGATGAGAATCTTTCGGAGTCTGGTTTTCCAGATTCCTTGTTGTGTCTTCTTAATGATCCAGTCTTTGTAGGCTGGGAAATAGGAGCGATAGGTGAAGTGGATTTGTGAGCGGCTGTTTTGGTTTAATTGTTAGTGTTGGATGATACTCGATCAAGCTATGACGCCCGGGGGAACTTACGGATACGTCGACGAATTCCATCCGTCAGCTCTTACGTACCACTGTTCACGTATTTTTATTAGCGACCTAACCTAAGAACTGTTAGGAGATAAAAGGGGAAACTCACCGACTTCAGCTCCTTCCCAGTACTGTTATTGAACACTGTGCTCTTCATACTCTCCTGGATCCACTTGCTATACCTCACCTCCGCATCCTGCTTAACCTCAACCTCGCTCGCATCCCCCTTCAACACGGGTCTCGCAATATTCAGCGCGAACTGGCACATATTCTCCGTCGCCAGAATAACACTCGTATGCCCCGTAGCAGAATTAGGTCCAAATAACATGAAGAAGTTTGGAAACCCCGAAACCGCAGTGGAATTATAGGCTGCAGGGCCACCCAATTTCTTCCAATGTTGAGATAACGTCTCTCCTTTTCTACCCACGACTTCTAAAGGCGCGATCCATTCGTTGGTTTTGTAACCCGTAGCCATAACTATCACGTCCGCTTTATATTCTGCTCCTGAGGCTGTGTGGATTGCGTTTTCGGTGACGTGGGTGACTTCATCCTTTGTTAGGAGCACTTTGTCGGATTTTAGTGCGGGGAGGTAGGTATCGTCGTAGATTCTTCTCTTAAAGCCAATTGGGAAAGTGGGGATGAGTAGATTCCAATATTTCTCTGGAGCGTTACGCTTAACGTGTTGAATACTCCTCTTCTCCTGCGCGGTACGGATTCGTTCTCCCAATTTATCATTGCGGAAGGCTAGCCAGCCGGCTTCGATGCTGGTAAAGACTAGAGCGCGAGCGAGGGTTTGGACACCGGGGAGGTAGCGGAAGATTTTTGGGGACCATTTTTCGTAGGTGTCTGGGTGGACTCCGGGGAATTTGGGACGGGGAAGCATCCAGTGTGTGGAGCGGACGATTTGGGTTAGGGATTTGACTTGCGGTTCTATGGCGGGGATGATTTGGGCGGCGGTGCCTATGTAACTTATTAGCACTAGCCTCGAGATATCTCAAGAGATACTTACACCCATTGCCAACTATAACCACATCCTTCCCATCAAGATTGACCGAATGGTCCCAGTATGCAGAGTGGAACAATGGTCCTTTAAACCCTTCCATTCCCTTAATATCAATATCCGCCGGTTCCACAAGTCCACCAACAGCGGTCACAAGTATCTTGCACTCATGAGTCCAAGTATCACCGACGTTTCCGACGGTATGCAACTTTTTATCTTGTCCTGTAAACCCGTCTTTCATCTCCCAGTCGCCGACTGCGCGTCTTCGGAGTCTGACGGACCATAGTTGTCTTTCTTCGTCGTAGGTGGCGGTCTCGACTTCGGTGTTGAAATTGCAGTGGCGGCGGAGGTCGTTGTCGTCGCAGAATTTCGTGAAGTAGGCGTGAAGTTCTGGGCCTGTTTTTGGTTTTATATCAAAAGTTAGTGGGATGAAAAAATAGGCCGCGGCAATTTTTATTGACTGGTTTGGGGGAGGTGTATATACCTTGCGGATAGAACGCAGACCACTCAGGATTCTTATAGAAAGAGTACGAATAGCATAAAGCCGGTCTACGGGTATGTATATTCCGATTAGTGATCGATCGATAAGGTCGTAATCAGATTTGTGCAATTGCATCGTATACGAGAAAAATTTTTGACAGGGGTCAGGAAGAGCGAACAACGGGAGCGAAGACGAGAGCTGTAATTAAGTAAGTAGTCAATATGGAAAATAAACTTACACATCGCAGGCCACACCTAGATAAGGAATACATCCGATATTAGTCTTATATTTCGTGCAGCGGGAATAGGCGAAAGGAGGTTTTTTTATAAAATCCAAATCTCGGGAAGGGAGGGGCGGAGCGGGAAACCGAAGTTACCTGGGTAAGTATTCGTATACCATGTACCGCCGATATCGCCATGTCGCTCGTAGATAACAAAGTCGGTGATGTTATATTGCTTCTTGAGCTGGACGCCCATGCAGAGGCCGCTCTCGCCGGCGCCGACGATAAGGACTGTCGAGTACATCTTTACCACAGATATCGAATCGAAAAATTTTGGCAGATATGGCAAGTGGCAGAATAATTGCCTCGGATATTGAAGAAGAAAGAATCAAAAGAATATGGAATCGCCGGCAAACTGCAGCTTCTTATAATATCTTCTGTCTTCTCCCCCTCCCCAAGCCGGCAAATTGGACGGGCGCTAGAAAGGTAGGTAACAAGGGAACCGAGCCCCCCGTATCTTGGATCCGATCTGAATTTTTTTTTCCCACTTTGTTGCAACAGGCTTCAAAGATGCATGTAATGTTCGACCGACAGGAAAGAAGTAACCAGGGTTCGAGTTGGATTTAATGTTAAAATCGTTGCGGGGAAAGGGGACCTAACACCTGCAAAGGTGGGACCTCGCAAGCTGGGGAAATGTTATCTGTTAGTGGGAAATGGCACCAGCATGGTGCGACGACAGACAGGAAAGTTTCGTATTCGTATGGGTCGAATGGATTCGATCCGGGACTTCCCTTGACCGACTCTTTGGAGGCTTGCATTTTCAACATGTGGAAGTATACAAATCGGTATCTATTCTGATAGTTACGTTACACCAAAGTGCATAAATTGCATAAGTGCATTAGCTAGTCTAGACACCGATGAGGTTCCCGCGGCCTGGAAACTCCCCAACTTTGTATTTGCCGCGGCTGGAAATACTCATTGAAAGTCGGGAATCTGTCAATTCAAAGTAATTCGGCACGTGTTACCATTATCTGCCGTCGGCCGGCGCAAAAACGAATGTTTGAACGCGAACGTCATACCCACTTTTTAAACTTCTGTAGTTCTTACACTCTTATATATATCTTCTTCGGTTTTATTATATTAGCTTTCTTGTTAGTTGGACGATTAATCCTCCGTACAAGTCGATATTGCCTGAGCTCTTCAATTTTAATTAAGTTATAAGCACTAATTAAAAGTTGCGTCTGGCAGCGGCGCCAGGTCCGCTGTCAAAACTAATCCGTCACGTGAAGGCCCTTATTGCGCGCTCTGACCTTCGAAAACATGATTATATAACTGCAGCTTCCCTGTTCAATATCAGGTCCACCAAAGGTCCACGTTCTTAAGAGAAGATCTTTAGGATTGTACTCGGACAACAAAAGCAGCATGATGAGCTGACGAAGATCGAAACAACCAAAAAAACGACGTATACAAACATAGATCCCATAAGCATGGTACGTCTGCTATCCCTAACTCCGGGCACGCCGGTTCGGGGTATTCTCAGGTCAATTCAATTGATCAACAGGTAGTCATGGTCCTGTATATAGTATATTATATTATACAGAATATAGCTGACTAAAGCGCTTAAGCTGGACCTCTAACACTGCCAGTAACAGTTCCGAACCAGAGTCTCGGATTTATGGTTTCTTGGAAACTGTTTCCCCCAAGCTGAATCCTTAGCTATTGCTATAAACTTATAGGTAATAATAGTATGCTATTGGTTAACCTATATACGTCAGCCACAACGGGCCTTATACACTAAGGAATGAGAATGCTAGTATGCCATCATCGCGGTCGATCGGCCGGCGCGGCACAGCCGTCCAAGAAACTTGCTTGATAAAACTGTTATTCATAGCCCCAAAACCCTAGCACCTTTTCACAATGAGCACGCGAATATGGTGGAACAACGGAATTCGGAAAATCCTATGCCTCGAAGGTCCGATATTTCGATTCGAAACGATAATCTAGCTTGACTCCTATAGCCTCAAAGTTCTAGATCTCGAACATGTATAGTCGAAGCGGGGCGAAGTCTTCGATTCCGTGGCATCACGGGAACCCCCTGAGCATATCTCAACCTGTATTAATTCTCTAGTCTAGGTTTAAGAATCTAATGATGTGATGAAATGAATTTGATATTATGATCTTTTGGCGAGAACACAGCCATGCTTAATGATTAATGCAAAATGGGGGAGCATAACGAGGCAAGTGTTTGATTGTCTGTAAGCGATGGATGGAGATACCGATTGATACAAAAATGCTGCCTCCTGCCTAAACCGACATCCCTCGCCGATAGTCTCTATCTTACTAGTAGGTTGGAGGTTTGTGACACCAGGTGTGCCAGAGCTGTGTCGGCGCGGCCTGACTGGGAATGGTGGCCCCGTCAAACGTTGGGAAGTGGTTCAAGGGAGTATAGCCGGCTGACGTATATCCTCTCTACACATCAATACGCATCGATAGTTTTAACACGCTCACGTACATGTGCATAGACCACGACTTTGAATTACAATTCACACTACATGATTTTTGATTAAGTCAAGAGACAAAATGTGCTGGTATGTGCAGCTAATTAGTAATATCACAGCAACACATTCCAGTCGGAAATAGGGAACTGCGCCCAATCGGATTCTTCCAAGATTCCCGGACAAGGAATCTTACACTGGACAGTGCATATACTCGCAAGGGAAAAATAGTAAAAAATCACCTGCCTGCTTTGAAGAAAACACCCGCTCACCACCTGTCGAAAGGGGACCGTTATCCATGAGACTTGTCGACGTTCTCGAAGGGGTTTGTCTATCTTGGAAGGCCGGTGGGTTTTCACTCTTCCTCACACCATCCCGTTTCAAGCAGTTGGAAGCACACACTCTGATCCACATTTCAAGCATTCACCGCGAGCGCCTGCAGGGGTCACTCCTTGTCCGAGGCAGGGGAGGTTGGACTTAACCATTTCAATCTCTCTACCACGCACCTTGTTCCAAGATCACCTAAGATCCTTCGAGAAATGCCATGCCATCACGCAGAAATACCCGTCCAAAGGGGCTGCTGAATGTGTGACTGTGCGCGATATTCCTCCCAAGCAGAATGTTTCTTGGTCGTCTCGAGCAGCTCCGTTCTCTCGTGGCCATATCAACCTGCGATCATTCGCCATTCAAGCCCCCTATTGAAGAATGTGGGTCGGGTCCTCTGCATGCCCCGGCCTTGTCCTAGGAATGTGAGGCTAACGCCCACTCAAGCAAACCCACCGCTCACCCTCCCCTGTTCTCAAGGAATTTTCTTTCAGCATTCTTTTTTTAATCTTTTCTTTTTTTGCCCGGCTTGGTTTTTGCAAGCCTTTAGACTTTTTAGCCCCCGATTTATAAGGACGGGCAGATCCACACTATCTTGCATAGGCCTATGCACCATTTAACCTGATCTTCGACTCAGGTCGACATACCTTCGTTTTCCCATATACGTCACCGACTTGAACACACACACACACGCACAAATCGATAGAATATATATATTTGTTAAGGATAGGAAAGGAGGAACATAAACGGTGTCAAAACAATATACAGAAGGGACCATTCACTTGGGATCTCTTCGACCCCCCTCAAACAAAAACATCCAACATGGAATTCGAATGGACATGCTGCCGATGCAGCCAGTCCAACAGCACCTGCACAAGATGCACCTGCAACCACTCTTACTGCAACATCTGCGCCAACATTCTCCCCCGCTGCACATCTCAGCCTCCTCTCTCGACAATACCATCCTGCGGGTATACCTCGTCGGGTAGTTCTTCTCCGGTTTTGCCATACGCGTCACTGTACGACGACGCAGTAAGGCCCAGGTCGACGCCTCACGGAATGGGAGTTCTTCACTCTACACATCCTGCGAATCAACTGTCTTTAATAGCCCCTTTCTACGACTCGGCGCCTCCGACATCAGTCCGATCGCACAATCAAATGGGCACGATAACAACAATATCCTCAAACGGCGGAAGTACCTCCAGACGAAGGCATTTGATCCGACCGCGGTTATCGATCTCCCACTTCAAGGGACTGTGGAGCAGTAACAGCAGCAGCTGTGATGACCAAAGTGACGACGAGCGGGAGACGTTCAGCCATCATAGTGGAAGTCGAAAGCACTCCAACTCCATTTCTCGGGTAGACCGGTGGTGGTTGCAATTATGACTCTGCAATGGTTGAACCTTTTCTCCTCTTCCAACACCCTCTCTCTCATCTTCCTCTTCCTCCACCTCATCATCATCACCATCTTCACGTCAAATTCCAAAAAGTTAGTCATTCTTTTAACGGCATATCAAACGGTGGCGTTCAATTTTTTTCCTTTTGGTCACGGCTGCAACATTTATCACTTCCCTGTGGACGGTATTCCACAGATTCACACACTCGGAGTTATCTTCATATCAACATCAACATCATTTCATTTGTCTAGTTTCATCATCATTGTCCATTTTACCATTTTTCTTTCTTTGTATACATTTTTTTTATCATAGCACGGTGCATATTTAGACGCGGGGAACTCTGGCATGGGGGAAATTCCTTTCCATCGGACACATACACAGGAGAAAAACAAAGACCGGGAAATTGTGTAACCTTTTCTATTCTTGTCTATATTTTTTTTATATTCCCCTCGCTGCCTTCTTTTATCACAGGCACGGGCCCGATGGGGGTTTTGATCGATTCAACGTTTTTGTCTATTACATTATCATGGGAATTGTACATTACGAAGTATATGAGGTCATGCATGGCAAGGTTCTTTTTATCATTTTCTTCTATATCATCATCAGTGTTCTTAGGGATTATCTTATTTTGGAAGGCATTTGCTATTTAGCTTGCATCTTTTTCACTTTCGTCCCTTTCTGTTTTTTGGAATTCCTCCCCTTGTATATACCATACTTTTCCAAATCCTCAAGGATCCAAATCTTTTTCCTTTCTCGATCTGAATTCTGCTGAAATCGGGCACTCAGACGAAAATCGAAGAAATTTTTCTTTTAACAAAAGAACCATGAAATCTTCCCGCAATCCCGTCCGGGATTAAACCACTTCCAGTAAATCTTAAACCCCAAAAAGAGACCAATAGGAATCTCAACTCCAAGCGACAAGTGTGAGGTTTCTTAGTTTGACATCAGTGGAAATAAGTGGCTTCCCAATGGCGCAAGTAACTCGCAAGCAGTGGTCAGCCAAGTAAGAAGTTAGTGGTTCATCATATCAACTCCGCGTTAAGGAAGGTATTGAATAGGCGCCCTGTATCTACTGTTTACCGCCCCGTTTAAAATCGAAATCGGAGAAAAAGAGATCCGATTTTGATTATTTTTGGAATGTCTCTTGTGCTATTTGGCTAGTTTAGTATGTTGATTGGCCGTTTGTTGGATTCCAATTGTGGGATCGGGATTCCCGTGGGAATGGTTGAGGTTTTGCACAATTGTTGGATTGGGAAGGCTTGGAGGAAAGCTTGTTGACGACGACTTTAAACAGCAGGAGAACAGAGTAATCCAGGTAACCAGAGGACACAACACAAATTATCCAAAATAGGCATGTTTGTCGTAGTTAAACACACAACACAAAACGAAGCCGAGGGATCCCAGGTTTCCCCACGGCAGAAATATAGCCTTCCCTGTCCTTAATCCACAAGCGAAGTCCGACAAGCCTTCTTCTCCACGATCTAAGTCGAAATCGAACCGAAGGCCTCCAAAGCCACCAGATATGAGGCTTCTGATATCGATTGCGTATTGATAAGGTCGCCGATATCCAGGCCGGCCACGCAGCGTAACGGACAGTTGCCAATGCAATTGAATTTTGCGGCAGTACGGAAGAATGGGAAGTTGTATCTTCGAATCTGATCAATTGCGTGCGCGTGCACTGCTTTCTGTCAACCGACGGGGCATTGAATATAGGATTTGTGAGGAGAATCAGTAAAGGAGTACGAAAAAGGATCATGGCATAGGATTCAATTTGTGCCCCGCATGCTGGTTATGTATACTCCACCGGGATCTAAATCCGGAGCTTCGATTCGAGATTTCACGAAACCCACTCCTTGTCGTGTATCAGAGTGGTATATTAAACTAGGACGTACGGCACAATTAGTCGATACCTAAGTATCTTTTCAACCAGCTTTCATTGCTCACCTTCGGACAGCTGGAGCAAGTGTCCCCCCCGCATTTTATGATGCATGGTATCGATAGTGTTCCCCGGCAATACCCCGCATGGAGAACTCGGGACGGGGCCACCGCATCATGCCTTACATGGGAGGAATTTGATTACGAAATCGACCTAGTTCCGCGTCACGTCGATTTGTACATGTATGCCGTCCCGTCGGAGTAGCACCAACCAGCGCTTAAATGATGATTGACAGTCTACAAAGGCGGACGAAGGGAATTCCGGAACCTCTTACTTCTTATAAGTAACCAGTAGTTTTTATCGATTGCATTGTTCAATTAATCAAATCAAATCAATTGACCAGCTCATAGAAAAAGCTGATATCTGATATAAAGCCACACTACTCGAGTACCTGCGAAAGCCTTACATCATTATCTACTGATAATCAATAACATCACTCACGATGCCAGTGGATACACATTCCTTCCCGCTGCAGGCTGCTCCGCCTCCAACTTTCAAATACAAATCTCCCCCAGATGCCGCCAGTATCAATGCATCTGAAGTCGTTGCAGACTACATCGCCCGTCTCCAAAAGGCCATTGAAAAGCCTACAGCATTCGCCCTTCAGGATGTTATTCTCCAAGAAGGTTTCTGGCGAGACCACCTGTTCCTCACTTGGGACCTCCGTACCTCGCGAGGAGTGGACAAGATCAGTCAATTTCTGAGTGGAGATGTGACTGGGAAGAGACTTGGATCTCTTAAGCTCAAACCTAGCACTGGGAACTACAAGCGGCTTCCGGTTTTACAGGTCAGCGAATCCAGTATTAGCATCTTAGCCTACATCGACGTGGAATCAGATGAGGGGCTTGGGGAGGGGGTGATACGACTGTTCCTTGATTCGAACAATACTTGGAAGGTTAGAATGCATCCTTACATCGCATAGAATCCTTACATTATGCACAGTGACTAAAATAATTATATCCTCTAGGCATTCACAATCTACACCACCCTCACAAGTCTCAAAGACCATCCCGAGTCCCTCGGTGTTAACCGCCCACACGGTGGCCTCCACGGCGACCAATCTTCAGACCCTAGAAACTGGAAAGAACGTCTAGCTTCATTCTCCACCTTTTCCACATCCTCCCCAACAGTTCTAATCGTCGGCGCCGGCCAAGCCGGCCTCACGGTTGCAGCCCGTTTGACCCGACTTAACATTCCAACGCTAGTAATCGACAAGAACCCTCGAGTAGGCGACAACTGGCGTAATCGTTACCACAGCCTTGTCCTGCACGATCCCGTCTGGTATGATCATCTCCCTTACATCCCATTCCCAAAGACCTGGCCAATCTTCACACCTAAGGATAAGCTGGGCGATTGGCTTGAATTCTACGCAAGTTCGCTCGAAATCCCCGTCTGGACGTCCACAACGCCGATTAAATCCTCCTACGAGAATGGGAAATGGACTATCACACTTTTACGGGATGGTGAAGAACGTACATTATCTCCAAAGCATTTGGTCCTCGCCACCGGTCACTCGGGTGAACCTAACATTCCAACATTCCCGGGGCAAGAGAAGTACAAAGGTGCAATTACTCATTCCTCGAAATGGAGTAATCCGGAACGATTGAAGGGGAAGAAAGTATTGGTCGTTGGAGCGGGGAATACGGCGCATGATATCGCTCAGTCGTTGTATTCGAATGGAGCTTATCCGACCATTATTCAGAGGTCGAGTACTCATGTTCTTTCGTCGAAGATTGGGTTACCGGCTTTGCTCGGTACTACCGTGAGTATCCTCTTGGTTCAAAGTATATGTGATTTTCGAACTAACGAAACATAGTACTGCGAAAACGGCCCAGAAGTCGAAGAAGCAGATCTCCAATTCTTCAGTCTTCCAAATGCTGTCACCAAAGCCTACCACCAGGTCATAATCGCAGACTTAAAATCACCAACCAAAGACGGCCCGGTCATCGAGGGTCTCAATAAAGCCGGTTTTGTAACCGATGACGGACCAGATGGCGCCGGATTGCTGATCAAGTACTTCGATGTGGGAGGGAGCTATTACATTGATATCGGTGCATCTAGCATGATCATTGATGGGAAGATCGGTGTTAAGCATGGTAAACTCAAGGGGTTTACGGAGAAGGGAGTCTTGTTTGAAGATGGGCAAGAGCTCGAAGCCGCAGAAGTCGTGCTTGCTACAGTATGGTTCCTCCCCAAGTGTTATAATATCCAAATGGGAAGCTAATGTTGTGCACTACAGGGTTACCAAAACATGCGCACCACAGCAGGCGCAATCTTCCCGTGTGTGAAGGATGCAGTCAAGCCTGTTGGCGGATTCGATCCGGAAGGCGAGTTCAATACCCTCTTTAGGGACAGCGGACACCCAGGATTCTGGTTTATGGGGATGAATCTGGCGCATTGTCGGTGGTACTCGAAGTATCTGGCGTTGAGGATTGCAGGGCAGGAGTTTGGTTATTATTGATTGATTGATTGATTCCAATTGGTTCTTTATTGTATGTTAGTGTTATACAGAGTAGACGTAGAATCCGTCTAGAAGGGTTAATTGATTAAATTCATGAATGCAATGATTGACCATATACATCGCTCCATAGTAGAATAACAGTTCCAACTCCAAAGACTCCTTGGTGCCCTATTCCTTTACAATTTCGGTTTCCCGTTGTTAGTAATATTATTCTCAGGTGGATTCTCCTCGTCTTCCCATGGTACAAGGTGTTCAATATCCTTCACTCTGGGCACTTTATCCATCCTCACCCCGCAAAGTCTCGCTACCTTCTCGCACTATATTCCCATAGACACTAGCATTAGCATCACCACAACCAAGTAAAAGGAAGAAAAAGGGAACATACACAAACATGAACAGCCTCCACCTCCTCCATCGTAGCACCCACCCTCCTAAACCCCCTCAAATGAAACGCGGCTACGGGAGCCAAATTCTGTATCAAAAGCCCACACATAACCACCATCTCCGCCTCCACCGCGTCCAGAACACTGTGATCCGAAAGGTAGAGCCCATAAGTAATATTATACGAAATCCACCTAAAATCCTCATGCCCTCTAAACCGTTTATCATTCTCCTCAACATCACCTCTATAAATTGTTCTTAACCAGGTCATTCCATTTTGTAGATTTTTCTCGTCACATTTCCAATTTGAGCGGGTTGGGTGGAAGTCCTTGTCTTCTTCGCGTTCGATGGCGGCGATGGACCAGATTACTAATAGGGGTTTTGCAACACCGATCAAGGAGACGAGCTTTACGAGGGCTTCGCGGATACGGCGGATTAGGGCTTGTCGGGATTGTGGGGTTGAATATTGGGGGAAGGAGATTAGATGGGTGTAGAGGGTTGTGAGGGTTGTCGGGTCGGGAAGGGCGTAGGTTAATGTCGCGAACTATGGTTAATTTACGCGTGTCGATTAGTTTAAAAAGTCTCATGATTTTATCTTGATATTATTGCGGATGTGTATATATGTAGGTATGTAGGTATTTTGTCTGTCTTCCCTTTCTATCTACGGGTGCATGCGCATGCATAGACAGAATCTGGAAATCGGATAGGAAGGCGGATGTTCTTGCTTACCAGCATTAAGTACCACCGCTCCGGTCCCAGACTCTTTGGGAAAGACGCCTCGACATCGCGGAACAAAGCCAGGAGTTCCTCGGTTGTTGGGTCTGGCTGTGCAGCATCGATAACTATTAGCAACTATACCGGTATAGAAATTATATAGAATCTGACAAAAGGTATCATCGTGTATTAACCTTGGAGGAAGCTTTCGATGCCATCGTATTAACTGTTGTCTGTATCTACCATTAACTTGGCGGCGATTGTGCAACGGCCGAACCGGAGCCCAGGAGGTGGAATTGTAAGTTATAGACAAACCGTTCCACCGCCAAAATTTAATTTATAGTCTTCCAAAAACTCAACATTCTTACTAATCGTCATCATCTTATTCTGATTACAATTACTCTATCAGTACTCAAAAGTAAGCATGTACCCATTTCTCTGCGCCTCTTAGCTAAATTCCCCAAAATTTCCTCCGAAGGGCCTTTTCAGAATTTCTGTTCGATCTATGCATGGTAGATCTAGTTCACTTTGCTATACAGCGCTTCCAAAATGTACAAATCCCTCGCCAACGTGGGACTCTTGGGCGCCATCTCCCTAAAGTAGCCTAGCAGCTTCTCCACCCACTGTTCCCATCCAACCGGCAAACAAGCCCTCACTTCCTCTCGTACCGACATCTCCACTCCCTTAAAAAGTAATAGTTGGCCCACGAATCTAGAATTTGGTTAAAATTCCCCCCAAATTAGTAAAGCCGAATCGATCGATCCAAAAAAAACAAGGTTCAGAGAAAATGCAAGTGGGGAAAACAAGGGAATTACGCACTGGCTCCCAAAGCCAAACTTAATCGGCACCGCCGTCCTCGCTCGTTCAAATACACCTGTGATCTGCGGCCAGTCCAAGGAACTTTCAAGGCACCACCTGACCTCGTCTAGCACATCCGGACTTATCTCTTCCTCCGCGGGCGTGTGTAGGACTTTATAGACGAATGGACGGCGCATGAGGTGTTTGCCGACTAGATAGCGGCCGTGTAGCATTGCGGTCATGACGTGTGAGGCTAGTTTTGTGGGTGATAGCGGGGAATGGGAAGCTTGCGGGTCTTGTTGGATAAATGATGGGTGGTGGGAGCGCCAGAGGTCCAGTTGGAGCTGGAGTTCGCGGGAGAGCGCGATGGAGGGGAATTGTGACATGTCGGATTCTACAGTTATTAGATATATAAATTCGGGATAGGAATTTTTGAGATAGGACTCACCATAGCTGTATACAGTGTTTCTTATCCGATTGAGAAGCTTTCTGTGGGCAGCCTGGGCGAGGAAGTGGTATTGATAGTTCGAATCGGTGTCTTCGACAGCGCTGGAATTCAACGGCGAGGGACTGGCGTACGAAGGAAATTTGGGTAATGGCACAATCTCCTCGTAATCTGTAAGACCGCTCGGTGGGACATCTAACTCCTGAACCAGGATACTACCATCCTCATTAGACAGATATATGAATTTGCTGATACTGCGAAAACTAACCTTTCAAACATCAGAGTATTCCAGAACACTCTCGCGAGCATGTCACTTTCCCAGGCATCCCAGTCCATCAACTCCGCCTTCGAGCCGTTCAGCAACATTAAACATCCCACCGCCGCCTTGTGTATCATATTCCAATGATCCAGCACCCGTACTGCCTGCGCATAATATAATCTACCACTCTGTCAGTAAAACAATAGGTATAAAATCTCGTCGGAAACACTTACCCAACCAGCAAATGACACTGCACGTACTCCAACCCCATCCCACACATCAAAAACCCAATCCTCCTCCTCTGTTCATTCAAAAATCTTAACCCAGACGGCATCCCCTCCACCTCCTCCGTCACCTCTATCCAATCCGGGGGTACGAACCCCATCATCCCATCGACTTCCTCGCCCCTCAACGGAAACAACGGGAACCCCGCCTCTTTGTGCGCCGTAACCGCCATACACCCCAATGCCAATACAATAAGCAAAATACAGCTCTCAATGTTATACCCAAACCCACTTTCCATCGCCACGCTTAAAGTCGCAGAATAAAAATATCCCCTATCCAAAATAGGATTCGATGTATTGAAAGTATTAAAATACGCCTCCGTTAACCCTCTAATAACCGACAAGGGCAGCGACTGCAACCAATCCTGTTTTCCCAATCCTCTAGCTCCGTATCCGTTTACCGTGGTAGGTGGCAGTACATCGAACGGTAACGGTGGTCTAGCAGCTTCCAGTTTTGTAGCGTAGTCTTCAACTAAATCTAATCCTCGTAAGAAATCGGGTAGTAGCTCTTGTATCGCGGGCCATTGGAGGATTTTATGAGCTGAAAAGGACATTTGCTTCGGTTCTTGTGTGAAATGGGGTGATGTGTGGACGACGGCGGCGGGGGGCACGGGTGTGAAGATGTTCACGTTGGCACCGGTTATTTGGGATTTCGTTAATGTCGGACTGGTGTTTAGGACGTCTGCGATGGATAGTCGTCCTCCTCCCTTTTGGGCAGCTCCAGGCGGTATATCAATTGTTCCGGCATGGTGATGATGGTGATGGGATGTTGGTTGGATGTCTGATTGGGGGTCATTCTGTTGACGGATGAGGGTTGCGACGTCTTCGATCTTCTTTTCGAGGCGGTATATGCTGCTGTAGATTTTGGAGATTGTCTGGTCTTTCCTGTTCATTCACATGTCCTTCTTTAGCATACGCAGACCATGGTACTAGGTATCGTGATTTAGGGGGGGTGTACTTTGTCGGCTTAGTCTCCGCATAATGGCAGTCCAGCCCATTTCTGGAGCACGTCGAACATCGCGGTCGGTCCTTCAAATCGTTGTCAGTCGCCATGAATAACCCCCGTCAATTGCGCAAGCTATGACATAGGAGGAAGCTATAAAATACCTCGTCGCATTTCGTCTTCTTACTCCGACACTGATCGCAAGCCTATACACTCCAGAATACCGAAAACGAAAAAAACCAAAGACGTCATTAGATATTTGGTCTTCTAACCCCTTGCATGAACAAAAGAAAACGGCAGAAAACCTGTCCTAACCGGATCGATTAGCCTACTTGAGACGCGATAAAGGGTCTAGCGCGGGTGGGTATTGTCGAGGCAGAGCCCGGGTCGGGACTTGAAGCGTCGTGCGGGGAGGGTATAAGTAGCGGAGGGGCCTGGTGGTCTGCCATTTCGGAGTGCTTGCGCTTTGTCATGGTTGGAAAGATGTCAACTGAGGTTTTCGGAGATGGTGGAATTCAGTTAAAGGTTGGGATGAGTCTTTGGGGAAGTCGCAGTTAATTAGCCGTGGATGCAACAAAGGACAACTCGTTTTGGGCTGAGGCTCGAGACGAGACCTCCAACATGTAAGATATGATATGGGATATGTAAGTAATTTATAGCCTCGGGGTGAAGAGGAGGTTGGGATATTGAGATATTGTGATCCATATAGCCAAGATAGTATTATATTTCTCAGATGTACATCAATATTTTAAAATATTTTAGTGATATAGCTTGTTACCGGTTCATGATCATGTCAATTGGCTTCGACTCTAGAACTCGTCTAGGGACGAAGGTTTATAAATACAACATTACTGAATTGGACTCGTAGGCAGGGTTAAAAACCAAGAGGGGATTGTAATAAAGTACCTAGAACAGTCGTATATTAAGTATTTGTGTAGATACGCCATATGGCCATGTACTGAGGCCATGAGGGAGCCTCAAGCCCGTACACCGATTCAATCAAGCCTTCGAGACCGCAATCTTCAACTTCTTATCCTTCGCTGCCCCCTTGACAGTAACCGTAACCTTCCCTTTTCCCTTTGTCAATTCAAAGTCTTCTCCTTCAGCTCCTTCTTCAACATCAATCTTCGCTCCATTCTCCCATTTATCGTCGAAGTGGATGTCAAAACTACCTGCAGCACCGAACCAACTGAACGCAAGTTGGAACTGAGCGTCACCTAGGGTCGACCCGTCCGGTGCTGTATCTGTCAAGAATTCTTGTCTTAACTGACCGGGAAACTCATCGTGCATGTTGACGTAAGGTACTAGTCCCTTTTGCTCGACGAAATCTCTGACCCTTGAAATACACAGGGGAGTCTCTTTCACCACTTGTTCGATCAGGTACGCTGGAATCGAGCCCTTCGGATCGAATTTTACCTGAAATATCATGTATCAGTATAAACGACATCTTAGCCCTAGAAATTTTATTCATGAAGAGAACTCACAATATATGTGCACTTAATCTCGTCAGCCCCCTCTTCTAACGCCCACCCCGCCAAACTCGTCTCCCCCCTCACAAACCCACTAACCTCCGGTACATCATCAAACTCCGCACTGGTCTGCAAGTAATAGTTCCTAGTAACCCCGTCCTCACCAACCTCCTTCACATGCCCACTATACCCCGTGAAATCCCTAGGCGCCACAATAGCAAACCATCCTTCCCCAACCCCCTTCTGTACCGCATAAAACCTCACCAACTTCCTCGAATACCGTAGACTTGGGAATCCAAGTTTAAACCTTTCATCCCAGTATTTTCTACACGCTTGTTGGTGGATTATGGGAAGAATCTGTTCTGCGGTAAAACCCTTGGGGAAAGTGCCGATGCCTCGACAGATGGGGGCTGGAAGGGGGGGATCGGGTTGGTAGAATGAGAGTTCGACGTCGTTTTTAGTACCGTTTGAAGTCCAGGGGATTGATGTGTCTGTGAGAAAGTTCTTGAGGAGTTTGAGGGCCTCGGGGAAGGCGTCTGGGTGTTTGATTTCGGCGTATTCGTCGAAGACGGTGGACGGTGGGGGTTGTGGGTTCGCCATTCTATATATTCTTCTGGATTTATATCTTCTACTACTCAGATTTATACTTGTCTAGAACGGGGATTGGGAAAGGTATATAATATATGGATCTATATAGATAGCTTAGGAGGTTGATGTATATAAAAGAAACCCCGCTTGCTTGTGAAACAATGCCGTCTCCGATGATAGCACCAGACCACTGGGATGCGGGGAAAGTTGCTATAACGAAAGAGGACCCCAGTTACGTTGTCAGGTTGCACCGAACGGGAAACCCGCGATCCCTGCAGCCAGCCCAGAAACGGCAACGACGATCCCATGATCGTCTGTAACAATAACAATTCGATAAATAAACCGAGGCCCAAATTCGACAACTGTCTACAACACATTGGAATTTCCACCGAATACGAAGTAGAAACCATGTTTCTGGCCCCACCGTGTGTTTCAATTTCAAGCCGACGCCCCGGAATCATGTTCTGCCAAGTTGGAGTCTTTAAACGCTTGTGAATATTATGAGACTACAGTGTTGGTTGATTGGTTGGCAGAGGCAATTAATTACTTAGTAACTATTGTGTGCTGTAGTTGAGATTGTCTTGTAGTGAGGTTGGTCATGGTAGCACTAAGTGGCACAAGCTATCGGAATGTGGGAGCTTAGAAACCTTATGTTCCGTTCATAGTCTGTTGGCAATTCCATGTTGGACTCCAGGTCTCGGGTAGAAGTAGGATGCTCCATACAACGTGTAGCTACAGCACTGCATCCAACCGCGAAGTCCCGGTCTTGTGCGACATAATGAGCTTCCGTTCCACCAACCGCATCCCGTTTGCTTCAGCTTTAATTAGCTAGCTCCCAAGCGCAAGCTATATTGCCTTGTTTCAGTAGATTGGTAGATAAGCGTATACCAGGACCCAGGTTTGTGTCGCATATACTTTAGTTGAGCTGGGAATTCAGGCCCCACGAAAGGTTGCTGGATGAATCCATCAATCGAACTTTGGATAAAAGCTAAGATTAGCATGAGCAAAGACGGAAGAAAATGGCTTTCAAAGGTGTCTATGGACGAACCTGGTATCTCTGCATGCGACCATGCACTTCTTATCTTCACGTGGGGGAACAAAGCCAATTTGCCTGCCGTGTGTGGTCTCAAAAAGAGTCGCCGTTCGAGTGGGTCAACCAACCAACATTCCAACTGCAAGGCTTAGCCGGGCCCCGAGCCGCCTCTCTTTAAATTTTTTTAGAGGGAACCCCAAAAAAGAGTTATCTGGCGAGCTTAAGCTTCTCGCCGATCGATTCGCGAGAAGTATGGGTCAGTTGGTGTCTCGTGCGTGGGAAATAGATTTGTCTCTGTTGGTCGACATTTCTTTGTCCTGGGCTAGTGCCGTTATATCAAGCTTAGTAATGATATGATGCCCCATCGAAACATCATCGCATCATGATACTAAAACACAAAGACTAGCTGCTATCTATACTCCACGAAGACGTCTCGGCTAGCTACGTACGATCCCTCGCACATATGCGAGCGACAACCGAACGATCGTGGCGTGGTCCGTTAAGTTGGAATTGGAGGCGTGGACGCCGACTTAAAAAGTAAATTCATTTCTTTCTATCTACCAAGGAAACAACCAAGGAAAAGAAATATAGGAAAAATAGAAATGATCCGACCAAAAGTAGTGATATATTCCCAGATAACCAAAAAAAAATTCCCATAAGTTTTTCCAACGCCGCCTCTTTAGATATGCTATATACTCCCAACAAAAAAAAAAGTACTCATGTACCCGGAAAAGGAAATGCGATAAAAGAAGAAGATATAATTCCACCTCCATGCATGTGGAGACCTGCATGATTCTACTTCTGGAAGGCGGGCAGACCCAACTTGGGACGTTAAATGCATATGCAGATCGAACCCTGTTCTATCAGCTCGTTCGCTCGTACGGTCGAATTCGCGAAGCAGTCGTGTGTACGTGTCCCGAGTTTTCCCAATATATGACTCGACCCTTCTTTGCAGGTTTTCGTATGCCGGTAGTTTGGTATATGAGCCAAAGGGAAGCGGTTAAACCCGCAAGGCCCACCAGTTTAACGAGATCCGAAGGCTGCCAGCTAGTTTGGCTATCTAGTTCGCCGACGTATTCCAGAAAAAAACTCTTTTCGGATAAAGCCTATCTTTTGGGACTCAATTATCCGCGTGGAACCAGGCAAACCCAGTACTCTTCCCAGGGCTACCCCCATAATCCGTGACCGGCGTATGCAGAACCTCATCCATGGTACTCCCCCAATCTCCAAAGCTGAACACCCGATCCGTGCGATAGCACTCGTTCCCACAGTGCGGAACATTCGGATTACACTCTTCCTCAGCCATGACGAATAACCTGTCTCTGATAACCCAAGGCTCGGGACGCTGGGTGGGTTCTTTGAACAGCATTTCCGAGCACAGGCTAGCTGCACGCTTGACGTTGCTATCGTTCTTGCGGTCGGCTTCTTTTGTTATCATTGCGATCCAAGTAGATACCTGCTCCAAATTCGCGTGGAAGGACTGATCGGCGAGTGCGCCCCTGGCACCTCTTGCGCCGCGTCGATTTTTTGCTGCCCTGTGAGAGGCGAAGTCCTTCATTGAGTGTTTTCCTTGGAGGAATGTGATGATTTCCAGGTATACGCATGCAAGGGAGAAGATATCGCTTCGTTTGATTTGGTCTTCTGTGGATTGTACCCAATCGACGACGTGCATATCAGGCATCACCGCTGTTACAGCGGACTCATGCGACCCCCTCCTGGAAACTGCACGTCCAGAGTAGATGACGTTTCTGACAGTCTCTTGCCGTGTTAGGCTACGGCGATAGATTTCAGGTGCTGCATATTCGTAATTTGGCTTCTCGGTCGAAGTTGCAGGTTTATTTCCAATATCGAGCCGTTGTGATACGCCGGTATCTGCGAGGAATATAGTTGTGCCGTCGATGAGAATTGATTTTGGCCTGATGTCCCGGTGGACGATTCCTCTTTCGTAGAGGAATGTGATTGCATCTGATAAGCAATGCATCCAGTCGAAAATCTGTCGCCGTTTCCCTTCCTTTGAGAGGGATTTGTAAATGGTAGGTGGTGTTTGGAAAAAGGCCTTGAGAGTAAGTTCGGTGGCTGGTGCGAATAGCAGGAACCCTTCGTCTTGTACTGTGTACGAAGCGTAAAGTCCGACGATATGGTGATGTGTGAGTTCCTTGAGATATTGTATTGTTCCTTGGAATTCTTCCTCCCTAACCTGATCGCTCAGTGACATTGTTTTCCGAATTACGACTTGCTGAGTTCTTGGGAAAACGAATTTGTCGTTCGAGTTGATACCCACTGAAAGACCGGTCTTCAGAGGTTCGATGGGGATAGTTTCGTATGCATCGTAGTTGACGTGAGAGCCCCTTTCGAGCTCGCGGACCAAGAAAGCGTATTGCCTTCTGAAGAACTTCCTCTCCACTGAAATATCCTTCAATCCCAATCTTGAGATTTGTTCAGAGTCCAATGGTAAATCCGTATCATCCCATGAACTCTCAACCAAATCAAACACCTTCGCGACCTCTCCCAACTCAAGCAAAATCAAAAAGAACCTCCTAGCCTTCCACAAAATCCACTCCGCAAAAGTCGTATCCGACAAACCCTCCATCATCGGCGCATTAAGTTTAGCCCTTAAAGACTCGTCCCCTATCGACCGTTGCAAGAAGGAATTCGTAACGGTCTCCATGATCCTCCTTTCATCCCACCAAACCTGCGGTGCATTGGGACTCGTTTGTCCGGTGGAATCAACACTCCCTCGACTTGACCGCGACTGCACTGAAATTCTTGATCTTGCTTGAGCCATCATAAATGCTGAGCTTCCGTCATTATGTTCTCGAAACGCCTGGCCTCTGGCCCGCGCCTGCTGAACTATAAATGTCTGGTTCATCAGGTTTGGATTATGGGATATATAATTCCGAATCGTAATGTTATCCGGTACCCCTGCCTAGATAGGGAATCGATCCAGAACCCGTTCGAATGATATTATAAATGTGTTGCTCCTAAGGCTTTTCTACTATTTTTAATATTCTATCGCTATCTCTGTACAAAGGTATTAGACGATTCTATTATTTGTGAAACGTCAGAAGAAGGTTTTGTGCGTTTTACCCTGTACTCTTCCGTTATCCTAGTTTCCCCGAAAAACGTTGTTGGGTTTCTCCGTGGTTGAAATTGTCCTCTTTTGGAGTTTCTGTTACGAGATAATAATCGATTCGTTGCCTGTTTTGTCGAGCAGACGACCAGATGGGATCGGTGCGGGCAAGGGCGCAAACGAATGAGGCTCGAATAGATTAGACTTGGATATGATTTTACTTATCCGTCGATATCGAATTATTTGCAGCGCAAAAAGCTTTGCGATTTGATCGGAGTCGGTGTAGATGGGGGATGAGAGAAGCCAAAAGTTCACCAAGAGATAGCGAGGGAGCCCGATTATAAAAGATTTGAGCGGGCGCGCTGAAACGTGAGAAACTTCTCTTATCGTGCATTATAATCCAACTATGCGATAGCGACCAAGAAACCAAAAATTGGACCCGTAATCCGTCGTTTTCCCTTTTCGCACTGCAGCACTGTAAGGAAACTCAACGTCGCATATCTAGGAAAAGCAAATTAGCAGGGTTTTTTCGGCGTGCAGAATGTGGGGTGGCCTTTCTGACTGGATGGGCGACCACGATTTCCTGGCTTGAGGGGTTAAAACCAAGATATTGCAGGCGTGGGATGGCCATCACAAGGGTTAACCAAAACCAGCCGCAGGTAAATCCTGGTCAATTGAACCCTGAGCATCCCATCTGGATTCAAAGGCTATCACTTTCTTCAGGCAGTCAAACATTGTACTTCCGTGGTTTTGGTTTGCGCAGACAGCAACATCATGCGCATGCGCCTTATAATGATGCTTCCCTTGAAGCTCCTACCGTCGCAATTGTTGTGCCCCAAGATTTTTCCAAGACTAGATACCTATTTGCCTTTGCCAGATGCATGTTTCACGGCCTTCAAAATTAGACCCCGGGTCGGGATTCATATTAACCCTAGCTGGAGAGAGACCAGCATCAGCATTGAACGTCTGATCCATTGATGTTTAGGGAAGGCACAACGCTCTCGGCGGCAACGATTATCGCTGTATATATATTCTTTCGGATATAATCTCCAGACGGCGAGGCCGGCATTAACGATTTTTCGACAGCGTTCGTGTTCTCTACGGCTACCTAAGGTGAGTGCAGGTATTGTGTTACCATGACGTGTGATCCTGGCACCTCTACAATGTCGCGTGGCAGAAGGTAGTTATCGTTTCTCGAGTGGGTGGCCAGGGTTGTTCGGTGTATCGCAAGTTATTTTACGATCAATTTTGATAAACCGGATCGTTCTCGAAACTCAGCTTTACATGTGAGTTTTTTCAAAGAAAAATCCTATCGCAACCGAACCTTGTTTTCTCATTGCTTAGTTCTAGTGGTGGGTGCTGTACAGCTGTGGGGGTCGAGATAACGCGGGTTTGTTCGATTGGCGACTTTAGCGAGAACATCGGGTAGACATCATAGCATGGTGCAGCGATATCTATAAGGGCTCTGATATAGACGTTCGAAAATTTCAGAAATTTCACATGCAGATGAGAAGATACTAGTTTCATTCTCTGGGTGTACTCGAGTACAAAAACATCGAAGCTTCAATAGCTTCCGATTCAGAATCCTTAGCATAACAAGCTTAAGTACAGACCCCACACTGTCTGACATGCATATGCCAAACGGTCAACCAAGCCGCCATCCGTTTCGCTAGCTTCAGTATCGAGACCACGAAAGTACCCGTCCACGCGATGGAATTTCAATGAAGCCGCATGCGGGGTTCGGGGTCTTGTCGAACTTCCCGGCCGAGTGGTAATTATTACTTCCAAGTAGTACAAAACCCCGATGTGGGTGAGAACCCGGCGCACGTAGCTGACGCTCATCCATAATATCTGGGATCAGTGATCAAAGAAATAATAAATAAGAATAAATTGTATTTACTCCCTAGAGCCCTACGATGCCTAACCAGCTCTTTCTCAATCCTGAAATATGTGACGAATTACGGAGCGCTAGTACCAATGAAGGGGAATGGTTGAGGGTGGAAGTTCAGGCGAGATTCCTAACCGAAGGATATTCCGGTTTCAACATGTCTCTGACATCAGCTATAGGTATGCGACCAAGATTTTCGTCGTCGTTTGCAGATACCTGATCAGCTGAAATAGTATAAACATTCAATGCGAGGATTTTAACCAGGGTTTTAACTTGGACCCAATTCTACTAAGATTTTGAAAACAAGTTAAACACAAGGATCGCCTGCACATCCAAGGCCTTATGACTGGGAGTGAATTCAGGATACGTAGTTGACGACCACATATGCATGGTCTTTGGACGTTTGCAATGCATGATTCTATAGGAATTATAATTTTAGTTTCGGGGGGCAGATCAATATCATGATCTCAAGGGTAGGATTTGGTGGCTGATCAACTCGACGGTAGCAGCGACCGCCACATTCATGGGTTACAGCGAACGGCCGTAGCACTGGCGCGAATCATTTTTTCATGGCAACCCCGTTAAATTATCAATTTTTGGTACGCATGCGCATCAGATGGAACAGGCCATAGACTGGGCCCTAATCAATCCGTCGTCTTGCAGACTTGACAGGTGGACTAGCTGAAATCAAAACTATAGTCCGTAGTTTTAAGACGTATATTCGCTGGTAAATTAGATTTTATCAAACGTAACAACGGATATTGGGCCATCGAAAACTCAAGGAAGCATTTCACAGCTGTCAACATCAACACTGATATTAACCATCGAGGAGAATAATTTTCCGGCTCTACCTACCCTGTAAAAGACTTCCCCTTTCTTGCTGAAACGACAGGAGTCCATGGGTACAGCTTTGGCGCGGTACTTGACTCAATCCAGTTCGCTTCCGGCAACCTACATGTGATCCACGTTCAAGATCTTAAGATCGATATCCGCCGTGGCTGAGCGCGAATGGTCCCAGCATTCCACTTGAGTACTCCCTTTCATTACCGCCGTCTGCAGGGCGATTTAGGTCCTATATGGAGCCAATAACCGGCAACCGTGACGTCCGGGTGCTCCACCCCTTTGCTTAAGCTTTTTTAAGCTTGTGGGCCATGAAAACGAAGTGACATGTCAGGCCTGCAGGGGACGTTTGCGTGGTAGCTAGAGTACAGAATTGGTTCGGTATTTTTTATCAATATCCCAATTTATCTCTGCGTACACAGAGCTTCGACTTTATTCGGCATCTTACCCTTTTCCGAGTAGAATCAAACCAGACAACTTTAAAAATTTAGAGATTGCATCGATTGAGACTCGCTAAGGCTCTGCAGGTCTGTGCAGTTGTGCCTGTGTTGCGTGAATACTGGCGCTATGACTTTCATCCCTGATGCATCGATGAACATCCTTAGACGATTGATATGAAGGGCGCCGATGTACTACTGTAAGGAGGTAGCGCTGATCGAGCGCGAACTGGAGTCAGGGGGGGAAATTCTCCATGCATCTATAGCTCAGGGGAGCATGCGGATTCGATGCATCCATCGTGGGTCGTTCCGAAGGGCGTCGGAGTTATGAATTTAAGCTTATAAGGACTGCACATTTATAGAAAGCCTAGCCTGATCGGGATCCAAAAGCGGACTAGATGACCCAAGAATAAACCAAGGGCCAATCCCCTTGCCATAATGCAGGAACCACCAAGGCCAGTGAGGCTTCAACCCTTTGAAGTTCCCGTCCAACGGATCCGGACACTAATTTTAATTGGGTGGCTCGTCGAACATGGGTTTAGCTTTGGCTTCAATACCTATGGAAACATTGTTTGGCAGAGAACTAGTTAACTTTCATCTTCTTTGGGTAGTATATATAGTCTGGTTCTTGTCCTTCTTAGGCTCCTCTTTCTTCACCATCCACATCGCTTGTGAGGACATTCGCTTGGAATTAATAGCACAATCACTCTTTATATATCATATCGATCCTTCTAATATATATAATATCTATTCTTCAAAATGAAGTCATTCACTAAGCCCATTCTTTTCGGCGTTCTCGCTGTCGGTGTCTCTGCCAACGGTTATGGGGTAAACACACCTTGCTCATCAGCGACTCCAGTTACACCCCAATATCAAACTTCAGAAGTTCCACCACCGGTGTACACGCCTCCTACCACTGTGGTTCCTCCACCATCATATAGCACTCCTGCCCCTCCCGCTTCGAGTGCACCCCCAGAGGTTACATGTCCTTACACCTACATTGCCTCCTGCGCCTATCTATGCAAGGGCTCCAACGGAGTTGCGTACTGCTCTGCATCCGACCTGACCAACGCTGGTGCTTATACTAGCTGCACAGCTTGCCCTGGCGCCCCAGTTCCAACCACTGAGACTTCTGTTGTTCCCCCACCGTACACCCCCCCACCACAAACTGAGCCCTCGTCGGTTCCACCACCGTACACTCCTCCACCATATACTCCTCCACCACACACTGAGCCATCTCCGGTTCCACCAACCACTCTCTCGACTGTCCCAAGCCCATCGCCTACTCCAGAGGCTACTTGCCCATACACATACACCGCTTCTTGCGCTTACCTTTGCAAGGGTGGAGCTGAGCAGGTTTCCTACTGCTCCGACAAGGATGTTTCATCGGACTATGGAAAGATTACCTGCTCTGCATGCCCAGGTGCCCCAGTAACACCACCAAACAACGGCACTTCTGTCCCAACATACCCACCATCTACACCAACTTACACCCCACCAGTTCCGACCAATGGCACTACCCCATACCCCACCCCTCCTACTTACAACTCCGGAGCTACTGCCCTTAACATTGGAACTGCTGCTATTTTCGGTTTGATCTGTGTTATGTTCGCCTTGTAAGAAGGTAGAAGTTGTTTTTCAAAAGTTTGAGGTTCAGGATAAACTCGTATACGAATGGGTGAAACGGCTGAATCCCTGATGTATTCTTTATATATAATGTATTCCTTGCACTAGTTAGCTATCAATCAATAAATACGGCAATTTACACAGCCGTCGGGTTCTCATATTCACTTCTCATTATTCCTTGAATCTGAACTGGTCTGAACTGGTTAAATCTTGTAAGCCGCTATGTCCAAAACTGGTATCCGTGTTGCCTGTTGAAGACAAGATTATGCCTAAATAGGAAATAATCTAGACCAAATATGGAAATATTATAGCCAAATTACCACACATTAAACTCATACTCCAAAGTCGAACAACACCTGACTTGACGATAACTTGTAACAGATTCCTTATTGAATTGTTCGTGAAAACAATAAGCTAAGCGGTGAAGGGAACAGTGCAAAATAGTTAAATGCCTGGATTTTCGAATGTGGTATATTATGAAAACATTCTATCTACAAAGTTTGGTACCTCCGTACCAGGCTGGTCGTGTGGTTCGCACATTCATATACCCACTCGGTACCCATACGTACGCATGGCCATGCATGCGATTAGCAGACTAAAACATATACGGTCAGCATTCGTAGCCACTAATATTACAACTGGAAGTTGTGAGAACAGAGTCTGAGTTGATAACTTACTTCCAATAACACCATTGACCTGCAAGTCCACGCTCGTGGTGTAGCTAGCTGCGTCACTAAGGAAGTACACATAGGCACCTCCTAGTTCTTGGACCTCAGCTAGTCGTGGAATACCTCCGTAGTACTTAAGCTGCTGTTCCCAGTCGGGTTGTTGGGGAACCCAGTATGTCATCGCGGTCTTGACAAGACCTGGGGATACAGAGTTAACCCTGATACCGTGCTTAGCCCATTCGTAGGCGAGTGTCTTAACCCTGTGTATTGTGCATTAGTATTAGAATCCTGGAAGAGCGGAGGGAGTTGAAGGCATACATGTTTCGGACACCGGCCTTGCTGGCTCCATATGGCGCTGATGGCACTCTCTGTAGCGGACAGGTTAGCCACAATCCAAAGGGACTGCTAGGACGCTGAGTCTTTTGTTTACCTTGTTGGGTCTGTGAGAAGCCATGGATGCCTATAGTATCTTGTTAGCATTTGCCTGCCTTTGCGGTCTAGTGCTTGTGGCGCCGCTTACTGTGAAGACAATAGATCCCTTAACTCCGAGGCGAATGAAAGTTCTCGCGGCGACACGCGCGCAGTAGAATGCGCCAAAGAGCTAAAAGTTGTTAGCCTGGATCTTAAACCCTCCCCATCCGTCCTCGAGTTCTTACATTGATGCTGAACAATCTTTCAATTTCTTCTTTTGTGAAATCCAAAGCGGACTTGTGGTTGGTAATGCCGGCATTAACAACCATTCCGCTTAAGGTACCGGCTTCCTCGACAATCTTGTCAACGACGGCGGTGACTTCGTCTTCATTTCGAATATCGGCTTTCAGGGCGAACAATCGCTTGGGGTACTCCTCGGAAATCTTTTGGAAGTCCTCGCCAACCTCACCAATGTCGATCGAGTAAACTCTAGCGGCGCCGTTCGCAAGGCAGCATTCGGCAACACCAAGACCAATTCCTCTATTGGCACCAGTAACTGTTCACCAGTATTAGAAATCGGTAGATGTACGGTTTTTGAAAAAAAAAAGAGGCTTCTAAGGGATTACTAACTGGCAATGACTTTGCCCTCGAGCATTATCTTCTTGACTGGCTCTACTACGTCGGTAGCACCGCTAGTTCCATTTGTTGTCGACATTATGATTGTTATGTATATGTAGGAGAGATGTAAGAGTTAATCTTTGCAATTGAGGAGTAGTCAGGACGGTTGTGCGCGAGTCGTGTGGTGAATTGATTGGGATAATACAGGGAATTCCGCCCGTTAAATATGAAAACGTTGGAGCTATAGCTTATCGATAGCACACTACCCGATCAATCACCTCGGAGTCCGGGGAAGCTCCACCAAGTAGCTTCGCAATTATTGATCTCGTTACGGGGTACATATTAGTCATGTGCTCGCGAATACTGCGAGTCCGGAGAACTAATGTGGGTTAATCTTATCAAGAATGGGGTTCTGGGGCGCTCGGAGAAACTGGTAGGTGCGACAAGTTGTGATAATTTCGTACGACATCAGGTGGACGGACTGTTTCCGAGATTCTGGGACCATACAAGCATGGTCGGGGCCTTCTGGCGCTATCTAATCTGACCCGAGACTCTGGGCGTATACGTAATGAATTTCAACTTTGCGACAGGTGCTCGTCTGGTGGAGTCTAGCACTGCTGAATTAATGGCCTCATTATTAAGTAAAAATATGTACATATGAAAACTCTCAAAAGCATGTCTAGCGCTATAGCGAACGAGCTGCCGCCCAGATATCCACATCTTCAGATCTGTCTTCAAGCTTGAGGGCCCTGGATTACCTCCAAAAGTCCCAAAAGCATCTCTCTAACTGCCCAGGCACCCGGGTCTGGAGGCTCCACGTATCCCTCTCGTCCTTTCACGTAGGTTGCCCTTCCAAACCTCGCCTTCATACCCCTTGTTCCCTCAGCACCGTCAGCTCCCGCCTTGACGGCCTTCGCGAAGCTGACGGAGCTTTTGTAGGTTTCACAGAATGGAATAAGTGTGTCCATGACGGTTCTATCTCCAACTCTTGCTCCACTATGGCTCTTCAACCCTTGAAGCGCCTCGTAGACTGCGTTGGCAAAGAGTTCATTGATATCCGTGTTTTCTGGCTGTCGTCGTATCGAGGCTGTGAGGCTTGCCAGGAATATACCAAAGATCGCACCGAGAGTTCCACCCATTGCATCAATGGATGTTCCAAGTAACGATAGGAGGGAAAGTAACGAAGAGTTAGGAGTGTCCGGAAATGATTGTAAAACGGATTGACAGACAGCTTTCACACTTTCTCCGCAGTCGCCGTCGCCCATTTCCATATCCCACTTTGTGAGATCTGGCTCGGAGGCAATCGCCCGCTCACACGCCCGTTTAATGGAGTCGTATAGCAGCGAAGAATTTATTTGCCGATCACCAGGTATATTTGCCTGAGAGACTCCGTTTTTATGTGTTCCATTGACGCCGTTGGCTGTTGTTTTAGCGGCTTCCGCAATATTGTAGTTGACTCGTGGCCACGCGGGAGCGCCTGTTGGAGAATCTAAAAGTCGGAGGACCTCCTCGGTTGACGTTTTATGTTCCCGAGCAGCCCCTGAGATATTTAACAGAGAAATCGAGAAACCCGGCCCATTAAGGGAAGTTTCGAATGTCCCGGAGAATGTCCGTTTTGGAATAATCGACCATGAAGCTCCTATTGACTGTTAACTAGCCATCCTGGTAATTTCGTGTAGCGTACTTTTGATTTCAAACTTACCGAGCTGGACTACAGCTTCATTTGCAAGAGCTTGGAGCTCAAGCAAACTTGTCCCACCAAAATTGTTCACAAGAAGTGCAACTTCATCCCCTTCTTTGAACTCAACGAATGCTCTGTCCTCGTCTTTTGGGTCGAGTAGAAACTTGAGCATCTGCTCAACTAAGAATTCGGGAGATGGCAACGGGGATATATGTTGTAGACCCTATTCAAGGAGTTAGTTGGATACCACAAGTCCTATCTTTAAGCAAACTTACGGGTTCGTTATGAATGCCCATGCCCAGTACACAAACATCGTCGGGTACTTTCTCGTGGTTTATTCTCCCAAGGATATGGCAATGATCCAGCGAAGCCCCCACTGTGACGAGATTTGCATTGACAGCTCGACCGATTGACAGGCATTCATCGAATGAGTAGTCCGCTTCTGACGCAGCTCCCAGAATCTTGAGCCCAAGTACATTCCCCGCGAGCCCTCTTCTGCCGACCATTCCCGCTCGTTTTCTTCCGAGTGCAACATCGTCTGTAACTGCTAGAACTGCAACTTCCAAACCATTCGCTCTTGCTTTTTCGCATGCCAGGCCGAAATGTAGCTTGTCACCAGTATAATTGGTTATCACCAAAATCGTGCCTTTGTCGCTTTTCACACTCTCGATTCCAGCCATCACCTGGGCGGCACTGGGGCTTCCAAATATGTCGCCATTGACAGCGGCTGCTAGCATACCCTCACCCACATATCCAGACCATGCAGGTTCATGGCCGCTACCACCTCCAGAAATAATTGAAACTTTGGAAGGATTGTGAGAAGAATTGAAGATGACTTTGTGCTGCGGAATTAGGGAGAGGGACGGGTTCGTATGACAGAGTCCTCGAAGGGACTTGACCACCAGACCCTCGTATTCATGAAAGAAGTGTTTCGTCGACATCTCGAAGCCGTGAGCTGTTCAATCCCAACGTAGGACTTTGGAGAATTTTTGGGCTGGGGATATGGGAGGACAAGAATGCTAAGATTTAGACTATTTTCGTGAAGTGGACCATGGTCGTGAAGTTACTATTTGAAGTCTGTGGCCGACGATATGCGCCGGCGGCGAGACGCCATATGAGAAACCCATTGTCGCGTTCTCGATGCCATCACTTCCCGCCCGTGAGCCAGGTGTCGAGACATCTCGAGTTCTGGAAGGCGAGAACCATCACGACCACGACACGATTGACAACAGCCGAGTTGAGAAACCTGGAGATGTGGAGGACCTGACTCGCCATAAATTTCTCGGAAATTCTATGGCGGGATGCGGGACAAGGGAATTGGTTGGTGCCTGCACGCCTACTAATGCGCATGTGTTCGTGTGACATGAACTGTGGAGAACCCTTTAGTGACCCATGTCATGACCTCGTCTCGGGGTCGAAACTTTGTCTCTTTGGCTGTTGACTGCCGTTGTCATTAGCCGAAGTTTAGACACTGCCAACACCAACAAGCATAGACGCAGAGGACTGGAGACGAGATCGCGATGCCGCGAGATTAATGAAATCTGGACGCGCCGACTGGAAAGTTTACGTAACCTTTTCAAGGAGAACTCTAGAGATGACGGTTCGATATATTAGCATGGAAATGGAAGATGCGAAGCAAGATGCGCTCGAAAAAATCATCATAAAGCCCAATTCCTAAAGACACTAGACAAGCCTCGATAAGGCCCCAACGGCAGAACCGAAGAAATTCCCACCAGTACTCCTCAATAACAAGCTTCGGGACAAAATTAAAATTTTAATCTCAGGTCTCTTCGTATTGGCTATCGATCTCGTCCTTTATACCGCCGACCCTATTCCTACGAATTCCAGATATCGACATTATCTTCGAAATGGCACCTTCCGCAACTGATGCTGCACCTGATTCCGGTCTCCGTATTGTGATCGGTTGTGATGGTGCAGGCGTCCAATACAAAGATGCCCTGTACGCAGACCTTTCCAACGATGCCAGAGTTGCATCCGTCACCGATATCACAAAACCACTCACCGACCTGACTGATTACGCCAATATCGCTATTACTGCTGCGGAAGCTGTCGCCTCAGGTACCGCTGATAGGGCGATCCTTATTTGCGGCACCGGTCTCGGGGTGGCTATCTCCGCAAACAAAGTAAAGGGCATCCGCGCAGTTACAGCACATGATAGTTTCAGCGTCGAAAGAAGTATTCTCAGCAACAACTGCCAAGTTCTGTGTATGGGTCAGAGAGTGATTGGACTAGAGTTGGCGAGGAGACTCGTACGAGAATGGTTAGGATATACGTTCGATAGCAAGAGCGCAAGCGCCGGCAAGCTCAAGGAGATTGAGAAGTATGAGAGTCGGACGGGTTCTATCCAAGAGGCTGTCACTTGTTCCTAGATTCCGAAATACTCTTGTGGGGATTGTTTATATCACGGGCTTTGGATCTAGATTCGTTGAATCTTATATGCTGCTGTACTATTCATAACTCCTGTATAATTTCATGAATTTCCTAAGTTAAATCGAATACTAAACAGGTCTCCTGCGAATGCATTGAAGCTATTCTCTGAATTCAACCGAAGAGACAATAGAGGACCGAAAATAATGATCCACTATGATGTAATATTGCAGGAGCCGCAAGTACAAAACTCGTGGACAGTGCATGCATGAAAGGGGGATGGTAGAAACAAGGGCACCCTTCGTTAGCTTGTGCTTACGGAGAATATCCATGGAACGAGGACACGAGAACCATGTTCCTGTCTGTCATCCCGATATCAGACCACCTGATCACTGGTTCCTGAGCTCGAGCCGTTATGGTCGACACCGCGCTTGAAGCTCGAAATATTCTTCTCGTTCGAGGTTTTCCGATCCCTGCATCGAGGGCATTGGTGTTGCATTTTTTAACTAGCGCACGGCTTGGTTACTAAACATCTCCACAAGCTTGGGGTCGGCAAACGGTCTCGGTTGCTGTCCACGAGAACTTTGCTCAAACGAACTTTGACTAAACTGCATGCGGCATACGCACCATTCTGCTGAAGGGATCCCTGTCGGCATGCAGCAGGTGGGCTGCAGGCCTGTGCTTTTGCTTTGGAACTGAGACCTTTGTAATGGCGGTTGGAGCTGCATCTCGTTACATGACCAGAGTGCCCATTAAACGAGTCCAACCTGCTCAACTCTACTTTCCCCGGATTTCGTCCAATTCGCCTATTCGGATATCGCGAGACGGCCATCTTTCCCCACAACGCGACGACAGCAGCAGGCTGTTCCGTAGGCCCAGGTTTATCGGTAGTTGGCTGTCCTAGACAACATTGCGTAGGAATGAGCATCATGAGCCGGCCAGTTAACCAAGCTACATCCTCTGGCAGTGCGTCGCCGGCTCCCAAACGTAGACAGCGCAAGAGTCGGGCACGAGGGCTGCGTACAAAGACGGGATGGTGAGTCGTATATCTCCGGGCTATGCACCGATTTTGAACCTACCCCAGATAGTGGTCGTCCTGTCGAAAAATCTGGGGTATTGGCTTCTATAAACTCAAAAGTATACAATGGATGTGGAGTCGCCACCTCCCCAGCGATACTCTAGAACTTTGCTACACACTATACGACCACTGAGATCGATCGATTTTTTTATCGGATACCTTCTAACGATTAGCAATAACATAGCATAACATGCCGTAAGAGACACATGAAATGCTCTGAAGAACGGCCTAAGTGTGCACAATGCCAAAAGAGCGACAGAGAATGTATCTTCGAGGATCATGGTGCTCCTGCGATAGCCATTCCCGAGCCCGTAAGCGCAGGAGCAGAAAGGCATCCAAATCCTCCTTCCTTCACACCGGTATCACCAACTCCTATAGTGCTACCTACACGGGCTCCGCATCCCCGACCACCGTCTGAACCCCCCGTGGGTTCTCGCCCAGAAGATGATCCACGATACCAGTTCACTCCACCGCCACCTGAAGCTGCGGCGGAAATCAGAAAACACCGTCAGTCAGAGAGTATCCATAAACCCCTTACTCCAAGTCTAGCAAATTTGACTGTGGACAACTTGTTTGCGGATGTAGTTCCTACCGTTGGCCTACAATCATTGGATCCACCGAATGCGGGGCTATCGCCCGCGAACACGGATACTACTCATGCATCGTCGAACCTAATCAGTGCCGAGCTGGCCTCGATAAGATGGTTGGGGCTTTTGGCAGCAGATGCAGCGCAGTCCGAACCAAATTTCTCCTTATCACCGTTCATAACGTCTGAAGACGGTATTTCAGGACGATTAGCGTTGCAACAGCAAGCATCTGCAAACCAACATAGTTATCAAGCTGGCCTGGAAGGACCCGGGGGCACTGGTTATCGGGACCTTGACCAGCTATTATACGCGGTCGATGTCCAAGCGAATCCCTCCAATGAGCGGAAACTGTGGCAGTCACAGGAGAGGATAAAACTCACAGAGCAAGAAATGTAAGGAAGAGCTCCCCGCGATCCCCTTTAATCTAAGTTTTCTCATCGTTGTTACTGCAGCCCGGTATTCCGTAATTTCGTGGAAAATGTGAGCTCGTGGGTAAGAAGAACTCTCTGTGTGCGTAGAGACCGCTGAGATCGATCCCTGCTAACATCAACATCCGTAGATCGATCTTTTTGATCCGTTAAAACACTTCGGAACTCTGATCCCGAGACTTGCAGTATGTGTTTGCAGCCAACCTCTGTTCACAATCTAGGGGTATATTTTAACAAAATTGCTAGCTCCATAATGTCGGCCTAATGAAAGCTATTCTTGCGCTTTCCCATCGCCATCTATCCTTAAATCCCGACAACATGACGGACAGAAACACCGCTGTCCAATACTACTTCGAAACCCTTCATTACCTACAAACCGCCCTACAGTTTGAATCTTACAGTCGATCACAAGAGCTCCTGGCTAGCGTCCTAATTATCTCAACATACGAAATGCTGGATGGCTCAAATTCTGGATGGGAACGGCATCTCAAAGGTGTCTTTTGGATCCAACGATCCCAGAACATTCATGGCGACTCAGGCGGAACAAAACAGGCTGTATGGTGGGCATGGCTACGACAAGACGTTTGGGCGAGCTTCCGGGAAAGACGGCGGCCATTATCTTTCTGGAAACCATTGCGACCACATGAAGCGCTCAATCAAGATGAGTTGGCGAGTCGGAGTGTCTATTTGCTTGCACAGGCGGTGAATTACTGTTCTGACGAGGAAATTGAAGCGGGGAAGATGAATTTACAAGGGAGAGTAGAGCGTGGAGAGCAACTATTGTCAATGCTAGAAGATTGGACTCGGCATCTCGGCGATGAGTTCACTCCATTACCGGCGATTCAGGATCCGACAGATATAACCCTCCATGATATCGAGCCGCTATGGTACCACCCCCCTCAATACGGAATTGCGGTACAGATACACTCTTTTGCGAAGATACTAGTTCTACTACATAGGCCTAGCATTGGAGGTTACAAGGAGTTCGCCGTTTGCCAAAAGCTACTGGCAGATTGTGTTAATATTATTGTGGGGATTGCGGCGACAATACCTTACGAAGCCGCATACTGTCTCATGAGCGAGATGTGTTTATTCGGTGCAGGGTTGTGCGTATCACACGACGAGAGGAAAAAAGAGGTTGTCATGGAATTAATACGGCGGTGCCAGAGGAGAACGAATTGGCCGGCTGTCAGCCTGGCGGAGGAGTTGCAAAGGGAGTGGGAGAAATAAAGGGTGGCTAAATTTATAAAGCGTCACCGGTCCGGCCAAAAAGTTTTCATTACGGTCTTTCATTGTCGACTTTCACACATTGAGTTTCATATTTCGGCATGGTGCTGGGAGCGATTCGGAATCGGTTAACATGTCTTCGTCGGCGTTCAAACAAACCAAAGTCAAGTAATTTGGGAAAAGTCAAACATTAGCCGTCATGTAATAGTACGCCGTTAATAACATAATTTCATCTATATCCGCCTACCGTATCTCCGTATGTAGATCTACAGGTATAGATAAGTATGTAAATCGTTAGCACTTTGGCGGGTTGTTGGATTGATGTCGAATACAACTAAAATAGTGGGTGCTAACCTACTGGGCTAGGCTGATCACGGTTATTCCATTCATCGACTAGCCGCTAGGTGTCCTTTTTTTTTGTTTTTGAATATGATGACAGGGGGTAGGTGGAATCGGCCTGAAGGATCTAGTAGCTACTTACTTAGTAGATACTTAAGCATGTACTAAACTAGAAAGCACTTAGCTAAATATCATGATATCATCAGCTCAGCTAGTCGCAATAAATGCTTCCTCCTAACTACATTGGCAAAAAGGCCGACTCTAGATTTCTCGAATCACTCGTTTCGGTGCTGTGATCGGAGATCCAGAAAGCTTTGTAGAATTGTTTGATCGGAAATATTCAGTGTCAAGAGAGATGCTGTCGGAGAAAGAACAAGTCTACGTATATTCATTCGAAAGCTATATACACAAGAAACTCCTACCGAATGCCCAAACCCCCACCATTCTAATCGATATATAGGAAATTACCAAGCTCCCACAACACCAGAAATTGGAATATCAATACCCGAAGTATACGAGGCAGTATCCGAAAGCAAATAAACATAAGCGCCTCCAAGTTCCTGGGGTAAGGCCAATCGAGGCATTCCTCCGTAGTATTGCATCTTAAGATCCCAATCCGGAGCAGTCTCAACGTAGTATGTCATCGCAGTCTTAACGAAACCAGGCGAAATCGAGTTTACGCGAATACCATACTTGGACCATTCCATGGCGAGGGTTTTGGCAATGTTGCGGACGGCAGCTTTGGTACCGCCGTATGGTGCCGAAGGGGCGGCACGATTAGGTCCGTCTCCGACCTTGCTGGCTGTGCAAACCTGTACGTTGTTAGTCTCGATGTACATGCGGCAACTAGAACGATAAGTTGACTTACGATTGATCCCTTAATTCCGAGTTCAATAAACTTCTTGGCAGCAATGGTGCAGCAAGAGAAAACGCCGAAGAAGTTGAGGTTAAATAGCTTGTCCATCTGGGCACGATCGAAGTCCAAGGCGGGTTGATGCTTTGTCATACCGGCATTGGCTACCATGCCGTGGATAGCGCCGGACTCTTCAACAATCTTATCAACCGCATTCTGGATGGATGCGTCCTGGGTAACATCGGTTTGGATATAAGCTAGGCGGCCGTTGAATCGCTTCGATAGAGCATTGAACTCTTCGGTAGGCTCGAGGAGGTCGAGGGAGTAGACTTTGGTTGCAGAGTTGGCGAGGCAGACTTCAGCGATACCAAGTCCGATTCCGCGATTGGCACCGGTGACTAACAAGTAAAAAACAATCAGTTTTAAAAGTTTCTCGAGTATTATAGAAAATAGAAATAGGACATACTAGCAATGACTTTTCCTTCTAAGGTTATTCTCCAGTCAAAGCCTTCGTCTGGGAGTGTGCTGATGGCCTTTGCTCGAGCCTGATGAGCAGCCTCCAACATCTCATCTCCAGTGATTGGCTTCTGTGCGCCGTTGGCAGCGGTTCCGTTTGTGGCAGTTGGCGACATCTTGTAAAATACTAAGTATAATTTATAATGACAGTTGATAAAACTGAAATGAGGGGATGCTGCACCGGTAGTATAGAATATTTGTAATGGGTGGAATGATATCAGAAAACCAAAGTTCGATTTGAGGAGCTTCCCTATATATAGGTGGAGCTATGACCGGCAAATCCGAAGCTGTATAGGAAAATAATTCTCTAAGTTGTTTTTCTTGCGCGTACCCATGTAAGTTAGCTCATCGCATCGATTTCCATCCTAGCAATTAGCTCTTGAATATTATCGTGGAGCTTTTGCCCCGGATATCGATAACGGCATCCATTCTGCTGGGTCCACAGGCTGATCCGCGTCTCCGGATCTCCACGTTCTCTGTCCACGAAACGAGTCGGGGGAAAAAATTGACGGCGGCGAGATGCATGAGGTGGAGAAACTCCATCAAGCGCAGCCTGACCACGGTTTCTGGGGAAGGGTCAGGAGACGAAGGACAAATGGCTCGTCTCTAGACATCTAGCCGCCTTCGTGAAAGGTCTCGAGGTTCAACTTGCACTTGCAAGACGGAAAAACTATGGGACTTGTGTTGGAGGAAGCAAAAGGTTCCCGGCTAAGCGCCACTCTCACCCTTTGCTGTTGGGTACTCGCGTCGGGGTCACAGCCGGGAGACGAGGCAGCTATATTGGCAGCTGAAAAGCCAATGCACGCCACGGACAAAGATTTTAGACTTTCGCCCCACACTCCACGCGTAGAAAACTTGGGGATCCGGACTGACAGTGGTTCCAGCTCTAAGGAAAAGCCAATCCGGGGTAAGATTTGCATGCATTGGTGAGGGATTGGTCATGTCTTGGTTTTTGGGAAATGGCCACATGCGCAGGGCCTCTTCGCTTCCGCCGTTAAGGGTGCTGGAGATTTCCGAGTTTTGATGATGGCATAAGGGAGGTTGGTTCCTTTCTTGCAAGCATGCCCGGCAATGTAACCGCCCTAAGACGTTTGAATTATCTGAGGCCAAAGACAAGTGACCACATCGAATTCGGTTCTCCGGGGAACTGGAACTTTGATCTCCAGACCTGGATTAATTTTACTCAACACCATCTTGTCCCGTTTCGTGGAGTAAAGCTTGGGGATTCGTGATGTCTCTTCTATAAAGTCGCAAGGTTTCGCCTTCCTTCTAGGTCTTATCCCCTGCCCTTACCATCCCTATCCAGTACTTGATCTTGAGAACTTTGGGTCGTTTTCAGACATCTACGAAGACTTCAAGATCAATTCCTCCTAATTTTGTAGACATCCTCCAACCCGCAATCATGTCTCTCACAGACTCAAAGCAACATGCAGAAGATGTCGAGTATGCCGGCTCCGGCACTCCATCCATCGAAATCGACCCAGAGGAAGAAAAGAAGCTGGTTCGCAAGATCGATTTGATCATCCTGCCAACCATGTGGCTCATGTATCTTCTTTCATAGTAAGTTCGCGCTTTCATGATGATAATTTTAATTTATCGAAACCAAAGCTAACAGTTGAAATAGTATGGACCGAACAAAGTAAGTATCGAAAGTAGTATCGATTCCTCGAAAACGATCAACTGACTTGAAAATAGCATCGGAAATGCTAAAATCGCTGGCATGGAGCAAGATCTACAACTTTCTTCTAACCAGTACTCCGTTGCCTTGGTGGTCTTCTTCATCGGTTACGTCTTGTGCGAAGTTCCATCGAACATGATTCTCAGCAAAGTCAACCCAAGTGCTTATATTCCAGCCATGATGTTTGTTTGGGGAATCGTCACAATCTGTAAGACACCAAGACCAGAAATCTGAGTTAAGTGGCCTCAGGAATTCTAATATCTATTACAGGCATGGGATTTATCAAGACATACCATCACCTTGTCGGGCTTCGGGTTATTGTCGGTGTTTTGGAATCGTCCTTTGCCCCTGGTATCATGATGTTGCTTTCTTCGTGGTACAAGAAGTCCGAGCAATCGAAGAGATTCTCCGTCTACATTTCCGCTGCCATTCTTTCCGGTGCCTTCGGAGGACTTTTGGCCGGTGCCATCACAAGTAAGTACCCCAGTAAACGTTCACGTGGGGGAAATAATTACTAATGCTTTAACAGGTGGTCTTGAGGGAGCTCACGGAATCCGAGGATGGAGATGGCTTTTCATCGTCGAAGGTGTCGCAACCTCCGGTTGGGCAGTTGTCGCCTATTTCATCCTTCCAAATTTCCCCGCTACCAGCCAGAGCAAATTCACTCCCCGAGAAATCGAACTCGCTATTGCTCGTCTTGCCACAGAAAATGTCACTGCTCGAAAAGATGGCGATAAGGGCGTCGGACATATCGAAGCTCTCAAGACAGCCTTCAAATCCTGGGAACTCTACATTTTGACTTTGGGATACATGACTATCGGTAAGTACCCCCGGGTTTCTACGACCTGGTATAATCAAAAGTTTTTCCCTCGTTAACAATCCTTCTCTCGAAATTTAGTCGGTTCTTCCACTCTCTCATATTTCTACCCAACTTTGGTTAAGGGTCTCGGATACACCGCCCATATGGCACAATATATGACCATTCCAATCTACGCCGTCGCTTTCGTCGTCAACTTGGCCAACGGTTTCTTCGCTGATAAGTACAGCCGATTCAGAGGTCTCATCATCGCCGGTTGGATGATCGTTGCCTTGATTACCAGCGCCATGGTTGTGGGTATTTACGGCTATACCGCCCGATACGTTCTCCTCGTTTTGATGGCCGCCGGTCTCTGGACTGCCAACGGTTGCGGTTTGAGCTACGGAGGTTCCACATTCGGTTCTATGGAACCTGAAGTTCGCGCCGTTGCCCTTGCTTTCATGAACGGTATGGGTAATTTGGCATCCATCTATGGTGCTTACCTCTTCCCTAGCAAGGATGCACCAAAGTATTTGACTGGATTTGGTGTTACCACTGCTATGTGTTTCGTTGGTGTCGTCGCATACGCATCTGCACATTTCTTGATGGCCCGCAAGGAGCGCCGTCTTGCCGCTTCCGCTTAGATTTTCGATAAACAATTGAGATCTGGGAAGGTATTTGATATACACTAATATTTATACACATATAATGCAATGTGCGATTTTTGGGTGCGATATGAGTTGTTCGGGAAAGCGGAATAGTGGAGGATTGTATATATAGATTCAACGACTTTACGAACCCAATCGCGGGACCAATAACGAAGCAATTGGTGGCGTTTTTGTTACAAAGAATTTAATATTTTTATGACTTTCGAACCATTTACCAGAACGAGGAAACTCTAGGATTTTAGACCTGAAGACCAATCGCGAATTCACCCAATGCTAGAGCTCATCCTAGAACAGATGGAACAGACCTAGATTCACACAAAGTGTTGCCACTTCGTGGAGGCTGGTTTACGAGACCAACCTAGATCATTCAAGGCAAATTAGCGCTAGAATGCCTTCCAAATCCCTCCATTCGACTGAAACTATCCTGAGCGCCGCACTATACACGGGTTTGTTGTATTTTCGAGATTTTGTGTTGCTGCCGTACAGCCAAGACTGCGCTGTGCACAATCACGGTAATTTATCACGATTATGCTTTCGAGCTCGTCCAATACTGGTATACATGATACCAGGGATACGGTGTGCTTCGCATGGTATGCTCCACTCCTCAAAGATTTTAATATGCCATTCCCTTTAATTCCACCGCTATATTCTCATGTTATAATATAATTACATCCCACTATTTTTTTAAATAATTTATTACATGTATACATGATCGCCAAAAAAAAACACCCCGTTGAGCGCGTAAACTGGTATAAGTTAGTCTACGGCCCTTTTCCTATTCCTCCTCGCTTTCTTTGTTCCCAGCATTATCTTGTTTAACTTCCCTACGCATAGCAAGAACGTCGACGTCAAGAACACCGCCACCCCTGACGCTCCCCAGAAATGTGCCGCAGTGTACTGACCCGTGATGCCTTCGACGTCCATGCTAAAATAAGCCATTATGAGAGACAAAGGGAGAAATATTATCGTAAATTTTACGAGGGTGATAGATAGGAGAGACAACTTCTCGACCGCTTGTACCTCACGGAAATTTAGACGGTTGAAGGTCTAGGCTCGTTAGCGTGATAGAACATAGGCATCCGGGACCCATCTATAGTGGGGCTCATACCAAAGATATTAAACCCTCTGCTTCCTTTTCGCATTCTGTAATTTCGCCGATAGCGAGGTACGTTATTCTGTGTTTCAGCCTTGCGAACCTTGTCAAAGCCAATGATCCAAACTTCTTTTCAGGTGCACTGGCTAGATGCTTGTTTTCTTCCAACAAGCGGTTTAGAACAAGCTCGTAACTCTGGTAGACTCGTTTTAGAGTTGACAGGCGTCTGACGATATCATGGAGCTCATCGATGTGGTAGAGCTGAGGATTTTCGTTTCTCTAGGTAGAATGCACTAATTTAGTACTGTCGTAGCCATAATTTTACTTAGACTAATCATAAGGAGAGATTTATACCATCTGACTCAACTTGTTCGTATAAGGATGGGCTCTGTCGACTGTTAACCCCCATGTCGAATACCAATCGTCAAAAAGGTAGTAGAATAAGAGGTCGCACGCTTGTTCAGGCTGTTTAACCTGTTAGCATCCGCACGTTTTCTCGGGAGTAGGAATTACCAGTGGAGTTTCATACCGTCTGCCGTACGATTAATGCCCCTGTCTCCATTGCTAGCTCCGGGCTATACGCATCTGAGCCGTCCATACTCCTCGGTACTCCTGCGGCCGACAGACACTTCAAAATCATCCTGATATTTCTCCTCACCTTTGCGGTCGTACGCTTTACTTTATCATACGTCGCCACATCCGGCCTAAATGGTGGGAATGGCTCATGGAGCGTTATTACCGTATTATCATCTAATTTTATAAGCCATATCCACAAGCGGAGCATGCGAGGATGATAGTGGTCTTCATCGAAGTCCGCAGCATTGTCAAAGATATCATCGGCCTGGTCTAAGCTGTACGATTTGTTCGCGCGGGGGTTTTGGGTTTCATTATTAGATTGGCTTTGACGGTTGAACTTGTTTTGGGCATACTGGGAGACCCGGTGACGTTTGGAATCTGAAATTGGTAGACGGGGGACAGAGCTTTGGCGGGCGTCAAGGTTAATTTGTTGGGGTGTAGCAGTGAGCGGGAGCTCATCAGTGTGATTTTGCGGTACAGATGATTTTTTGAATAACCTTCTATACCATGGTACTGGCTTCTCGATTATTTCTTCTTCGGGGATCCCTCTACTTCTGACGTCGTCGTCCTCTGAAGGGGCGAGATTGTGTAAGGTGTTTATCCCCAGTATCAGGACTTAATTGATATTAGAACTGGCTAGTACCTTTCAATAAATGAACAGAGATGAGTGTGGCACTATTCTTACATCTTTCATCGTACTCGAAAGAAGACCAATGCCACATCTTTCGAACAATCTCGAGATTCCCTTTGCCACGAGGCGAGGTCATACTTGCCCGAGTCCGGGCAGATATACCGTACTTCGCGAGTAGTGCCTAGAATTCTAGTTAGTCATCCGCCCCCGAAGATTGTTTACACCCTACGATACCTACTGATAATAAACATTATAAACTTACATTGACGAATACGCGCTGTTCGTAAGCATCAAATACCGCACTGCAGAATCCGTTAACCTTTGACATGAAGAATTCTAGAAAGTATTCCCAAAAATCATCAGATATATATCTTACATCCATCTCGCCCTTGGAGTATTTGGACACTATAATAACAATCCCAATTAGTTCTTTATAACTGTTTCTTTCAGGCCCGCTGCGGGCCACGGCCGTACCTGATCGATGTTCTTCCACGACTCTTTCACTGCGCTAATCTGTCCTTCGTCAAAATCCCACCCAACATATGCGTTGTCCGACCCAAAATCCACCACCATGTTACGGCACTGGAAATCCGACAGTCTCTCGTCCGCTTGCCTCAGAACGTCCTCCCTGTCCAGGCATCGGAAGTCAAGGTCGAAGGACTGATAGTACTGTTCGTTCGTTGCAGCTTTCATTTTACCGACCTGCAGATAAGGGCCTTCGAGATATTTGATCCAGTCAAGATGCAATGGATGCAACTGCACTGCATAGGTCCGGCGAGCGCTCCTTGGGTTCGACGCAATGTTATATTAGATCTTGAGAACAAGGCTGCGCTGCGAGATTCTCAGGGGCGCAACTATAAGTTCGCGAAACCCGCCCCAGTCCAGTCTTAGTCTGAAGCTAAAACCCCAAGACGCCGAACGGCAACATATGGAAACAATATTTAAAGAAGTTGCTCAAGAAATCTTAGCAGCCTCCGTCGATGGACCGAAAAAATTAAGCTTCTAAGGCCGAGGCTTATTAGTCGCATCCCGCCTTTTTTCAACCCTCTACAAGAGTGTTCGCATGTGGCTGCGCACTTTATCGGAACAGCCCATCGACGTTGCATGCACGGTTTCGCGGCGGTTGTGCGCTTTTGGCTTTTGAGATGAGCCTGTGTTGGTGGGCCTAACGTTAGCCTTGCGATACCTCCTCTCACTCAAGGATACTTGCAAAGAATGTCTACTACCGACGAGAGTGTTAGCACTCTACCGCATGGTAGCGACGTAGATACCACGGTTCACGAGAATGTGGTAACGGACTTGTTCGGAGGCAAGAAGTAAGTCATCACCATATTCATGATCTCGGAGGTGCAAATTTCTAACAACCGTAACAGGGAATGGGAACAAGAATTCTGGACAGCAAGTGACGATCGAGTCCGAGGCGGGCGCTCGCAGGTACGCTGCAGGATCAGTTCCAAGGCTCCGAGCCGGGCCAAGAAGGCTAATATCTACCGTCTACCGTCCCACGGTTATGAGATGGCAGTCCTACTTAAAAATCTCAGAGGACAAATCCACCGCCACTTTCTATGGCGATCTTGACATTACTGCCCTTGGAGGCGCTGGATTTGCATCACAGCGGACAAAAGATACCGCAGGCGGGCCATGGGACCTTAGCAAGGCAGATGGGGTGTGCATTGGGCTTGGAGAGGTGGACAGTGAGTGCCCTGTCGGATTTACAAGTAAAACGCTTCGGCGATGGTGTTTATCATACTAAAATGAAGAAACCATCACCAGGTAGGATTTACACTCTTGTATTGAAGGATACGATTCTGCCAAAGAGGCCGGACGGGAGAGAACAGAGCACGATCTCTTACGAGTTTTCGTTCTCAGTTGTCAATACGACAGACAACGAGTCTGGAGAAGCAAATGCTTTAGAGACGAGTCCTCCAGTAGATCTCTCCGAGAAGCCCTATGCGCTGGTATTGCCCCGTCAGGCAGTAATAGGTAGCGAAGGGGCTTCCCTAGCGCCTATAACGATACACGTGCCCTGGCGCGCTTTTCATCCCTACTATCGGGGTAAGAGGAAGCCAGAGGACGGCCCACTTGATCCGCTAGACAGATCAAAGATCAAACGGATAAGCATCATGTGCAGAAGGTAAACCCTCCAACTTATTCGGCAAATTAAGCGGCAGAAACTAATCACGGCGTCTAAAGTATGTTTGGGAAGCAGTTTGGGCCTTTTTCGGTCGAGGTGAAGTCTATCGCCGCTTTCTACACTTCGAATATGCCTTCTAGCCCCCCCGGGGCTCTGTTTTCTCAACTCGAAAACGCTGCGGGTATCGATGACGCCAAAGACACATTTTTTTTGCGCAAACCCTCATGGACAGATGCGATTAAGAACCCCGATGGTGCTGAAGCAGCGGAACGAGGTTTGATAGAAAACCTGGAGGAACTGAAAATTAAAGAAACAGAGTAGCCGCCACCGCCAGGTTCAAAGAGCAAGACAAAATAGGTGAAGCGCCTTATTGTTCTGCCATTTGAGTTATTATGGTTGGATTTTGAAATCGTCGGCGTTCATGTTTCAAAATACCTTTCGGGCGTAATAAAATCATAATAAATATCTGCCTTTTATTTAACCAGCTGGAATGCCAGTCCTCACTTCTATCCTTCTATTCTCTACGACCCTCATACCCCCTTATTCACCAGAATCTCTATTCTCAGCTCCGGGAGACTGGAAGGTATTGATCACGCCAACTTCTATATACGCTGCGCACTAATCAATCCCGGTACAAAATTTCAGATATCAACCAGTAGCTGTAAGTTAAATCACATTTGGACCCGACCAGAGATTGCCCGGAACTAACATTATCAGAAAATATATTTCTACTCTTGCCCTGTAAGTTGGCTTATAGCCATCACAGCCTTCCGAGATGCAAATCCCGAGGTGTCTAGGAAGGCTCGTCCGCGTCCTATTCCCGCTGGCAGTTCTCTCCACCTTCCCAAATATTCAATGCAATGCCCTGAGTGACAAGTTCTATGACGATTACCTCGAGGCGCAGTCATTTCTAAGAGGAGGCATCGGTACGTCCTTCCTCTCCATCTACTCTTGTAGCCTAGTACAAGGCATCCTAGACGAAAAGAAATTGGTTGACTGACTTCACGAACAGGAATTCGGGCCCTCCATGCCCTTAATCAACGTGGGGCACATTCCCAGTTACCCCGCTGCGTCCCTACCTTCATAAAGAACGAAAAATATCTCATTTGCCGCGCGCATTACGGATCAAGTTCAGGGCCTCCACTAGCTGATATACCAGCAGCCGGTGATACATCTTCAGCCACGAGTATCGAGGCTCCAGGGACCGAATACGCACCACCAAACCTTAGGGTCGCTGTCACCTCCCTTCAGACCGAGGCTTCAACAGCGAGTGTAGAGATTCCAGGTGATAGCACGGAGTCCGTTACGATAGCTGCAGCTACTTCCATCCAGGTTGAAGATGCGGAGCACCACCACCCTGGGGCTAGCGGATATCCACAAGACGCGAAATTCGGAGGAGCAGACGGACGTCTCGGTGGAGACTTCTTCAACAGGCTCGATTATAGTAGGACTGCTGACCCCATACCCACCAGCGAAACCGGTTTCCTAAGGGACAATTTCATAAGATTGGAGATGAATTTTGCGCAATTAGCAAAAGCAGACTCAGCTTTCGCATCGGCTAGTTTGTATTTATCCTATGATCAAGATCGGGACACCGCAGCAATCGCCGGGGCACATACAGCATCTATTGGGACGTGGACCACCACGAGTACATACGATATTGTCAACATTTCACCATTTCCATACGGGCCAGAAGGAGACATCAAGTACTGGGCAAGTGCAGACTTCGGCGTTGCAGTTAGTAACCTTGATGGGATCTATCGAAGTATTGAGAAGGTAGCATCTAAAACCGAATTACACCCCACATTAACGGAAGCATTGCCTCTCGAGACCGGTTCCGCTCAGGATATCACCTTACAGGGAAGCTTCTCTGGAACAGCAGTATACAACTCTGCAACTGCAGGCTGGACTGGGTCTTGGGGACCCTATGATAAAGCAGCCGAGACCCTTCCATTCGTTGCTACCGTCTGGGGGGTCGACGGAACTTATACACGATCAGGCTCTGGAAATTGGGTTATATTTCAGCCATTCTCGGGCGGAAACGAAGCAGACCTCGTCAAAGCATTTGCAGAAAACGGTCCAGTCAGTATGGCTTTTCGAGTTTCCCTCTGGAATTCTTATAGGTTCAAAAGTCCATGGCCACCGTCGAACCCTCAACCTGACAATACTAGGGGCCTAATCCACGTCAACGCTGTTAACCGTACGGATGTTCTATTACCTACGGCCAGATATGCAGCGACAATAATTGTGCCTACAGTTACAGAGATCGTCACAAAGACAAAAACTCACACCAATACACTTATTCCTCTCTTTGGTCGTATGGCACTAGGCAAGGGGACCTCCGCCAGGAAGGGAAATCCACAGAGGGGATACCGTTTCCTCCTTTGGTTGCCCTGGGTTCTAGGCCTGTGCCTTCTGCTTGCCGTTTGCACTTTCGCTCTTGCCTGGCATACTATCGTGGATTTTTGTAGCAGACAAAATCGAAAGCTAAGCACAATATTCGGATATGGCCCAGATTCAACAAGGGATTCATCTTTCTGGAGTTTCATACCTATTATTCGGAAGTCCACGGTTCGAAAAGTTTCGGGGAGCCAGGTCGTCGACCCCGCAAAGCTTCAGGCTACACGTCAGAGGACAAGCAAGGAATCATTCGAGTCAATTGAGCTGGATTGATTAATCGATTACTAAGTTTCGGGTCTAGGCGGAGGGAGTGAGACCACGTCTAGACCTCCGTACATGGCTCTTGGAACGGCTCGTGGGTAACACCTACATCGTATTGCCACTCATTAGTTGTCTTTTATGGTTTTTACATTGGCCCTCAAGGTGGTAACTATGTCTCATATCTTTCGTCCCAGAAGGCCCCACAGGATAACACCTGTGCTGGCTGCTGACCCCGCTGGGGAAGTTTCTGCTGTCACTCCATTCCCGTGATGGACAGCCCCCAGCTACTATGGAGCCATTGAGGGCGCCTTTCGCATTAGCCCGAAGGCAGGAATCCTTTTGTTCTCAGCTGTTTTTATAGAACAAATCAAAGCCCAGTGTATTTGGAATTTCCAAGAATTGATTCAAATGGATTTGGAAAACGAACACGAAATCACGGTATGATCAGCTGTTTCGAGTACCGGTGCCGGAAACCAATTTGCTCACCGAATTCGCCCAAGGCAAGTTCCGCGTTCCATCTGCCGGACAGCTTGACCAAATTTCGTGAAGAATTTATTCCATTTAGCAGGTCTTATATCCCGGCAGCGGCAGAGAAAACGGTTCGTGAGGCCGAAACGAACTACCAGACCACCCAGTCGGGTTTTTCTGCCAGGCTTTGCTCATATCCCTGCCTAAGTTGATCAAACTAGCCGTTAAACAACCGCACAGAGCGAATACCCGTGACCTATAATACGTTATTAATGCTCGCCAAACCCATCAAACCCACTTTATCTGGGAATACATGAGTTAGTCAGAAACCGGTACCAGCTGAAATGGAAGCAGGATCTCCAAAGGTTTGCGTGTTCAGAGAGTGTGTATGCTTTTGATTGAGCCGCACATGCATTAGGTGGTTTGGGATTCGGAAATCTAATTTTCCCTGGCGCCTATTTTGCTCCCTAGATGGCTCTCTATGGGTGGCAAAAGGAAGGAAGTCACCGTTATTAAGTTAGATCTTGGAGGCTCTACAGGAATACAATTTGCAAGGATGTGTGATATTAGGACGGTCCTATAAGTGTTTGCTACGTATGTGGTATATGAGGGGATTTGGTCATGAGTAAGGAGATGTGTACAGTAATGCTTGGTGAGCGTAGTATTGGATGCTATAACCCTACCCATGCTGTCTTCTCCTTTCGCTCTAATGGTCCCGTCTTAATCTTGACAGGTAAGGCTGGGGCTTGTCCATGTCTTGATTTTCAGATCATAGCCACAAATGTGATAGATATACATTGGCGAAAGAATAGGAGATATATGCGGATGCAGACTCCATGTTTTCCCACGAGTTTCCGAAACGAACCGCAGAGTCCGAAAAGATTATAATAAGATAGGGTTTGTGATATACATATTTCTTTTCACCTATTGATAACAATTTAATGTTCAACGGTGGCGCGAAGGCCATGTCGCAAAACGGGCCGGCGGGTACTTGATGGGAGGGGCGTTTCACGGTGCCACGATGCAGATAGGGGGTATAGCAGGATGCCTATTCAATCGAGGCTTTGGGTGGTAGATCTTGTGGTTGGGAGACGCGGGGTTAATCCATGGAGAGTGTGGGTCATATTGGGGTTTGTTGGGAAGTAAACATAGAGTATGTACATACATTCGCAGATATTGGAGGCGTAGCTATGTACTCTTTCGCACTATAGCGACACTTTGCCCCCCTAATCTATACTATCGCATTGCGAAATGTTTTAAGTGTTTATTTTGGAGCAGGCATTGCAATGCATGTGCTTGTGCTTGAGGTTCGCAGTTCGCATCAGGTGCATTCTGCGGGTTTTAAACGTTTTGACATGTAGCATAATATTTTTTTTTTTTTTTTTTGTTTCCCTTGCGAACGTTCAAGCTATATCGCTGTGTAGTGGGAAACAGGAGGCATGGGATATGTCTCGGGAGACACTGCCTAAGCATCCGCAGCATATCAGAATGCTGTGTCCGAAATATGCTTTGCAGGTGCTCGTCCTATGTGCGTGCAGTGCAACGGCCTTAGGGGTTTATGGACAATCCCCCTCCGAATAGAAAAGAAAGGTTGGGATGGGACGTTTTAACCTCCTGGGAAGTGCATATAGATTGCGACGACTCGGATGATGTCTCCCATAGTCCTTTTCTTCTTCTAGCTTTGGCATGGCGCCTGGAATTTAAGGTACCTGCTTTCGTGATACCTAAACCCGGATTGAAGATAGCGGGGTTAGATAAAAGCGCACCGTGACCGGTAGGAGTCATTTGCGGGATGGATGGCCACATGGGCTTTGCGCAGCGGGTCTTTCGGGAAATAAAATCGACGGTCCCCTGCTGCATAAAAACAACTTGATATCAATCCTCACCGGCACGAGGATGGGCGACGTCGACGCCTTATGGGAAAACATGTATGTACCAGGTACTCAAGGACCCCGGAATCCCCAGGATTTACTCCACAACATGGCAAAGGAATCCATGCCGTGGATGCGGCAGGTACTCTTCCTGATCGCAATTACATCTTCTGTATGGGTGGAGTTTCAATTCGCAAATCTAGAATTTTGTTGACATATCCAAAATATATGAAATACTCTCGCTAGAGGACGCCTGCGGCATGCAGGGGTTTCTAATGTTGAAGTGTGCGGTGGTATCGTTCAAAGGAATTTTACGGTTCGTCTGAGAGTTCTCTGTGGCCATGTGGTGAAAAGAGGTAGGCAGCGATTCTTGTACGACACTCCCAGGCAGTCCGTATGCACGGTACGTCTCGTGGAATTAGTTGCAGGTGCAGCGGGGATATCCTGTATCATTGTCCATCTTCTGAGAAGTGGTGAGCTCGTGGTGTTTTTGGCGCAATTTCCCGGCGAGGAGGCATGCAACAAGAGGGCAGAGCTCTGGGGCGTTCGAGTTGATGCATCTTTCATGCACGGTGCACGAGATCAAAGGACGCCGATGGACGCCCTTTGATGCGATGTTGTGCAATGCGATGTATTTCCAGCGAGGTCTAGGCAAGCAGGCATTTGCTACCATAGAGCTGCAGCCGAGTCGCCAGTTTTATCTTTTGCTTACAGTCTCTTCCTTTTTTATTTTATCTGACATCCTACATCGTCGTTTCAGACCGTTTTTGGAAACCTCAAACTGCAGTTTCAGAGTTTATCCGATGCCCAAGCTATTGATACAGCTAGTACAGCAGGTAATATCCTTGGGAAACTGGTGCTGTGTTACGAGAAGTAGCTCGTATTCGTTGTTTTCCGGGGACAAACATCGAAATTTAGATCTGTGCATGATTCGACACAACTTGTATACTCAACGACATCTACCTAGCACGCCGACATTGTTTTCTCAGAGAAATCGATCATACAATCGGACGAATGTCCTGAATTGGGTATATCTTTCATGGAATATCGTGGTTTACAATATGCATCAGCAATGAAGACCGAGAGCTTTACCCTCCGCCGTTCGGCAGTTTGATAACGGTATCCAGCGGTATGATATCTATTTAGGGTAGATAACTTAAATTCGGTAGCACAGCCCTCAAGAATCCTTATCGATCTACTATATCTTACGAGAAAGAACAAACTGCGCCGTTTTAGGACACTAATGCGCTGGGTTTTGACCTTTGCTTTCGTGGCAAAGATTTAGCATAAATTAATATTTCATTTTGCATCGATTGGATATCGTAAGGGTAAATTCGATGAGGAATATGACCCGATATGGCATATGAGACTTGTACAGGGTGGACCCACGCTTAAGACCTGTCAAAAACAATCCTTCGGCTGTCAAAAAGAATGCAGAGGTTTTCCTGAAACACACCTATATTCCGGTTGCTGGGATCAAAGAGAAGTTTGCAACTACCATGCAATGTTCGACCGTGTGTTGCTATCTTTTGCTACTGTGCAATCGACAAGGTACCTAGATGCTCAGTTACTGTTAACTTGAAGCTTGCAAATTCTAGAGATCTAGCTGCAGGTTCAGATACATTAAACAAGGGCTTTGAAAACTTAGTTCGATTGCGTCTAAAAGAGTCGTGCATAGCCATGTTTTCGGCGAAGGCCACTTCGTGATACCACAAAAAAAGATACAACTGGGGCTTCTCGAGATCTCGCAAAGTGGAGACCGCAAGTCGAAGCTCGAATTCTGGAAGATGGTGTGGAGCCACTAGCCAAGCATTTCCACGTGATGTTTCCTACAATAGAAACACGGGTCATTCTTACCCACAGCGGTCTTGTTCGAGCGCATGCACACTGGCTCTAGCTTCCCCTCGCAACGAGATCCATATCTACTTGCGGCGCGGCAGCATCCGAAATGGTCGTCGCTGGATCTTTCCCTCTCTCGCCAAAGCCAACGTGGCCCAGCGCACATCGACAAAAAATGGTGACATGCAGACCTGCACGCTGCATGCGCGGGATCGTGGAGCAAAGAGCTCTGAGCGCCCCTCTCCCGAATCTCGACAAGAGCTGGCTCTAGAGTTTCTTCGAGATGTCCAGGTCCGCCAAGTTTTGAGGTGGATAAGCTCGCCGTGCCGCTGCCCAGCCCCTCATGGCATAGCTGTCGCAACCACGGGCTTCACAATGCTTTAGAGCCCGCACACGAGGATATCGCTTTACAGATATCCCTGCAGCGGTTGAATTTCCTCGCCGTCGATATGGCACTTCCATAACGCCGATCGATACGAAGCTATGTTTGCACAATGCTGACGTTTGCGAGCTAGTGCTCACGATATATCATGCAGCCATATATGATACCGTACTAAGGTTACGGAGAAGCTTCATTGCAAGCCAGGATAGCTTAACTATGAATGTCATTGTGCCGGTATCCCGTACCTAACTTTAGCGAAATCTGGTAGACGTTAGTCCCTGGAGACGAAGATAGATTGATGACAAGGGGTTCAACTTTGTAACTAGCTTTGAGAGCGTTTGAACTGTGGCTTTGTTTAGTCATCAGCAGCCATCTATCTTTGCATTGTTCCAATGACGATAAGCCCAGCCGACTCCACAACGCAAGTACCCGCAGTGAATGGATTTCCCCACCAGACTCGATTGTATCGATTGTGGAATTGCGATTGAAGGTTTCAGGCTGTGCAGCTACGGAGTAGACGCTCTTTCGTTTCGAAGCTTCCCGGCGAGTTCTAGATACGGCCCTTTCCAATTACCAAATGCAATCCCGTGGCCATACCATTGATCCTGCAGTCATGTCGCAAGATACCTGGTCTTGGCTGTGCCTCGGTTGTATGCCATTTTGGGGCCGTGAGGTTTCTATATCAATCCACAGACGTTAGTCGCGTAGGCATGCTTGTGGATACCATATGCAGGCCGACGTCTCCATAGAATCTTGTAACAAGTCCAAACAGACGACAATATGCATAGTCTAAGCCGATGCAAGGGCCATATTGGTGGAGTTTTGTATCGCCTCGAGGGTATGAAACTGCAGGAAAAATCGATGGTGATACAAGCAAGGCTTCTCTCGAGCTGCAAGATGCAGGAACAAGACCATTAACATGGGTTGTACAGGGCTTTGATGCTGGTGTTTCCCGTGCGATGCTGCAATCTGGTGATGATGAAACGGTATACAGGCAAGAGCTCTGGGTACTGCCCGTCGACCGGTCGCAGAAGGCATTTCGAGATCCGGTCCTAGGGCTTTCTCGGTCATGGTCAGCTCTGTTCCTCGCCGGCTCCCGCAGCTGCGCAAGATATCCACAGTATTAAGCATTAATGTTTGAGCGTCATGGGGAACGTCGCACCCAGGCCATTAACCAGGAGTCGCGAGCTTGGAAAGCTGCATAAAATCCGATATTCATTGCGACCATCATATAGCCTTAAATCTAGGCGCTATTGCTAGGCCTCAGTATAGGTAGGTTCGGTCGGCTCACACCTGTCTAGCCTCTAGATTAGGTTTGATCGATAATCGCATAGATCAGAGTGGCTCTCAGACGTGAACGACAAATATTTTGCATAACCTGTCGAGATGTCAGCGCATGTGACATCCATAGATGCCTATTCTGTGCGTCCTCGAGCCCCAACCGACCTGTAGGCATTGCCGTCCAAAAGCCCATGCGTCGACTTAGATAATGCGCAATCTTTTGCATTATCGTGAGCCGACCGGATTTCGAATACATCTGTCGCACAACCAGGCTATTGTATATGCGCGTACGTGACCGTGAACGACTGTATCGATTCGTAGTTCAAGCCGCCTTATTAGACTCCGTTGACTATTCGTGTAAAAGAGTTCTCCCCTAGGATTTTGGAGAAGTAAAAGCTTAGTTTCGGATTTCGTGACTTGTAATGTCACTTCGCACATCTAGTCAGCGTATATCCTCACCGACTAATTAATTCTCCGTAGATACAACGCACCGCACGTTGCCTATGTGGAAGTGCCGGCGCATCGGCTGCTTCGTGTTGAAAATCTAGAAAGTTGGATACCATCGATTAGAAGGTTTTTTCAGAAGGAATATCTTTCGAATAGGCCGACTTTTTGATATCATTACACAGGAAGGCTTCAGAGAACTGTTCCCACTAGGACTTACGGGATTTGAATTTGTGTTGTCGAGTTGAACAAGATCTCGAGAATTTACGTGAGAAAGCCGGAGTACGCAAGCAATATTCATTAGAATCCAGTGAAAGAGCAATATTCTACGCTTCGCAAGATATACCGAAAATTGTTCTTCTCAACGGACCCGCATATTCAACAATATCTTGAAGCTGTGAGCCTAATACATGGGCTACATCCACATTTCGGCGCTGCCGTTCGGCCAGTGCGAATTACAACAATTCATTATATAAAAAAAAGTTAAACTGCCTTCTCTCACGGACTAAACGATAAATATCTTCCCTGAGCTGCACAGAGAAAAGAAAACTTCAAATTTCTTGAGCACTATATTCCATATACAGTATATTGGGCAGGTCATTTCATAGCTCCTATAGAGGAAAATTGCGAACACCCCAGTCATACGGTTCTGCTTTCAGCTGAGATCGAGAAGGGAGTTTTCTTGTCATAGTGGATTGGGGAAATGAATAGCATCCCTTTCGGAATGATAGTTTGCATTGAAATATCAATAAGGGGTGTATATGCGATCTCTCCACACACTCCCAATAGAACATCCCATGTTAGTATGCGGATCGCAAAAGATAGAGCCTCCAACGGCACTAGTGTCTACGAAGAATTCTCTTTCTCACCCTCCCTATGGATCCAGCGCATCTTAACCGTGACAACTGGCTGCCTAGCGATCACGATACCCTCCCGTGAAGCTGTGTCGGTTATAGGGCTGATGGCGAAGCGGAATATGTATGCTAGTCGCAATTGTTAGGATCCACTCGTGCAGCCCGTCGGTGACCAATTGGAGCCCGTTCATGGCTCTTCTCCTTGATGAACTGAGGATCAACCGCTGGGATAAAGGATGCTCTCGCAGCGACTTGCCGTCTGTATTATCCATATTCGTATGTGGATCATAAACAGTATGCTGCAATATCGCGTGTCGCCGGCCTCAACAAGCCATCTATGTCCCTTTCCAATTTCCCGCCCCAAACTATATGCTACCTAAGTTTTGAACATCGTACGAGTTTTCAACTTGGTTCGGAATGCGTCTTTTACAGTTCTTTTGTTTTTTTAACATAATTTTTTATGTTCTCTTTTATCGGATATCCGAAACGCAAAACGGCGTCTCCTCGCTTGTTGGGTGTTTTCGATGGTTCCTGAGGCTCGGTGGGCAAAGGGATTGGTTCCTTGGTTTTCGCTCAGTGCATTTTCCTCAGCTCTACAAGGGTCTATTTGGAGGAGTCAGAAGCAACAAACGACTACCCCGCCAACGTCGACATTAGTCAGGAATAGAAATTTATCTCCCCACTCTGGCATGTGGTCAACATTGAGAGCCAGAAAGAAATATCGAAAATAGATATCGCCATAATTAACTTGTTCGACGTTGACATTCACATCGAGTTCTCACGAAGGGAGAACTCCGATAGGGCTAAGATAAAAAAGGAAAAACACAAGACAAGATTTAACGAACACGAGCGACCTCGTATTCATCGCCGGGTCCAGTTGAGGGAACCCTAGCAGCATTCTGGCGTTGGCATTTTTGCGACGATTTCTAGTTCTGCAAGCGCTTTGTTCGCTTTTCCAGTCAACAATTCTCCGATGCAGTGGTATTGGGTGTTCATTGTGAGTCCATTGGGCTCAAATTTCTCGTAGACCAGGCCCTGCGGCTGTTACAGCCGATGAAACATGTATGGATGGTAAATTTGGGATCCTGTATTGCTGCTGCTGCTGCTGCAGGCTCGTTGAAGGAAATACATGTGCCATTCCTCTATCTTGGAACCATGCCATTTAACCCTTGGCCATGCGTCAAACCTTCTCATGAGCTCGCTGGAGCTATGTAGCCAGTAGATAAGTCATAACGAGCACTTACGGGATTGAGAAAAAGCATATTGAACGCTGTTGCGTCAAATGATCGTCAATTCAAGTTCCCTGATACGCCGAAGGAAGATCGTGCCGCTAACCTTGGCTTTTCGGCGAAGGCGAAGCCTGCCAGCAGGGCTGAACTAGAGTTTTGGCTAGGGTTTTGGGTTGAGAGCCCCATTGATATTGAGAGAACAAGACTGGTGCCTGCCCAATTAGTCGTAACACCTTGACCAACAAAGCAAGAAAATCGAGCAGCCGATAATTGCGAATCGTTGCAATCTGGGCGCCTTATCGGTGGGCACGTAGCTCGGCTTCTGAGGACATGTCTAGTCTGTGAATCATTGGTATGTCACTCATATGTGCATATGATGGGTTACTACTCCGGACGCGTACTACTTATGCACATCCCCTCACATTGGGCTAGCCTGGGCCTTTTGTGTTGCGTTGAGAGCAGAGTCCCCGGTGTAACATCCCGGTGCCCATGTAGCCTTGTGTTGTCCACGCAGATCTCCCTGGTGATCCCGGGCCCAGGGATACTGCCCTCCTCGGCAACACAACCCTCCGCCTCCGGCAAGGTTACACACCGCAAAAACAGCAGTCGGTGCCAATATCCGACCGACCGCAGTGCTTTCTAATGCCATCCGAAAGAATCCGCTCCTGCTAACTCCGTCTACAGCCATTTTGTTCTTATGATCACGAAGACCAATTGCCTTCTGTCAAGGCCCGAGGTGAAAAGCCTCAAACATGACGTCTGGAATGTTTCTCCGCTTCTATATAATTCGTAAGTAGTTGTAATTTGGTAATAATGGTGATTATGACACTCCCGCGTCGGCGACCTCGGGTCGTTTGTGGGGATTCCCATCTCCCAGGGCTGAGACTTTCTCCTAGGGCTGAACCGAACAGGTGAAACACCTGGCCACTTGCTGCAGAAGAGCGAGGTTTGCGGGAGTTCGCTTAACAACGGTTGTGCGACGGTTGAGGCGTCTTTTCCTTCCTTCATGCACTGTCAACAGGAATATCGGGATCCCTCTTGCGACCGTTAAAAACCTCAGGACTAGGTCTAAAGCCTTCGATCAGTTGATATGGGCATATGCAGTGACACATTGTTCTCGAAATTTCAAGTTTGTTTGAAAACTTGTGCATTGTTTTTGCCTTCGAGACCCTTGTATCAGCTTTCGGCTTCAACCCAACCTTTTTTTTCCAAATTCCAAAGCTCCTACTCCGCATTCGTGCATTTTTGAGTATTTCTAGATCCTGAGAGCTCGTATACGGAAATGACCGTTCGCTAGGCTCAATACAAAGTACAGTGTCCAATATTTGAAATGAATTACCCAGGAAAAGTTTAAAAAGAGTAAGAATAGCATGTATCGAGATCTACCTCCGCGCCTTCCCAGCAACACCGTGCTACCCCTGCATGTAGCTATATTATACTCGCGATCCGTCAAAGCTCAAGCTTCACTGAATCGTAACATTGAAACACCTCTCCTTTCCACTCAAGCCGCTGCCCAATGTCGAGCATAGCCGTGCCGAATATTTTCATATTTGCAAATTGCGAAGGAGATACCCGCGTCCAGCAGTAAGCCGGGCTGTGATATGTAGTATGACCTATTCGTGGTATCTTATCTATCTTCGGAGTTGGCAATTGAGCATGTAAGCACATATTTAGAACGTTGGCGCGGCCTTAGTAAGGAGTCAGATATTCTGAATAATGAAGTTGATGGACAGGGTCTACATGCACTTCCTGAAGGAGTTCATCAGGGTCTGTGATGATGATTCCGACTGGTAATTCAAGAGGCCTCGAAGTTAACTTGTGCGTGCCTCCCTTGTCGACTTTCCAGCACACCAGTTTTCCCGTGCGTGGTTTAAAAGGTATGCTTGCCTAAAATGGACTGGACGAACTAGGTTTGCTGCAGACGCTGGGACCTCTTCCTGTTTCAAGTGACCCACTTTGGCAAGGCACAATACAAGGGGGGCGACCCACTTCGAACTTTCGACCACGCTATTTCTCGCTAGCGAGATTGCAGAGGCAAGCTCTCGAAGAGACGGGAATGTGACACACGTGATCTGAAGAACAGGTCTGTCTCGGCCCCGGCAGCCCAACCGAGTAGATCTATGAGGCTCTGGGAGGCTAGGCAGGGATCTTGACTTTCCCGTGTGGAAAAGAGCCTCCTTTGTGACTTCTCGCTTTCGTTCTTGGAAGGCTGCTTTGCCGAAAAGCACCTCCGCAACTCTCTCGACTCCTATTGGCTCGCCTTGCGAGGGCATGACGTTGGCCCCTGAACTTTTGAGCCTCTCGTATCAGTAGATTCCAGATTCTGTGAACAAACTTTTTAGGAAACTAGTCTAACTGCCGACATATTTCACCAGTCACTAAGTCAACGTTATGAACCTAGCCCTGCCGTTTTTTCTTTCTTCAGCCCTGTACGACAATACCGTTACATCGTAGATGACGTTACTATCCACACGTCGATAGATGCTGCCATTATAGATTATTGGAGGAAGCTAGATTTTCTAGTTGCACATCATTCTGCCTAGATTTCTCGTCGGGGGTTATAGGAGGACCTGTACTGCAGACACGTACGAAGGACGGAGATGAAACTTTAAATTTGTAACGGTATCACAAAAGTTTCAGTGGATATTGCCGGCAGCTACCGATAGCTATCGGAGAAAGAATCTGGTAAACATTTATTCCGCCTGAATGAACTAGAGAGAGCGGAATCTCGGTGGTTATTCTGGCTTCCGTGATAGCTTCAGGAAGGCTTGAGCCAAGCAGGCCAAGCTTTCGTCTGTTTCGCAGGTTTCGGAAGTTTCTTGTAGGGTCGAAAACACATGTCTATCGTTTACTCGATTCGCCCTTCCTAAAGACTGCGAACAACGAACAGGTTTCTTGGAAACAAATGGTGGTGGTGCGGAGAACATCTGTGCGCAGTTACCAGTACCAGGGTTAGCGTTGGATTGGCTGCCTTGAGGAAATATTGACTTAAATCCGGTCTTCCAAGTATTCGTAATCACACCCACACGGCAGAGGAAGGGATTGGTAATCGCTCACTAACTTACCTATACTTTCAACCTCATATTTCGCGAATCACGTTCTGTCAACCAGCATTCTGCAGATGCAGCGGGGAAGTTCCGCCCACGCAATATTCATCAAAACTGCCGCATGAGAACGAACACCCCCTCAAAATTCTAACTATTGAAGATCTTCTTACCTCCTGAGCCCCAAAACCGTCACGGCTTCTAGGCTATATGTTTGGTGATGCTTTTGAGAAGTGGGGCCCTTATCTGAGCGGGTTTCGGCTTGATAGCTTGTCGGCATTTCTCAATATCTTGTGTTCTCGTAAACCGGCCTCAATTACGCTTTGTATAGGACGGTTGTACTGCTGCTCTCAACAATGGGTTTACTCGAAGATCTAAGAAATAGAATAGGGCCTGGCGTGGCGAGTAACCATTAGAAGTAGTCCCTTACCATACTATTTGTGAAAACAATATTTGCCTCTTGTGCCAGCGAGCTAACTGAAGACAAGGCGATAATTACTTACTTGGGTATCGTGTATATCGATAAAGAAAAAGTATCCGTAAAAACGCCGAGAGATCGACTTCTAATCGGCCAAGGCTCCGCGTTTTATGACGTTCGGCACAATTACCAATACATGTGGGAAAACCCTTTTCCTGTTATATTCCAAGAAAATTTGATGGTTTCTCAGCAGCTTCCCGAAATAATTCGTATTCTCGATTCTAGAACACGAAACGCGTCTAAAAAGAATACGAGGGTTGACGATAACTTCACAATACTATTATCAAAGTGTACCTGTATTTTCTGAAATATTCTATCGGGTTTCATAAAATACATCATAGCTTGGTGCTCTTTCCGGCTGTTTACACCATCTAGTGTTCCTAACAGCCGGCGCACATTGACACCATGCTTTCATCATTTGACAATTCCTAGGCAAATACACTTTCGATGACTTGGCATCCGATATCCTCCCACACACCAAGGTTTATCCGATGGAATTTGGCATTTGGGTTTCCGCATCCTGTTCGTGAGGCTCGTTGTTATTGGTTGGCATGGAAGCTAGCAAGCGATAATTAAGGTATTCCGCATCCACGGCCGTACTACCCTTTTTGGTAGAGTATTTCCGGTTTTTTTGGTGACAATCCCAGGTGGGATTCCTTTGGCAAGAGACTTGAATGACTATCAAAAGCGTAGGAGATATGTCACAATCATAGCATCTTGAACTTCTTGAAGGCGAACTAACAGGATCAAGCACGTTGAATCCTGGGGCAATTCACCGGGCGCGTGTAGTGTCTCTGCCCCGACAATATCCTTCCCGAGCAGGTACAATCCTTGTCACGAAAATTTGTAAGCCGTCACAGGTATTTGTTGTTCAACCCGGGATTCCTCACTGCCCACGAAGTTGTAAAAATAGAAATATTTCCCCACCTCTAGTGGCCGACCCAACGCAAACATTACGAGTCTAAGCCGCAAGAGAACCACAACGTTCCAAGAATAATGATAGACGCAGAACCCCGCAAGGTTGCCCAAAGGAATATATGCCAGAATCTTTATCCGCGATGTTATTTTCGAACACCACGAACAACTGGAATTTGAGATTTTGACACACTAACGGGGCCGAGTAGCCTGACACTGACTCGCAAAGTCGTCCTCGAGGCATTCTTCACACTAAACTAGCACAGTGGAGCACTTTAAGGGCCATGCCACCGACTCTGTTTTTTCTTTTACATTCAATATCTGCCTCAAGAAAAAAATCCTTTTCATGCGTTTAATTTGGGAAGAATATTCGTCAAATCATTCACGGAACAACCAATAACGAAGGCACTAGCAGCGCTTTGGCACAAACTATTCCCGACAGGATAGCCCGGAAGCCGAGATACTCTGAACCCTGTTCACCTTACGGGGTAGTGCGTTTCGGCCGGCCGGGATTGTATGTGCAAACCGTTAACACCGTTTCACAGAAGTGCCTACGCCATCATTTGGGCGGCCATACTTCGGTTGTAACAAATACTCCGTTTAAGCGTCAAATTAACAATTTTAATATTGAAAACCACACCCGTCTTTTCGTTGACCTGTTTTCGTACGTAGTTCTATAGGGCTCGTGCACGTCCAGAGGCTCCTAACCCCTCATCCCTTGTCAGGCCGGTTTGAGTTGTGGGAAATATGGATGCCTAGAAGAACGAATGTGTGTGCGCCAGTATTCCATCGTATCAGACGACATCCGGCTGAATGCGACTCGATTGGATAGGGCCGCTTGTGAGGAATGTACCCACTTCAAACCAAGCTCCCCACACCATCACGTAGTCCACCGTTGCAGTGAACGGAATAAATCACGCCTCCTTCATCGTTTTAAACGGGCCACGCGGATAGTTCGTGTGAGCCGTTTCGACTAGCCTCAATGTGTTGGCGCTCGTACTATCTTTCCTAAGCCAGGGTTGATGCCCAATACAATTAATTCAATATATGCATATCTTGGATGATGGGGATTCATCCTGAAAAAACTGTCTCAGGCTATAAAAGCCTTCGACTATAAATTTCTGAAGAGTTTGGCTTGCTGACACACCCCTGACAAAGGCGTTTGATTTGCAATGCCACCCGGATCTGGCTCGCGAGACAGAATGCCACCGAAGTCCGATATAAAGATTTTCCGGCGTGTCGAATATTAAACACGGAACATTCCGATTTATAGCGTCATGTGTGTGTGTGTGTATTGATGGCTGTGGCTTCGTCAATTCGGTCTTTAAAGATACTCCGTTCGCAGAGGATATCAATAGAATGTGGCGTGTGATGCGGGCAACCGCTGCGGCTTGCATGCAGGCGAGTCGAATTCGGGATTCGCGAATCGCTCCTCGGCTTCCGTCTGTTTATCACGTTGACTTATCTATCAAATAATAGATCAGCATTATAGATAGCTACGAATCACTTTCGCCCCATCCAGAATGTCTCTCCAGATCTCTAGAATAGAGCCTCTTCGAGATCTCCGTTAAGGACTACCGAGAAACGCTTTGGCTCGGATATCTTTACAATCAGGGGTGTATCCTTGGTTTCGGTTGGAGCCCAAAGCTCCAAACAAGCTGTTTAGATTCATTGTTCAACCCTGAATGGGATTTTAGGGCGGGTTCCCTCTTACAAGAGCCAAAAGGAGAGAGCGATCAGTCGTGACTGGGTGTTTCTAGTTCCACGTCTGTTGGTATACTCTTTCGCCAAGTGCGAATATCGAAATAAAAGACCCTTGCCCGGTGGGGACAACGGCCGCCACGACTTGCATACTGACTCCACTTTCTCAGCGCAAACGGGTCCTGTCATTGACCATATGAAGCCCCTATTATAGAATTCTTGAAGCATAGCGAAGAGCCACAGGACAATCCAAGGCCTTCGGAGTTTGGCAGTGTCATAGTCACGATATATCATGATACTCATAGGCATTCCCAGGCGCAGGCAGAGTGTTGAAAAGGTTGTCGTCAAAGTGTGTTCCTGCATAAGGTGATTGGTTGGAGGACCCACACCCTGCAGATATGACAAACACCAGCTGCTCGCTACCTGCGTTGCAATCACGCTTGTGCTTGAAACCTGCAACATATTAACAAATTGTGATGCTCATTTTTGCAGTAGGTCCTGTGCGTTAGTTAGTTCGTTGTAAGGAACATTCGATTCAGCTACTGGAGAGGCGACAAGCTGTGATTAATTGTCAGGATCAAGCCTTGGTAGAACTATCTATGGTATTGGGCGATGAATTGTCAGAAACCCGGTCCTCGCCTCTTGGAAAAATTTTTGGCCCAAAGTGCTCGATTCTGCCTTTCTGGGAAGCTTGATTCTGCTAAATCGGGTATCTCAAGCAGACGGTAATTTAGATATACGAGCCTACCAAAAAACTTTTTCTATAGGTTATGATCCAGATACTCAAATTCCAGGACCAGTCGACCTATCAGGCGGGACCTTGTGGGCTTGCGGTTGAGGAGGTTGGGATAACTTCATACACTTGCACTTGAGAGGCTCAAACCTCTTCATACAGGCGAGTCAGTGAACAATCCGCAGCACCGTATGAAGCTCTGCAAATTGCCTGGCGTAGTTTTGATAAAGCCCCGGTGCTATGCAATCGTGTCGACGAAGCTGGAAGGAAGGACAATATGGAGAAAATCCCTACCCCAACTGTTAGTGCTCCGCCTATGCTAATAATATGCCCACGGGAAAACTTTGCCAGGGAGCGGGGCCCGCGGCATCAATGTTAACTGGGAGCCGGGAACGGTTCTCCGGGGACTTCCCGGTAAGACAGCCTTAGCTGTGATTGCGGGAAACAGATAACGCAGCCAATCAGGAAGCTGTGACAGCCCAAACACTCTTGGGAGGTCTATGCACCGGGCAGCCCTCAACCCTGAAATTTTGGGAGGCTGCGAAAGAAACCAAGCAGTAACCCGCCGCCCTTTTGCCCTGAGCCAATTTGGGATACATACAAAGCAAAGGAGACAGGATCGCAAATTGGGCGGTACTTGTACCGTGTACCTTGAGAGCCCATGAACGAAACCCATTTGACATGCAGGGGTTTCAAAAATGGAGAGCAAAAAAGCAAAGGCTAGAATCGGTACTGTATTTGCTTCTTGATACCTATGCATGTAGCTCTTTTTGGCAGTGGAGTTACTTACTTACTTTTTGCAATGCGCACGGCGGTGCCGGCTTCGTGGGGCAGCCTGTTCGACATGGTCCCCCATACAGCCAACTCTCAAGAGGGACCAGGAGGGAGGACAGGCCTGCAGCAAGCCAGAGCCAGAGCCAAAGGAGGAGCTTTCTTTTCATGGCACTGCACCCTTGTCCCCAAACTAGCCTGCTAACTCAGTCTGCAGTTGCCGCCATTCAAGATAAAAGAGCCTCGTTTCCCGTCTTTGGGACGACAAAATCTCGAACTGCATCAAGCAATATCAGAACAGGCCTTCCTGCGTCATAAAACGTATATATCGTCGAAGAGCGCTCCTCCTTCGTCGAGTTCCTATCCATCTTGTCTTCACATCTTTCCTCAACCTTGCCTGCATCTTCCACACGCATCGCATCGATTCTGTCTCTTATTATAATATATCGCACATCGATTCTCCTTTTCGTCTTCTGTTCATATATAGTCCCTTCTCCGCCTTGGGTCTTCCTTCTTCTCCTTCTCCTTCTTCCAATCGAGTTTAGACATCCTTTTTTCCAACAGCGCAGCGCAATAGTAGAATATCGTTATTGTAATAGCGTAATAACGTTAACATCCGGGGCTTTCGGCTGGCAACGTCCACTCCACCAACGCAACACATCCTCACACGACCTCAAATGCAATCCTTCTTCCAACTTCACACAGAACCAACAGCGACACAGGCGATGTTGCATACAATGCCCGCAGATATGGCTCCAAGAAAGCGCAGCAAGAGCCCGAGCAATAGCTCGTTGAGCCAGGCGCGACCAGAAGAGGATTGGACCAAAATCACAGATTTGGCTGAGCGCCGACGGATACAGAACAGAATTGCCCAGCGCAACTACCGTATGTGCTTCAAACCCCGTACGATCAGGTGTATATGTGTGCGCGGAAAACTAACATGCAATGGGAACATACAGGCAAGAAGTTAAAGAGAAGACTTCTCGAACTTGAGAACAGGGCTTCTTCTCCAGAAACCGACTCTCCACCACAGTCCCGAGCGTCTCCTGGCGAGACCGCCTACATCTTCCCACGACAGAGCGCTCCACAGGACCACCAGACTAAGAGGAGGTCACTATCACATCTCCCACAACCAAAGACCCCATTTCACAGCCCGCCACTTTACCAGCAGGCTAGGAAACAAGAGCGTCGTCACACCATGCTTTCTCCTCCTACTCCAGGATTTTACAGCATTCCTGATGCTATGCCTCAAGGATATCCAATGAAGGCTTATCCATCGTGTCCACCCACAATTCTTCCTCTTCCATATGGTGCCGAGGACATGATGGAGACTAGCCAGCTAGCATACGACCCATATCTGCAACAGGCTATGGCTGGAAACTACGACCCATCTGGAACATTTTCTGATGGTCTCAGAATTAGCCCAGACATCGTTGACCTTGCCACCGAGCAGGATCTTCTATGGACTGGTGAGCCATCATGGCAAAACCCAGCTTGGGACTTCCCAGAAGAGCATTCCTCCTTGCAATACGTCCAAGACTGGAACATGAGAGCAGCCGCTAGCCCTGCATCAGACATGACCCGCAGCGCCAGCAGCAACTACGCCGCAACAAAGCACGAAGGAGATGTCAGCGGCGGCGAAGAGGACCGCGAATTCGAAGACGGTCTCTATGGTATTAAAAATGAACTTCTCGGAGAGGACGTCCTTCAGTGGGCAGATTTCTGGAGGGAACAGCAGCTTCACGATGAACTTCCTCAAAACCAGGGATTGACTCCGTGAACTTCTTATCATCTTGCAATAATCCAATAAATTGTGCTTTAATACCTGGGCTTTGCATCTTGCGCTGGAGTTATCTGCTTTCCTGCTTCGTTTTCTGTTTTCATTTGGCGAATTATGGGCTTTATGGTTATAAAAAGCTTCCCTTTGCTATGAGTATTTCGTCTTCATTTCAATCTTCCCCTTTTCAAAGGCTGGTCACTCGTTCAACCATTGGTGTATATCACCGTTTACATTCGCTGTCATTCTGGATACCTTGTTCACTTTACCTTCGCTTCTTCAAAGATACCTTTTCATTTTACAACTTTTACTTTGGTTTTTCTGGGTACGGTTTTCTGAAATTTTTTTTCCCTTTGTTAGCATTTACAATAGCTTATGTCTCCCTTTCTTCCTCCCTCTGTACTATCAAACACCACTTCCTCCTGTATCTAGATACCATACCGAGATGAATAAAAGCTTGGACGCAAAGGCGCCAACTTAGATCAAAACATTCTTGCAAATCAGCATATCCTTCTCCTCGGAGTTAACAGTGTGCATGACTAATCATGAAAGTACTCTCTGAGGAATTCCTACTAAGACAACTGTGAGCAGTACATTGATGAGTAACCGCAGATAGCGTACTCAATCTACCCGACTCCGTCCCAAGTTATGTACCGTGCCTAAAGTACCTACATACGATGTAGGCTTCATGCAGCTAAATTCCGAACATCGAAGAGACCTCCAAGTCGTATGCAAATACCCATGAAGCAACCTTTCAAACCCACACATCCTATTCGACCACGCTTTTAGACCCACAACTGTTTTCCAAAATCAGTTAAAACATCCAGTAGGTGTGTTATTTTCGTGTATATACGTGCACCTTGATGACATCGTTGCACACGAGAACATTCTAGCTCGCTTTCGAAGCTTTTTCGGCTGAGCCGCTTGGTAATATTTGTAGTCTATCAATGGCCAGGCGCAGTCTTAACATATAAAAGTGTTATCAGGCGTCATGAAAGTGGACCCTTTTTCCACAATAAGTGGTGACGATCACAGTAAATTGGAGAGGGTATCACGCCTAAGCCCTGGTTAGCTTACTAACGGACCCATCCAACCCGCAAGAACAGGATACATATATTCCAATTTGCGAAACACGGCTAGGTTTTCACGACTCATGGCATGAGAGCAATAAATACCGGGTTTTGATCCGTGGACTTTATTGCAATCTCCGGTCTTATATAATACGGTCTACAACTGGATTCAAGGCTTGAATTAAGCCGAAGGCCGAGCCGACGAAAGACCGCTATGGGCAGAGGCAAGGCTTCCCATATTGAACGCCCCGTTTTCGCAAATCGAACATCTCCATGAATTCCATTAATTTATTTTTGAGTTCTGTCCATTATCCACATTGGCTCGCTAAAGAAAACTTGAAGAACGGATTAGTTCGGTGTTTTACGTGGGGGTTCCACTTTCGTTAGTGTGTTTCTAATATGACCAAGGGCCAACTATCTCCAACAATTTCTCGACCATCGTACGAGTAACTACGAGGATGGTAAACCTAAGGGGAAAACTTTCATACGAATTCTTTTCGGAGGAACCTTCTTTAGGCTGAACTTCCTTCCCTCGTCTTCTAAAGGTAGAAACTCCTCCGGTTTACCCTGTGATAATGATTGATCGGAACACTAGTGCCTTTGAAAGAGGAACTTTATGTCGGAATCTTGAGGATTCGTCTTCGTTCCATTGACCGTTGTTCTCTTGCTTGCGCTCAGGCTTATGCAAGCAACCCAAACCTTACCAAAAGGCTGGGAGATGGTGGAGAATGCGACAGTTCTACCAGGGTTCCATTTAACCCCCCTTGCACTCACACCCAAGAGCGACAAACAGGTGGATTCCACAGCAGCATGTTTTGTCGACAGTTTGCGTGTTGTCTACAGACATGCGATTTGTACCTGGAAACTATGTATGTTGTGGGGCTCTTTTCCCCAGGCCTTGATATGCAACATGTGTCCGTGCGCGAGCCTCTCCGGAAATCTACTTGCTTTGCAAATGTATAAGTAAGCTTTTGGCCTGTTGTGACACGAAGGCAAACACTAAAAACTAAGCAGCATGCTCATGTATTATGTATCTCGACGGTTGCTCTGCGTTAAAGATAGCATGCTCATGTACGAGATCCTAGAACGCATATCTCGAGTTTGAAGGGGCTCTTACGCGATTGTAAGCTGTGAAGTTCCGCGTCGACATCAAGCTCCCTAGCTCTTCCTGCTATTTTTCGAGCTCCTTCAAATATTGTCTTTGGGTTTCTTCCTCTTCGAAAGGAGATGCCCGGCATCCAGCTCCTAGAATCGCTTCTCATCGGACCCGGTTATTTCTCGTGAAAGTATAAGCCCGCGATACTGTGCATAATTCAGCGACCCGCGTGGAGTTCATGAACTTTCTTCCTGAGCTCCTTCGAAGCTTCGACAAACCTTCACTTGCATTGCATTTCGTGATATTTGATCATTGGTCAATGGAATTGCTTTCCGGATCACTTTTTGCACTCGACCGCATATGACGTGAACGACGATAAGGTCTTTCATATCGATTAAGGGCTCGCATCACGATGCCACATCATGAGCGTATCGATAGCGAGCGGAGTTCCCGGATACATCCTGGTCGCGGAAGCATCTTTGTGCCCTCCACAACACTCATAGAGTCCACACATATTAAATGGATATCATAGATGTACGAACACGTTCAAATTCTCAACGCTCTCAAAGATCACAAAAATGACTCGTGCGCTCCTACTGACGGCAGCCTATTTCGCTCTGTTGCAGCTTAAGAAAATCGTAGGTACTATAACTGCACCCTGAACCTTCTCGCACAGTACCGTTGGCGACGATGATCCTGTTGCTGGGATCCTTCATACATTCGTTCAGCTGGAAAAATGCCAAGGACACATTGCGAAATAGAAAGCGGGCCCGATAGATAGCTCACCGCCGCATTATCGCTTCAGTTAGCGAGTTTGCGGAGAGGGGCCGCATCTGCATTCCAGTTCCAACCAAGCTGGCCCAGGCCGACAAGCTGACGACCACTACTTCCCCAGTAAATTCAACGGTAGCATTTCTCGAACGGAGTGTTACATTTAAAAAATTAACCAATAATTAGCTCGAGGATGGAAGCCTTAAAACAAACGATATGAGCCTATGGTGCCTCAGGAATTTGAAAAAACCCTTCTTTTCCAAGGGGCATGCCTGCAGTCCCGTGAACAGTGAGCGGTGCAATTTGCTCCCATAAGGCTGTGATGCGTCGGGAAACGATTATCTCGTCCCGTACGATAACGGGGCTTCAAATCGTTGAACTTATCAGAGCTCGAGCGAAGCCTCCGAAGTACCCGGTACAAGTGCATCTGGGAAGTTCTTGAATTCTCTAGCTATGAGGATCGCCATTACGTACCCTCGAAGGCTTGTGACATGTCGCTGCTCCCGAATTGCGAGTATCGGAACTCGTCGGACCTGACGGGTATGCTAGCTTCGAATCCGAATGTGCGAAAAGAACCCTCAAGGAATGGGAATATCATTGTCCGTTTTGACGCTGGTGTCATAAGGCTCATTGTGTTACAGTGGAGCACAGAAGGTGATCATATCCCCGACCAGCCATAAGGCGAGTCCACGTGCTCCAAATACTGTTTGTCGAACAAAGTAGGGATGCTCGTACCGATGTTTGTCTAGCCCAATGTCCTATATATAGTGGCAAACTGTGCGACTGGTTGCAGGAAGGATATTAGTTGACTAGGAACATCCTCATTCACATTGCTCGTATTCGAGAAATGACCCTGCAAAAAACTTTGCTCAGCCCTGCGAGAATGATTCTCCAGAGGAAAACTAGCCGATCAAAAACCTTGCGATCTTCTCTGCAGAAACTTGTTCTGTTGATAGTTTCATGTAGACAAACCTAGCTAGCAAGCACATGCATTAGGTTTACACAAGGGCTCGGAGGGAGCGATGACTATGAGACCACTCTCCTTGAGAGCTTCGTTAACCCTTCACCCGAACCTTCCCTTAACGGATCGTATCGACCAAGGAAAAAAAAAAGGAATGGCAGTGTGATGCGGGGCCATAGGGCTGAAGGCAAAATGGCAGGGTCCATCGGTTGGCGGCTGGATCATGGGTTAGAATTTTTGAGCCTTCGTTTGACGATTTGTACCACTTGTACCACTTGTACCACCTATCTCATTTTCGAAGCATGGAGGACGTAACAATGCATGCTATAGTTCAAGCTATCTCGTTATTCCCTCATTGCCAGACGTTTCTGGGCATATTTTCCTCTTTCTTCTGCATAGGCGTGCCACAGTTGTGGTGTAGGAGCTTTGTTTGTATTGGAGGGAAGATTAGGCAGCTGAGAAAGCGCTGGCGATGTCTTAAACTCATATCGATTAGACGATGTCGACATGCACAGGAAGCTCGGTTCAGAAACTCGAGCAGAGCTAGCTAGCTAGCTATAGTAGCTTGAAGTTAAGCTTTGATCCGACCTACCTCGGTCCGGTGGCAGCGTTTGAAGTGGAGTCGTTCGTTTCCTCATCAAGATGCATGCAGGCCCGTAAGGCTGAATTGTAAAACACAGGAGGAGTGTAGCCATCGTGAAATCAACCAGTGAAAGATCCATCTACCGACGGTGGCGAACGTTGCATGATCGGGCGGATCAACTAGATCATTCCAAGCTAAAAAGTCCCACGTCGCACAATGGTATGACGGAGTTTGGGTGGTATAGGTATAGGGGATGTAGTTTGATTCATAATTGGTAATCTGAGGTCATTTCGGCTTCGAGAACATGGTCCTGATTCTTCGAGATTTTTTTCATTGATAAGGCCGCTACGACCAATTGGAATAATACTATTCGTAGCTAGAGTCTTACTATGGATCCATCCGTGATTCAGCATGGTCCTAAGAAGGCAAATACCCCCACCCTAGCTTCCGGTCTATCTTATGCCGCGTACATGTGTCCACAATATCTCTTATTCAATATTTTCGGTGATCCTAGATTAGTACTAGGTGGATTAGACGGTATCCTTAAATGGAACTATCATAACCTAATTTAAGCAAAGCTTTGATACCAGTTAACTTAATATGGACGAGCTGAAGACTCTAATGGCAATATCCTTGTCTTTTGCTAGCCACTTGCAGGTTCGCCACGACGCAACATGCGCATGCGATCGACTGACAAGAGGCGAGGTTGAATCATCGTAAGGCTGAACTGCAGTGCAGTGCTCGTCAATTGGCATGAATTTTTTTTTTTTTTCCCAAACTCCTAAGTTGCTTGAATGTATCACTACTATGCTCTCTATCTCTGACCTGCGTACTACATACATTTGCAAGGAATGATGATCCCAAAAGCTGAAGTTTCCCGAGGGAGGTAGCATGTTGAAGCACTATGATTTGTTCGGTTGGGGCGGCCGATATCTGTGATGCCATGACAAAGCCAACGCAAAGTGCTTACAACAGCCTCCAGGGACTCGCTTGCCGTATTCGGGGTCGCCGTAATCAGCGATTCCATTTCTAAGTTATTAGAGATGGTTAGTAGCTCAAGTATCACGAGATCTTCCCTGCATGTGCAGACGTATGTACTTGCGAATCTATCGCGTAGTTCAATTGACTCACCAACGAGTTCCAGCACCGGCGCCACTGCTCTGGGCGTTGAATCAATGGCTTGGGACGGTTTTCCCTGGATGCATATGGATTGAAGCTCGAAGCTCTAGGGTCGGTATGGATGCTATTACCCTTCCTGTAAGGCGAACTCGGGGTTTAATGTTTTTTGATCAGTAAGAGGCCCCGATATTGAGGTCTCGACCCCGGAAATAAGCATCTGAATCACGTTTTCGCCTTGCTCCGGAACGCTGTCGGCGGAACACGCCTATACAGCTGTGTAATCGAATAAGCTTAAAATACATATCTGGATCAACTTGTGGCTACGTGGGTCCCAACATTCCAATATTTTACAAAACCTAGACACACATAGCTTCTACACCCAACGTCTTTTGATGAACTCACATTACTATGGTCGAGCTTTAAGACCGCCACAGCCGCATTGCTCTCGCTATCGTTTATGACGGTGCGTGCGGGCGCAGGATCCTAGGGCCGTCCTTTGCGAACCTTTCCTTAATCCCCACATGTCAGCAGGAGCGGCATCTAGCATTCGAAGATAGACCTTGCTTACGCACCTGATTGGTCCCAAGTTTAGTGAACTGGAGGCACGGAAGCTTGGGGCTAGCTGGGGTTTGCTCCTGTCATTCGATGTTTCTTTGGGAATTCTAAGACAAGATATTCTATAGTCGGGTGCTGCCTACTCGCCGCTTGTTTCTAGTGCCATCGTCGGAGCATTTTCTCTGAAATTTTGTTGACTTGTTTCTCTGTTAGTGCTGAGCCTCTTTGAATCCGTTTTCTATCTTAAGGTCCTGGCGTATGTGGGGTTTCCTTTAAAAGAAGTCATAGACTGTGTCGTAGATCTATATTCTGTCGGGATAGATAGCGCTAAGCTAACTAGTTCCGTCTAGGTAACCGTGAGAGATACTAGCTGCCGGGCTCTGGAATTCGACCGGTATCCCAGATCACCGCGTCTTCCTCGTGGCCCGGTATACAGGAACCGGGCCGAACCCCCCGAGGAGACTGGCTCTGATTTATCCCAAGTGTTAATAATGAAAGGGCCGGGAGGGTACCTCCTAGACGACCCACAAAGGTATCTCCAATGACCCCCTTTCCAAGTTACTCATTTACCCATGACTGCACTTTATGATTGGACGGACGACCGTTGGGGGAGAGGTTTCGAAATTTCAACCATGCGAAAATCCCTTTCAATATCCTCTCATCCTTCCTTCCGATATATCCCCTTCCTTGTCTAATCTGATACCTAACTTCCGTTTCTCTGGAAGGAGCTTAAGGGGGTATTCTTTGATGGACAGACATGGATAGGCTGGGAAGTTAACGCTGATAAGTTTTATACTGTACGTGTAACTCTTGCTTGTCGGTACCACGTACGTAGCCTGTATGGGCGTGGGTGCCTGCATGCATGGTGGTAGGTATGAGGCTCTTGTTAAGCCGTCCTCTATGCCGACGTGCATACATCCAGCCCGACTCCACTTTCTAGCCGGTCGACGTTTAGATCCAAGATTCCGGTTTGGTTGAGGACAATTAAGGCCAGCCGTCATGTGAAGATATTTTACGCAAAGGAAATCTCCACCTTCGCTCGCTTTCCCTTTGCCACGTTGTTAACTTGAAAAATTTTTAGAAAATGTTTCGAGGGGTTTATAGATTGGACAATCATCGTCGAGTTGGATTCATGGTGTGAATCCTGTCGGGACATTTCAATAAAATCAAGTTTTAAATAGCCGAAGTATACTTCACTCCGGCACGTAGCTTTTGTGTCGGCAGTCAATTGCTTAATACTATCGATATCTATACATATTTCATCGATTAACTCATGTATATCACGCAATATTGCCGGGTTTCCGACAGGTACTAAACTATGGCGAGGATAAGAAAATATATACTCTCTAAAATTCAAGATATTGCAATATTGGTGGCGTTTACAAAAGTGAAATAAAAGCCTTTAAAGCAAGGAAGAAAACACGCGGAGAAGGGTAACGCCGGTACCGTGGTGTGGTAAGTCTACGGTAGTTAGAATCGCTCTAATTACCGAGCCGGTGAGAGAGTGGGAAAACAATTCTTTTCCTTGGCCAAACCACGAAATATCATCTGGTAAAAGCAACTTCGACGTAAAACCAAACACGTTTAAACGTTCTCTCTATCGATCCTTGTTTTGTTTCGTAACCAGTTTGATCGGTACACCGGCATGGTCGAAGTTCTTTTGAAGATCAAGGATCGTCTCTCCTAGTTCTTTGTCTTCGATAGTGAGATACCTGGTGACGAACCAATCGAAACCTCTGCTCCCGTGGCCGGGAAAATCCAATTAACCCGTGTAAGTGAGACGAACGTTGCATATTTTACAGACGGAATATCCCATATATCTACCCTGGTTACAGAAATTAGAGGTTCCTGGCTGTTTTCGAACATCAAGTTGGTACTCCTAGTCGCGACGTAGACGGCTGGGCCCCGTAATCGTATCGCCTTGTGGATCCACGTATGCTAGAGATGCTCCACTCTCATCGAGCAAGCAGAGGCTGTCCTGGTCCTGGCGAATATAGTACTAGTCCCTTATTTCGGATCGCACGTTGTGGTAATTTCTTACCCTCAACGATTACACACAGGGTGAAGCAAATATAATTTCACATCAGAGAAAAAAAGCACAATCTATATAACAAATTCAACGGTGAAAACAATCATAGTATTACAAAGTGGCTTCTAAGTCCTGTAGCAATCACATTCCTGTACATGTCCTCTCTTCTTGGCTGATGGAACTTCCACAACCATTAGCGCTCGGACCAGGAATATTGTTACCACTACCACACCTGATCATTTTCATTCTGTTCTCCTGGTATTGCTGTACACAGGGGGAGAAGATGAGTTTCCCAGTAAGTGTCTTTTCGATTGTCCGGACTGAGACAAATATCCAAAGGAGAAGGATGACCATGGTGAATATCTGGACGGACGGACAGAAATTTTGTCAGTCTTCTAATTCAGAAAGGGAAAAATTGGATAGTTTCTTCCTTCGTAGAGGAGGGAGAGGGTTTTTCTGTAATTACCATAGTGAGGACTCTGAAAAAACCGCTAGGCAGTTCTTTAGCGATCTGGTTTGTAGCGAGGACGAAGACGCCACCTGTGAGATTGATTCCCAGTTAGTATACGTGCATAGCTAGTGTCGAGTGTGGTGGACCGTCGGCGAACGAGTATGACTCTTACCTGGGAAGACAAAACCCCAAAAGCCTACCGACGGAAAAGTCGTAAACACATTAGCATCTTCATTTTCATAGACCCCGTATATTCTCTCAAAATCATCGCGTAGAGGGTCGGAATCGCTTTTTAGACTTACCCATATTGAACGGAAACTTCGTCCTCGTAATGCTTGCGACAGCGAAGAAGAGCCAAACAAGAGCAAATCCCCACATCACCAAAGCGACTGCGAATCCCAAAACATAGAGAATTCCGCCTGCCATGGCATCTTTCACCGCTGGCAAAGCCCCGGTTATCGGTAACAAGATATTTGCGACCTCACCCAGTTTCATGATCCCGAATGCACCAGACCCTAGAGGCCCGAGAGGAAGGAATACCGAGACGATGACTTCTGGGGTCGGGAGATGGTGTAAAGCCAGTCGTTGGAAGTACATGACCAATACCACCATGGCAAGGGGAACGCCGCAGCCCCAGAGAACATAGGAAGTTATGAGAGTCCAGAGAGCATGCGAAGGGTGGTTTTGTGCCATGGCCCCAGCGACCAAGGCGCCAGATGCTGCTGCGACGATTGGTGAAACGATCGGTAGGAGCCAGGCGGCGGTCATAGTACCCAACTTGGCTTCGTGAATATGCATTCTACAAAAATGTTGTTGTCAGTGGAGTCCCCATAACATGACATGTCGACACAAAGGGGAATGGAGATAGGAGACCCACATCACGAACGGCATATACATGCAACATGCGCAGGATATTGCAACATCGATCCACCAGAGTACCCAGGCCAGAGTAAGCATCCCTTCACCCCAAGGCAGACAAACCAACAAGATCATATTAATGATTGTACAGAGTCCCATTGGAAACGTTCCGATAAACAACGATTGCACCGGATGCTGTATCATGAATCCCCACAACCCCGGAAACATCGTATATCTCAGAATCGATATCAGGGAAAACGAGAGAAAGAGAACGATGTTTAGGCAGAAGATGACAATGGAGATATATTTTATCCAAGGAGCGTTGTAAGGGAGATCGTAAAGAAGGATCGAGACAATTCCTGTACCCATGGTTATTGCGAACCACCTATTTACCTGCAGTATCAGCATCATATCTCACACATCGCTCAACGGGGAAACTATTCAACTATCCGGTTCCGAATTCGGCTCTTCACGGCTTGAGCGCGTTGTTTTGGGTGGAGATGTTGCATTTTATGTGTTGACTTACGAAGGTGTGAAATGCAGAACGACTCGCCTCCATCCTCGAATATCTGCAATACCGCAAGCTTTGCGACCGGATTCTAATTCCTGCGAACCCGATGGAGGCTTCTCTGCTCTTAGCTGGCTCCTAATACATGCCGCCTGGAGGTTGGCCTCTGACGGACCGACAAAAGTCGAATATGGGTCCATTCTTCGTTACAACACAAGCTAGATCCCAACTACCGGGTTTTTGCAGCTGCAAGGAACCGATTTGTCAATGCGGATGCGGCTCTGATACGCTGCTTGAATTGATTCGATGGGATTCAGAATAAAGATTCAAAGAAAGAACGGTGCGTAAGGATGGTAAGGTCCAGGTTCCCCCAGATTTAAAGTACGATATCTCGCTGTCTTAATAAAGTTCCGAGCTCATGAAATTTTCCGTCCGATATGTTTCCATTTAACATTAACAAGCACAGGCGGTCGACGGAAGCTTAGCAACTTAAAAATTTTTTTCCTTTCAAGGAACTCATGCTGTCTGAGACAAAAGACAACCAAACATGTCATACGGTTACGGTTATATTCTCGCCACAATCGAGAACGTTGAGGTAATTCTGGCTACGGGTAAAGCAGCTATGACTCCACGGTTCAGGCCGGAATTCGGAAGGCCTTGCCAGCAACTAACCCAGTTGGATAGCAACATGGATGCGAAGCCTTACGTAACCTGATCCGGCTCGGACCGTCTGCTCATCACCCAGCAGTATACTATTGAGTTATCGGCTATTCCCCGACATCCAGAGCTCCATAAAGCTACATTTGGGCTCCATTGCTTAAATATACATCCTGAACTTTTGTTAATACATAGTGTATGCATACAGGACCAAGAATTGATCGGAGGATGAATATGTCAAGAAGCAAACAAAGAAGGAAAGGTCATTTGAACGCCAAGTATACCCTCTAACTATGAGCCAAAAAGATCATGAACATAAAGTCACAGGGTATCTGAAATCCAAACAATGGTAAAAAAAAAAAAATCAGGGCGCGCAGTATATATATGGAAGGCAGGGAATGTTAAAGGAAAACGTCGATGTCGGGATGGTATAATCGTATTGTAAGAAGTCGATGGACAAAGACACTAGGATTCAGGGCTAGCTCTCATAGATCTTTCGTCCCCAGTTTTGGAACCAAGTAAAATGGCGTACTGGTGTGTCCACGACCGAGCCACCGTGTGATCTCGAGCTCCTCTATAAGCTCTTTCATGTTACATTTCCGCTCGTGGTCATCTAGATTCTCTAGATCCCACTTATCCCATGAAAATTGGGCACCGGGGAAGCTCTCTGCCATCCAACCATTAAACTCCCGCTTCAACTCGTCGGTGCTGTTAAAATCGAACCTGTACCACGTCTTTTCAGCCGGCGGTTTCTGTCTAACTAGGACGGTATACTTTTTATCACCGGACGGTCTTGAATCAATCGCACTAGATGATTGGTTCATATAGGGGCGAGGCGTAGCAACCGCTGTATCTGCGTCAGATATCTGGGTAATAGGAGTGGAGGTTTCATGCCCCATTGAAAAACGTGAAGGCGATTCCGATCTCTGCGTCGATTTCGGCGCCTGAGCTACGGGTATGTTGCCATGTCCAAGGTCGGGTGGTCTCCAAGCCGAAGGAAATGATCCCCGCAATGCCTGGGAGCTCTGTCCGATGGTTTGGTCAAGGGAATCTACGAATTGCGAAGAAGAGGAAGAGCTAGAGGGCGGTAACATGGTTTTAGTTTGCTGGGGTCCATTTTCGTTACGAGGTATCGTAGAGTGTAGAAAGTTAAGGGAAAATATAAGGTCGGGGCTTGTTGTCATATTTGGGGACATATCGGAGGATGTGGCTAAATTCCCGAGGATCTGTCGTTGATAATCTTCTGTCGTAGTAGAATATTGTTGTTTGGACTGGAAGGGCGAGGAGAGGGCTGGTCTCGCCTGAGGCGGGACATGAGGGGTATCTCTTATTGATGGAGGAATCGTTGGTAGACCCATAAGCACTGTTGAGGGATCTAGAGACAACATGTTGCTAGACAACGGCGTGGTATCGGGTTGGTGAAGAGGGATATGGAGTGGCGCTGGTTGCGCTTGGTTATGAGGGGGGTCTTCGAGCATGTCTTCGTGACTCCCTACTACGGAAGGATCTAGCACCCCATTACCGGGCTCTGGTTCTACAACGGCCTGCCATTGGGGTGTGTGAAGTGACTGTTGGTATATGGCGGAACCGCCTTGAGCCGTTAAAATGTTAAGGCGACCAGGTGTGCTGCCTCCTTGCTCAAGAATTTCCGCAACCTCAAGGTTAGTGTCACCACAGTTGTGGGATTGACTCCTTTGTATAGGGGTAGCGTCTGGCAGAGGTAAACCATGGTCCCCTCTTGTGGCTTGTAAAGCCATATCTACTAGTTTAGCGATAGCCGGATCTAAATGTATCAGTCAGTACGGGCATCTATCAAACTTATAAGTGATATTTGACTTGGAAGACGTACAGTGGCTAGGTATCACCCCAGTCCAACCCTCATTACAAAATTTGAAAACGTCTTCCCAACTTCGTTTGCTAAAAAGACCCAGGGGGAGTTTATTGTCAAAGTGTCTTCGCTTTATATGTTCTCTAGCGAAAGGACGAAATGCGTCAGCGCAACAGGTCGTAATCGGCTCCAGAAAATGTACGAGATGCTCATTAAAATAAGATCGAGAGATTAAATGAAAAGGATGATAGGTCAACGTAATGGAAGGTAGATGGCGAGTAGCCGACTTACTTCACGCCGCTCAAATCTTGTCTCCGAATGCGGAGACATTTGCGGTAGGCATCTGGATTGCCAATAGCATATGGGCATCCGAATGCGAGCGCATCGTTGTCGTCTTCTATTGTTTGCTTCTTGGTTGGACGGCGATTTGAATCATCGTTGTCGTCGCTGTCTTTTTCTTCTCGACTCGCTCGACTCCGCTTAGGGGCTCGGTTGGGGTGCTGGTTGCTGCCGGCCCCAAGCCCGGATACACCAGATGAACCACCTCCGCTGGGTAAATTAGTACCCTCGCCACCGTCGATGCATTCGGAAAACGAGTCGGTGCCCGAAGTTCCCCAAGATAGTTGGCTGGGGTGTTGCGCGGAATCTCCCCCGCATACTTGAAGTAAAACTCGAAGCATTAAATACACTGCCTTCAGCGCGGCTATTGAGTCTTCTCCGTCACCGTCACCGTCGGTACCTTCCTCATCACCATCCTTATCGAGGAGGTCGGAATCTCCACGATGGAAGTCTTGTGTCTCCTCAACATCGGATTTCGACGTTGGGCTATCGCGATTTATAACTTTGATGCGATCTTGTGGTAGTGCTACTCGGGACTCTTGCTTGTAGGATTCGTCTTTTCGTTGCAAAATAGGGTCCCAGAGTTCAGGTCGCACAAATTGATCTTGGTATGAGAGTAACTTGATTAAGTCTAACTGAGACTTACGTTCCTTATACTTTTGCGTTATGAACTCGCGCAGCTCGTCATCGCCATATCGCAACGTTTCCCAGATTGCGGCCGGATAGCACTTGATGTCATGACGAATAAAGTACGATAGAATATCTTTCCTTCGATACTTTACAGAATAGGCGATCGCATTTGCGGGAAGTCGAGCGATGGTCGTATTTATATTTTCTTTGAAGATATCGATCCCTTTCTCTAGTAGATAGCAGACCGTGTGTAAATCGTCTCGTCTTATGGCGTCGTGGAGTCGTGTGTCGTCATCCTCTAATTGGGATGGTGGCGGTAACTCGGTGACGAATGATACACGAGCTTTTCGTGGCTTTCTTGGTACCGAATCCGATGAATATTCGTTGACGTTAGACTCGGTGGAGATTTCGGGAATGGAAAGAGCAGATCTCAGAGTGTGGCTTTCGGGAGGCGGGGTGGGTGCATATTCAAACTTAGGGACGACTGGCGTTACGTTATCTATAGCAATATGGTCGGGAATATGCGCAGATTGTGATGTATCGGGGTAGATATCGCCGCCGGTGATATTTTGTTCACCGAGATTTGCGACCGAGTTTTGGGGCCGGTTGCCCGCGGATTCTACGGTCATAGTTTCCGTATAAATCGCTCGCTGTTCCAGCGTCGAATTTTCTTTACGAGTCCCAGGTATCTGTGCCTCGATCGCTGTTGGTTCCATATACCCCCCCAGCTCGCCCGAAAGAGTTGACCCCGGCCATCTGACCACCTTTGACGCGATAGACGCCTTACAAGTGGGATGTTTTGGAACAGTTTCTGTATGGGATCGGAAAAACATCAACTTTTCGTCGATGATGCATACTTCCTTGGGCTGTGGGGCCGGTTGAGGTCGAGGAGTTCCATCGACTGAGCGCTGTTCTTCCTCGATATGCGGTATATCTTCAAGAGGTTCGTTAAACGAGATATCCCAGTTGCAAAGGGACGGAACAGCAGTGCGAGCCGATGAAAACCCGTCTGTTGTGGAACTCAGGGTGGGTGATCTTGGCAGGGGATCGGTATCGATATCGCCTGATTGTACTCCATCGTTAGAGTTTACCGTTGGTTGGACGTAGGAATTTCCAAGGATCTTTCGAACTAAGTCTTGTCGATATCCAGGATCTCTTGTTTGGAGGACTGATGCGGCAAACACCCCTCTGATGTCGTCGACAGATAGGTGGTCTGCGTTTTCGCCGACAAACGGTTTTCCTGCTTCATATATACAGAGAGCGCACTCGAGAAGGGAGTCTAGGCTATCTTGAGCTATGAAGGGCTGCTTTTCATCAAATGACGAGTCGGGCGAGAGTCGTTCGGCAAGCCAGCTTTCTAGCTTTTGGGAAAAGGATGTGATGTCAAGATTGTGGTCGGGGTCGGGGTCAGCGACATGATACGTCCCCGCAATATCGAGATGATCCGATTCTTTGGTGTAAACGGGGAGGAAATGCTGGCTTGCGATATTAATCCGAGATGATAAATTTAAATCGTCTTCCGAAGAGGATGCGGAACCGATTCGAGACCGGGAGAAAGCTTTTGGTTTTTGTTTCAAGCTGCGGAGTTGGAAAGAGGGGATCGGAAACTCATAGCCTTCCTTTCGCTTCTTGGGGAGACGATTAAGAATACCACGTCCGAAGGATACGAGGGTGATCATGGTGGGGTTCTGCCTCTCAAAAGCCGTTCGGCTTTACTTAAGAACTAGAGCCTGGGGGCCTGCATCGCAGGCTGGAAGCATGTCGAAAGCTACGATGCGGCGGTGAAGCGATCAGAAGGATGGAGATGACTGGAAGATGGGCTTTCGTGGCGGTCGATTAATTAATCTGTGCGAACGGAGATACCTTTTACTTAAACCATTTATTTTATTGCAACTTTGGTGGAGGATGGCCAGCTCAGGTACACTATAAATACTTGCTTGACGGGTTTTCTTCAGCCTTGCATTGATTGCATTGGGGACGATTTCATATCAGGGGGCACAGAATGGATGGCAAATGTTCGCTCCACCCTCCACTGCAATATTGACTATCAATGCAAAGAAAAAAACGACGGCGCGCTCATGATTAACGGGATACAGTATATCAGTCGAGAATAGAAGCCGTAGTCAAGCCGTAGTCAAGCCGTTTTAATCAGTGGCTAGGCCTGATGCCACGAGATAAGTGTTTTATTCAGTGGACAACGTGGGAGCTGGCCATGGAATTCGAACCCGCAAGGCCTGTCCTAAAAAGAAGGCCGCGTGAGCCCTACCATGGAGAACATCATTTGGAATGCACGACATTGGTGTATTGTACACACCGCTGTGAAGCCGGGTGCGCTCAAGCTTTGGCTAGAGATATATATCTGGATCCGGCATGTTAACGATTCCATCGAGGTTCCATCCCCCGCCAGTTGACGAATTGAAACTGAAGCTGGAGGCAGTTTGTCGGTCTAGACCTCTAGGCTTAGCTACGGCCGGCTTGCAATGTCAGGATCCTTCGATGTCGGCGGCGGGGGCATCGCATGCCTAATTCTGGCCAATGGCGATAGCTTTTCCCCAGCAGAATTATCTTGGCATTCTAGCGGAAGGGCTCATCGGCCTGACAGGGGTGTCATGATGGTGTGTGAACCCGAGTGATCAAGGTTCTCAAGCTTCGAAATTCAGAAGATGCTAGCTGGGTAGATATTTCGCGCGGAAGGAGTATTAATATATGAGCTAGCTGTTCCCCAAAACAAAAAAAATTCACTTTCAAGATATCTTTTATAAATTTTTAGAAATTATTTTAGACCTTGAAAAAACGGTCAATTCCAATTATTATGCGTTCACCATACCAGTATATCATCGACGCTTCGATTACAAGACTCGTTGGAATAAATTCCAACTGGCTATTCTTTCGGATGAGTCGAGTCACCCAAGTTTCAGGCGAACCCCAGAACTTAGGGGGTTGCGAGCCTGCGGCTCCCAACTAGTTAACTGCTATACGCAGCTCCCAGGTTTTCCTAGCTATCGAGTGCTAGATAACCCGGAAATTACTTTCGTAACTCCAGAAAAGGGTTATGTGCGAAAGTCTAAGTTAAGCTTCACCTTCTCGATCTCCTGGAGGCCTAAGCAGCTAGCAGCATTACCAGTAACAAATGAGACAGCTATCCTATAATCCGCCGCAACTGACCTTAGATATCAACTCCTCACATCGCATATCCAAGGCGTAACAAAAGGCAGGGAAAACTTTTGTATGTGTTTGCGGGCGACACCACGGAACAACGATAAGCCCCGATGGCATCCATTTTCTGCAGCCTCGGACCTATAGCTAGGTTTTCCCTGGTGGACTATGGTACCAACGGCTGACATCATATAAATGAGGAAATCCATAGCTAGTGCTAAGTCTACTAGTAAGTCTTTCGTCCCCCCTCGGCCTTCGCATAGCATACTCGCACAATTCCGCCCGCAGCGCTATTCTGTGGTCCCCCTTTTCTTTTCTTTATCTACCGTCCTAACATAATTCTGCCCAGCAGTTAGACCCAGGGGCACTGCTATACAGCTATACAGCTAGCGAGCTAGCTAGCTGCCCCGCTAAGTTGCCTCGCTTTGCGACAAACTCCAAGCAAACCCATCGCGCTATAGCTTTGCACAACCTGAATATAAAAAGTTCAATGAGTCCAATGTCCTATTTTTCGAGCTGGAACGGAAGCCACCGCAAAATAGCTTTGCTAGCAGCATTTTTTTTTTACTCCTTTTTTACAGTTAACCTTACTCTTTACCTTTCTGCTGCGCAATATTATGCCGGCCTTCAAGCTCACAACAGTGACCATTACCATGTTATGGATATGGAGAAAGTACATAAATACTATACACTCCAGTCTCTCCCACTGTGCCTTTTCCAAAATTCCTCTGTAACTTCAACTCCCTGAGCAAACTATCCGATTATTCTTGATCGTTGTATTCCAAAGCCTCTTACTTTCTTGCCTACAAGAACTCTTTACGATTTCGCCAGGCTTGTCCCGTTCGCCTGAGTACTTACGCGGTTTCACCTCCAACTGAAATTGCCTTTTTGGTCCGCCCAACACACAGTATCAAGATGACTGTTCCTGTCAATATTCCCCAGTCGCATCGTCGTACTGGTTCTCGTTCTAAGAATCAAGACGATGTCCCCGAGTCTCCCACTCTCGATCTCGGTGCAGGCTATCCGTCTAACATCCCCAAAGCCGGCAACGAGAATAACGATATCAACTGGTCGCATCTCAAAGACTTCGTCAAGAAATACCCTCAGGATCGCCAATATTCCCCAGTAATTGACAGCTCCCGTTTCTGGGACAAGACCATGGAACAAGAGTTCGCATCTCGTCAGGCGGGTAAGTTTTTTACTCTCCTCTCTTAACCATAATTCACGGAATAGCTGCTGACAAAGGAAAAATGATTTATAGGTGGCACATCGCAAACCCAGAACTTCTCCAGTGCCGCCAACCGTGGTTCGACGGTATACAGCCCATCGCGCCGAGGCTAACGACGAAACATCCATCTACTCTGTCGCCGTTCCTTGCAATGAATAGTTATCAAGGCTATCATATGCAACGGAAAACATTCCAACATCTCTCCTCCCCTTCTGTTGCAACTTCTGCGTTGACCAGAAGACTTTCTCGCTTGTTCCTCTCTCACCCATCATGAATCACCACTGGCTGGTCCTAAATTCAATCCTGGATCCTATTCAACCAAAAGCTTCCACTTCGATCCCTCGAACCTTCATATACACACTATCGAACTGTTCTTCCATGGTTTCATGGTGTAGTTGGTTATCACGCGACCTTAACAAGGCTCTTCTTGAGCATTGTCCGGTCGAGGTCTTGAGTTCGATCCTCAATGAAATCATCTCTCTCTTTTTTTTTTTGCCTTCAACTTTTTGGATCTTGTTCCCTTGCCTTTTGCGCGATCCCTCATTATTATTTTCCGCTTCCCAGTTTCATAACGGAGTTTTGGCGCAATCCAATATATGAGCATCCTGTATCAAATAGCATCTCGTTTCACTTAGGCGTCATGGGGTTTGGCGTCTTCTTTCCATTGGTGTTCACTGTATTTATTGACTGGGGGTTTGAGAAGTAGTCAACGGACATTATATTTGTAGCGATAGGTAGAAAAAAAACAATTTCAACTACAGCATCAACTAAAAAAAGAGCCTAAGCTTATAGCTAAATACAAGTGTACAAGAAGAAAGTATACGGTCCAAATTATGTACTAAGTGAATGGAAGGTAAACGGTAAATAAGTTAAAAAAAAAAAAAAGTAGTAGTAAGGAGTATTATGAGGTGATACTTTGAGAAAGGGTTAGAAAACAACGTTAACGTCAAGACGGCAGCTGTGAACGCTAAAGGGGGAAATAAAAAAGAAAGGATACCAAGCTCGTATCAACCAAACACCAGACATCATTAGTGCAAGAGACAACTAGGGATCCTGCAAGTAGACATTACTTTCCGACATTAAATCCAGCAGCAGCAAACGCTGGAGCGTACGTACTAAAACTCAAAGTGAACGAAGGAAACGGGAAAACAAATGAAAAGACTGGTAACTGGAGGTAATTGAGAGATTGTCGCCAGTCACTATGCGATCTCAATCTGGTAGCACATCGTCTACGAGGCATTACCGTCTAATATACGGACTATTCCTCGCAAACCCAGGGACCCCTAGGTCATCATCGTCATCATCCTCATCGTCGTCGATGATACTCTCCCTGTTGATTTGTGGGCTAGTGAGAGCGTTGGCTATATCCTCGTCTTCTTCGACAAAGTATTGCTGCCCGGACATGCTGGACCCCACGTTATCGTTGGCATCTTCATCGTATACAAAAGCACTACTCTTTTCGCTCCGCTCACTCCTTTGGCTGGAGTGACTTGGCGCCCTCTGCCTAGCTCTCGATGAACTAGCGGTAGCCGTAAGAGTCGATGTCGAACTGCTGAGTGATGGAGGAGGATGGGGGCTGGCTGTCTCTACGCCCCCTCTACCTGTCAATCCCGCAAACCTATCCTTCGCAAGGCTTGACGCTAGTGCCGCTGGCTTGCTCAACGAAATCGGCGGTGTCAGCAGCCCCGTCAAAAAGTTCTGTCTCGAGGTTGGTCTGGATGGCGGCTGCTGTACACTGCCTTGTTCCGATGCCTCCCTCGCCATCGCCGATGACGACGCCGAAACTGAAACGTAGCCAGGATCATCGTATCTCGCCTTTCCCTTCCTCAACCCTCCGAGGGCACCGCTAAGACCCCGATTGGCAATCCCGTACAAACTGCTAACCGTGGTCGCCGGAATTTGCTCAGTGGACGCACTCAACGCCGCATTGCGCTCTCTTTCCTGCTGCTCCATCTCGAGATTGGCCTTCAGCCTGATCGCGGCATTGCGCACAGTGACCTTATCAAACTGTGGTTTGCCAAGTTGACGGACAATCTCTTCGAGTTCGCCGATACGAACGCTGAGGAGCTCGCGAAGGAAGACGTTTTCGTGCTCTACTTCTTTAGCGGCGGGTGATTTGCGAAGACTTTCGATTTCCTCGGCTTGGGCTTCGATAGTGGCTTCCTTCTCGTGGAGTTGCTCTTGTAGAACGGCAAGCGATTCGCGGAGAGCCTTGTTGTCAGCGGCGGATGGGGTGTTCTTGGTCTCAACGGTATAATGGGGGATATGATGGTGGTGGTGGTGGCCGGGTACTGGAGCCTTCGCACTCTGAGCAGCGATCACGGCAGCTTGTGCAGCCTTCTTGGCGATCTCCAACTGGTTCTCCAGGATTTCGATCTTATCGGTGTACACACTTTGCTGCGCCTGTTGAACTTCCATCTGCTCCTTCAAGAATACCCTTTCACGTTCGATATCCTCGATGGCGTTTTCGATATCGCGCCTGTGTTTCTCCTTAAGACCTTCAATCATATTCTCGTATCGCTGGTGCTGGTCCTCGAGTTTCGCAGTGTTCTGGTGAGCTTCGTGTTGCATTGCGACTTCATGGGAGCTCTTCATTTCTCGAATGAAGGCATCCTTGGAATCGAGAGCCTCGTCGTGCAGCATCTTCAATCTCTCCTTTGTAGTTTCGGCTTCCATCATAATCTTGCTGATCTCCGCCTCGAGGTTGACCTTCACGCTCTCGGTTTCCGCACGCGCAGCCTCAAGTTGAGCCTGCAGCGCCAGAGTAACTCTGAGCGTATCTTGGTTGCTGCTATCTCTTTCCGTCACCACAGCTCGTTCTCTCTCGATAACTTCGGCCCTCAAGCGGTCCACCAGAGCCTCCATCTTCATGTTATCTCGCCTGACCTGTTCAACCTCCACCCTCAACCTGATAGCTTCCCTCTCCTCATCCTGCATCCTCAACACATCAGCTTCCATACGTTCTTTCATCTTAAGCACATGGTCGAGCTCGATCCTCAATCTGATTGCATTCTTCTCCTCAGCTTCCAACCTCTTCATCTCATCTTCTCTGCTTTCTCGCATTCGCAATTCAGTATCAAGTCGAGTTTCAAGGGTCTGAATCCGGTTCTTCTGCAATTCGTTTCGCTCTCTCCACCTCGCCTGTTTATTCTCCACTTCGGCAGCCGCCTTGATAACCTTATCTTGAAGATCTTCCAATCTCGAGTTAGACCCGTCGTGCAGCCGCCTCGACTCTTCAAGACTAGCTTCGAGCACTGGGATCGCCCTCCTATGCTCTGCGGCTTCAGCAACCGCAGCTTCCATATCGGCAACGATCTTATCAGACTTGGCTTTGGCATCGGCAAGCTGACCTTCCAAGTTTGCTTTGGCAACGGTCAAATCTCCGACGGATTTCTGCAGACTAGAATGGGCACCCTCCAGCAGAGCAGCTCTCATCTGTGCTTGAGTCAGCGTTTTATTCCTCTTCTCCTCAACTTCTCTCCACTTCCTCTCCATCTCATCGGCTCTCTCTCTCGCTTCTCTCTCCTTCTCTGAAGAGGCATTCAGCTTCCTCTCGAGATCGGAGATCGACTCTTGCAACAGTTTCTTGGAATTGACCTCGCCTTCCTGCGCCTTCCGTCCATCCTCCAAGGTCTTCTCTAGTGCCGAAATTCTCATCTGCAAGATTTCGATCGTTGCAGCAGCGCCTTCATCGACCTCATCATCCTCTTCCTTCTTGACGCTCTTCTCGATAGCCACAAACCTCTCTTCTTCCTTCCGCCTTTGCGCTTCCAGGAATGCCGTCATCATAGCCTTGATCTCCTTCACTCCCTGGCTGTTATCAACAATAGGCTCTGCAGGTTTCAAAGAGGCAGCTAATTCCCGTGTAGCAAGAGCATCCATAACAACACCCCTAATGCGCTCCAACTTCTTATCCTCCTTCCTCTTACCAGGACTTCTCAAGACGTTACCACTATCGTCATCTGCGTCCTCTTCGTCATCCGCGTCGCTCCAGGCACTTTCCCTCACCATCCTCTTCCTCAATGGAGTGAAATCCTGCAAGACAGAGTAGATAGCACCCAATTGCTTTTCGACGGGATCGAGCCTCTTTTCAAGAATCCCACCCACCACACTCTCGACTTGCGTATCGAAAAACGGAGCGCGGGAGCGTAGCTTAGAATCCTGGGTATCATTATCCGGCAACAAAGAATCCCAATCACTATCCGGCTCGAGGGGATCAATGGTAGGTATTCCTCGCTCTGCTGGAGTCTGTGGTACGTGTGTGATGAAGGTATTGATCTTCTCTGGACTTGCCGGGCTAGGTGCATTGCTTCTTCCTTTGTTCTCAACTAGGTTTTGCTGTAACGCCAACTTGGCTTTCTCGGGCGGAGGAATATATTCTGGCAATGCTGGTGCTGGTTGAATGCTTTCGCTGCTACTAGAGGGGGAAGGCACAAACGCAGATTCGACGGGTGGGTTAAGTTGTACCTCCCTTTGCAGGCCATCGGAGTCTTCTTCCTCAGGGTGCAGCTCTTCATCTTCTTCACCGTCGGCGAGTTCAGACACAACATTCTCTTGTGTGAACATGAAGTTAAAAGTATCGTTCAACTCCTGAGCCGATGGCATTGGCAGTCGCTCCGCGATCGGTGCGGAAGACAGTACCACTTGGTCGCTGTCCTTCTCGACCGCGCCGGCGAAAGTAAACTCGGCAGCTTCAGGGTCAAACACAACCTCGCCCTTCGTACCCACTTCCTTCTCGTCGCTGGGGACAGGGACGTCTTCCTTCTGCTTTCGCTCCATCAATGCTTGTCCGATGGCTAAATCTTCGAAATGCTGGTACTCCGGATCCATCACACCAAACACATCGCTCTTGGTTCGCTTTTCGTAGTGTTCGCTGGCGCTGGCAGGTCTGGCTTCTGCGAAGCTGGCGGCATCGGCCGAGATCTTGAAGAGGTATTTATCAGACTTGTTCACTTCGGCACGGGTATCGGCCTCGTTGCCCACGTATGATTCCATAGTGCCTCCTCTGCTGCTGCGTTCGAGGATTTCTGGAGCTGAAGACGGCGAGGAGGTAGTCGGTACCTGGGGTAGTTTGTCGTAAACTACTGTCTCCTTGTCATCCTCCTCGAGCGCTCGCTTGGGTGAAGCATTCTTTGCCCGCTCTTGTTCTTCCTCGAGATGTCGTCGTTCAATCTCTCGTTCCATATCCCTCATTAATGGACCAGGTGAAGGTGCAAACATAGGAACATCGTCTCCATCATCGCGGCCCTGGAAAAACCTGCCCTTCTTCCCGCCTCTGTCATCGCGCAAAAAGCTGGGGCGTCCACTAACCCATCCGAGTTCTTCTTCTGTGTCTTCAGGATCAAGTGATTGGACGATGGGAATCTTCTTGGTTGTGGATGGCGGTGAGATGAAATCCTCGGTCCTATAAGAGAAAATTGGAGTGGAATTGTTGGACATCGACGTAGCCGGTCCTAATTTCGGGGGAGTAAAGGCGGGAACGACGGGATTGAATCCCTTAGAGAAGAATGAGAATGGGCTCGTAGGTCCCTTTGACGCACTCGATGGAACCGAGGAAAAGCTGTTGTTGGCTTGGTTTCCGGATTCTGGAGTGAAGTTAGATGGCTGGAAGACGGGGGCGTCAACGTTGAATTGTGTACCACTGCTGTTTCGAGAATGATTGCTTTGTACTGGGATGACAGGTTTAACTGGCGTGAGATGGGTTGTCGGTGGTGAGAAGACTGCCGCATTCGGGTTAAAGCCACCGAATTTGAACTCTGGGGCCCCTACATTGAGTTTCGAAGACTGAGGAGCTTGAGAAGCAGGTTGGAACTGGTTCGATAGATTGGAGAGATTCGACGTAGTTCGTTCGTGGTGAGGGACAACATCGGGAACCCATTTGCTCTCAGCACCTAGATCCGAAAAATGACGTCGACCAGGGCTGGGCGGTTCGCTAGGGTTCGTGTGTATATCGGAAATATTTGTTTGTGCCCCTTCGCTGAGGTCATCTCTGAATCCGCCATTGAGAGCGCCATTCATGTGGCCATTCTGAACGGTTAGGGTGTGTGTCGCGGGTATGAGAGGTATTGAAACGTGGTTACGGGTATTCGGAAGTTCTGGCTCTCCACGCGCCATTTGGGAATTGTGACGGCTGTGGATCGGGGTCCCGCGTAGGAAGGGTGGCAATCGCGAAGAGATATTGGATATATTCGAGTTCTCACGGGTGTGGAACTTGGACGATGGCTTCGTAGGGTCCGTGTCATTTCCGCTGTCCTCTGCTGCTTGTTGTTCGGTAGGGGGCGGGGCCTCGGCCTCGGGCGGGAATTTGACCTCTGTTTCCTCGAGGATCGGCGACGTTGGGTTCGTTTCGAACTCCGGCTCGACGGGCTTGATCATCGCTGCCTCCTCCTCGTCCTGCTCCCCAACAACAGGGCTGCTAGTCGGCTCAGGGCTTGCCTCCCGCTCAACCGGCTGGGCCTCTGGCTCTGGCTCTGGCTCTGGAGTCATCACAGAATTCTCGACGGGCGTCAAAATCTTTTCTAGGACGGGTTCTTGGGAGTTCGCAAGCTCCGGTTGTACAGGTTCCGGTTCCGCAGGTAACCAGGCGATATCATCCTTGACAGTCTCAGCGATCTCTTCGATCTCTTGAACTGGCTGTCTCTTGACTTCTTCCTCCTCGTCCTCATCCTTACCGCCTTGCATTTCTTGTCTCAGGTGCACACTCAACCGGTTCATTCCATGCTTAGGCACCGGTACCACAATCGGTGTAACCCTCTCGGCTTCGGGTTTGCTAGTAGGGAGAGTGCTGACCATTTCTTCGGGCTCATCAGCCTCCACCAGATCTTCAAGACGTGGTTTAAGCTGTTGCTGCTGCTGTTGCTGCTGTTGTTGCTGCTGCTGTTGTATTAGCTGCGCCTGCTGCTGCTGCTGTAACTGCATTTGATGCTGGGCAACCTGCTGGTGTAGGTTTTGCCATTGAACCGAAGGACGATGCTGGTGTCGACCGAACATTGGACGTGGATCGTGACCACCCATCGAATAGTCGATTTGCGGTTGTGGCATACCATTGGAGTCAATAAACCCAGGTGGTTGAGGACTGAAACTCTTGAAAGCACCGGGGCTAGCAGCGCTACGCATGTCCATCTGAGGTGACCAAGCCGGGGGCATAGGTTGCTGGCCATAAACCGGCGGAGTGGGTTGCGGCTGTGGCGAGTTCCGAGCATTGTAAGGTTCCCAGGTTTGGGGTTGGGGCGACTGCTGGAAACCGGGGGGTGGTGCGCCACCGTACATTGGTGGGGTACGCGATATGCTCATACTCTGGCGCTGGAGATGGAAGGACTTAAAGGGACTAGCAGTGGAGACCGGTGGCGGCATCATAGGCGACTGAGAAAAGTGTCGTTGGTGAGAAAATGGTGGGTGAGCGTTATTCACCTGAGGGGGCGGGGAGAAGGTATTCGAGAACGGTAGTGAAGGATGGGGTGAAGACGAGTTTCGTTGTTGTAATTCCGGTGGTATCGAACTTCGACCACCTGCAGATGGTACGGGCGACGAGGAAGGAGGTCCGAGAATGTCGCTGAGATCGACGCCCAAGGCCTTCAACTTCTCTTCTCGTAGTGCGTTTACGTAGGACTCCCATTTCTGTTTATCCGGAATGCTCACCCGCGGTGCGGTAACCTTCGTTGGTATATATCGCTCTGAATCAGCGGGGAACACCTCCCGTGACATTTGCTCCGTATCAGCGGCCCACACATAAGGCTTCTCTCCGAACTTGGCATACCGTGCTTCGACCTCTTTCGGCGTGAGGGGTTGCAAGACACGGTTTTCAAGCGGAACATTAATTATGACGAGTTTGTTGTGCCACCGAACGGACGTCCTTGAGCGTGTGACGGATGTAACGATTGATGGAGTGGGTGTTGGTGTGTCTCTGCCCATATAAGGCGGTTGGAGGTTCGATGGGGTCGACGGTACCTCCTCATCCTCTTCTGCCATGCCATCTAAGGGTTTTCTCAGTGCTCGCCCCAGATGCGGAAACAATGATGTCTCCGCTCGTCTGATCGAAACTATTGTCGGCCCGTCTACTAGGTCGGTCGGTTTTGTTGGCGGTGTAGGCGGTGAGTTAATGTTTGAAGACTGACCTGACACATCCCTCTCAAGCTCTAGTTCGGGCTCGGTGCTAGCGTTGCTGGGTGCATATTTCGATCCTCCAAGGCCGCTTCCCAGCGACCTTCTTCCAACGCTCGACGCAGCCATTGATTGTGGCGCGGTTTTGAAGCCGAGTGGCCGTTGTTTTCGACTGCTAGTCCCAGGCTGTTCGGAATCGTAGTCCTCGTCCGCGTGAGAAGAATCTGTACCAAATATCAGATCTTCGTCGTCACTTTCCTCTGGTTTAGAATTCCAGGAGAAATAACCTTGAAGGCCAGCAGGGATACTGGTCAGTCTCCTGTGCAAAGGTTGTCGAGGCTCGGGAGGCGGTGGTGGCGGTGGTAATGGCTGCTGGGCGTTAACGCTCTCAGCGGTCACGGTAGAGGCGGACAAGTTCTTTTTATGTCCGACCAGCCAGCCGGGTTCGAAAATCTGGGCCTGCCGGGTTTGAAGAAGGGAATCTAAAGTTGGGGTCTTAAGGTCGTCCCCAGTGTTATCGTCTTGATTTGTCGAGGAGTCGTCGATCGAGGTTGTCTTGTGCTCTTCGTTGTAGTCCTCAGCCCAGGAGTTATAGTTTGATCCAAAAGCTGTTCCCCCAAACCAAGTCTGGCTATTCGCAGGTCTAAAGCCTCGTCCCCGAATCCACTCTTCCGTATAGCGCAGACCGACGGAGTTTTGTGTCCAGGTCTGAAAATTACGGGTCCCGGGGTAGGCCGGGGCGGGGGAATTATGAAGAGAGGGGGCGTTTGACGAGGCTGTATAGTATGTGGAAAGAGAGCTGCGGCGCTGCCGGTGGTTTGGGGTGGGAGTCTTCCGTGGGGAAAGTGGAAGCTGATCCTCTGCTGTGTCGACGATGGTTGGAGATCCAGGTGGGTGAAAAGGAGAGGACGCCGACCTGACCGGCGAAGGAGAGATGAGGGCAGCCGGCGAAGTCAATTTGACAGAAAAAACAGGCGCACGTTTTTACAGCGCGGCAGAGACCACGCTGGGATCTAAATTAAAAATTACTTTGTACAGAAGTACTATCGACACAAAAAAAAACGACGCCCAGGGGCTAAGCTGTGAGCTGGCAGAGTGGTATCATAGCAGAGCAGACGCGTATCCCGGCACCTAAACAATTTAGCGGTCAGCAAACTTTCTTCAATATTACAGGGGAGTAGTTCTCCACAGGATGCATATGAAGCGCTGGATGGGCAAACAAAACATGCACTGGAGAGTAGATTTGAGTTCTGAGAACATGCGATGTCCATGCGAAGGAGAAGAGCTGAATTACCTCCGAAGCAGAATTGTTCTTGTTCAGGAAGAAGTGACAGCTGGCAGCGGCAATGTGGATTCGGGGCGGGCCAATCAGCTAGTACATAGACGGACGGCTTCAAGGCGGGGAATATTATTACGTCGTCGATGTCGTCTGCGAGGGTGTATATTGCTAACAAGGTACTTAAGTAAGTCTCTATGCACTATCGATTGGAAAGGGGAATGGTATGATCAATACGTACCTTATCAAGCATGCCCAGACAGTTTATTTACATCCAGATCGAGAGACCGAGGGATGTGGATGTGCGAGACAGGGGTAGGCCGGTGCAATTCGAACGAACGAACCGAGGGAAGGCTGGAAGAATGCAAACAAGGCTGGAAGAATGCACAAGGCAGACAGACAGATAGATAGATTAGATAGATGATTGATATTATATATTACAACATGATAGAAATATAGGATAGAAGGCGACGTAGATGGAGAGGTAGATGTCGTCGAGGTAGATGGAGAGGTAGATGGAGAGGTTGATGTTGAGGTTGATGTTGTGAAATGAAAGAGATGGAAAGGAGCGAGCGCGACGATGAAAAGGTCCGCATGCGACTGCTCATTTCGCTTGCTTCGAGAATGCGTTGTTGTGTTGCGGACTTGTTGCGTCAACAACACATCAACACATTAGCTAGGCCTAATTCGTTTAAATTTCCTATTCAGGCGACTGCAACACTCAACACATAAACATCCATGTACAGCGACAGACTAGTCTCGTTGGAACTAAAGATCGATAAAGACAGAGCGATACAGGTAAATACGACGCGACCAACGAAAAGAAAACTACGGCTACCAATGAAAAAATCTTAGCTTACAAGCGCACCAGTAGTAAAAACACGATGACAAAGATTGTGGTGAGACCACGAAATTCAAAGCGTAATATTCGAAGCACGCAAGGAAATCGGTAAACAAGGCGGAAGATAGAGATGGGAGCGCGGATCGAAAAGTAACGGAGGGAAAAAAAAAACCAGCTACGGATAAAATATATGGGAGGGTCGTGGGGACTAACTATTAGAGATCCTGTTAGTTTTTTGATCCGCCAATTCTCGATCCGAACTAATAACCTACTCTACTGATACACAACACTGCTCGTCGCATGTGGTGGCACGAAACTAGCCAGTTAGATCATCATCGGTTTCATCAGACTCGAGGTCCGTGACGTCAGAGTCCATAATTGAGGAATCCATGATATCTGAAGCACATCTCGTTGTTGGGGTTGGGGACTCATCCAGAGAAGATGCTTCGGAACCATTGGTTTGACGAGGTTCTTCATCGATGCCGCAAGTGTGGGCCCGACCGCTCCCGGACCTTCGTTTTAACCAGCCCTTTTGCTCATCGTAAAGATCTTGTAAGACGTTCAGGAAGGCATATTCCCCGGGGGGTTGTTCTCCAATCCAATTGCCTTCCCAGTACTGGGATGGAGGTACATAGGGCCCTGGAGGTCCATCACGCTGTGGCGGACGGGGCCGGTCACGCCATCCAACCTGCGGGGTCACTACTGGTCTTTGGGCTTCTAATATCTCCGAAAAGTCGTTTGTCCACCTCATCGTCTGTCCTGGCTCAGGGTTAAGGCCGTTCATATTCCAGCGCCAGTGTCTGTTCCGGTAGTCCTCTCTGATTGACCCGGGGATTCGATTGATCGCGTCTTGATACTGTTCCGCTGTTGCTCCGACGTGCGTCGCCTCTGGTTGAATTAATTGTGCCCAGCAAAAACAAGCTATGAAGGAAAGAAAGATATATATTAGATTAGAGGTTCGCAAATGAATATTCCTCTGGGAGCTGCCAGTGACTTTTAGGGCCTCAAAAAGAACTCTCACCTAATATGATTGCACATCTGTCTGCAGATTGTTGACTCTTACAATTCCCGTTGTAACTCCCCTGGATAATAGCGCCGTTGTCATCACATTTGCAACTGGTGCAGTTCCACTGCCGGTCACGGATCAGCTTGTAGACCTCAAGACGAGTCCCGAGAGATGGCCAGTCCGGCCAATCTTCGTACTCGATTGAATGGTGATTTCCATGGGGTCTTCGGTCATACGCGACTCGCTCGGGACTGCATTTGACTTTGATCCGCGCCTTGTAAAACAATTCCGGGCCAATTTCATCACCATATCTTTTGGCACTCGGGCCATCGTCTCGAGTTTTTGTCGGTGTCTGAGTGCCGGCCGGCAGTTCGGGATTATCGTCGACGATGGCGTGTACTTGAGGGAAATTGTAGGTAGCGGAGGTATTCGAGCAACTACCTCCGCTTTGAAGGGTACCGGCTGTAGGCAAGATGGAAGGCCCACAGACCGCGTTCGGAGAGATGGTATAGTTAGCTTTCAAAACAGAAGCTGCGTTTGTGAACGTGATGCTGGGGGTTCTGATCGTAGTCGTTTGAGATTCGTCATCGTTACCCACAGTACGAGTGGGTGCCTCAGCAGTAATTGTTACTTCAACATTAACCCGAGTCCTGGTCTGTCCTTTGGAAGTGGTATGCTTATAAATAGATAGTTCATCGCTGCCCGAAGACTTCGAAGACGTTTCTTTGGCTTGGGGAGTTTCAATAACATTGGTATGGGCGTTGATGAAGGTCCTGCTCGCGACCGTGTTTTGGATGGTGCTGGCTGTCAGGCTGGTGGGGGTGCTAGTGCCCACCACTGGCACCGCTGCCACACGCACACCTCCCCACCCATCCAAGAAAACTAATAGGCACGCCCAAGCACTCCACATCCCCAAAATATCTTTCCCCCCCTCCTTTTTCTTGTTTGTCCCCTTGCACAGTACAGCCTTGAGTTCGTGAGCAAACAGAGAGGATCTTGGTGAGCAGACCAAACTGTGTATGGTGCATATCCGTGGGTCAGCCAGTCCTCTTCCCCCCAGAAAGCCGGCTGCCTTAATATAAATACATGAATCTCCTGAACGATGGCTCGTAGTACCGCCCAACGAGAAGATAGATCACGAAGACCTTGCGTTCCAGGTTGCTTAGGCTGCGTCGCAAACTGATGTGGCGGCGACGGCGGCGAGCACAAGTGTACGTTCCACCCGCAGATAGCCATTGGGTTTGACGGCCTCACTCGAGACTGGCCTCAATGCATCGGTGCTGGGCGAGATGTTAGCGTTCTTTGGGGCGAAGACATCGAGCCTGTTGCAATGGACCAGAGAGAGATCGAGCTTGTTGCATGATAGTGTGTAGGACCAAGCTGCCCATTCCAATCTTAGTGTCTCGGGTGGCCAAGGGCCAGCTCTTGAATCAAGTTGGCCGTTGGCTGTGGATCACCAATCAGAATGCCCATTCCCTCACCCCCAACTTTGGAATGGCGGCGTAGCACAGCTTGCAACCCGAGCCCCATCGATGAAATCATGGTCATCAGTGCTGGAATACAGAATCCCGCTACGGAACTCATGGAATCTCTTAGTCGGTCCGGGGGAAGGAAAGGAAAAGGAATCTTTCGATTCCCCTCGCTTTGACCAAATACACATACACCGGCGTATCTCTATGAACCTCTAGTTGGAGTTTGCATTGGTTTTTGGGTTTCTTCACGAGATAGGGCAGCCTTCCGCCCTCCTGGCCCATGCCGAGTTTGGTTTGCATGAAGACCCGCCCAACGTTACAGCGAACCTGCAGCAAAGCGTCGACCAACAATTGGATTCATACGGGCCATGTATTGTCGTCACGTTTACCAGGTATTGATTTCCGTTTCGGAAGGCTCGTGGAATTAATTTCGAATACCCAAGGCCTGTGCCAACCCTGCTGCGAACGATCTGGCCATGTTCACTCGCGGGTACCCGAAGGCAGTACCCAACTAGCCTGTCAGTTCTTTCGAATAGGACGAATCTGTAGCGCCAATATGCCTGGGAACTGACCTGATGACCTTCTTCGGTGCCTCTATTGAGGTGGTTCGTATCTCGCCCCCAAGTAGTTGGCTATCTCTCACACTATTCAACCATCCAACTGCCTCCGTATCCGTGACGCCTGTGACACCAAACATGGGAGGGAAATAGAAATCGCTCCCGAGACAATAACGGGTAGCAAACAAATGAAAGGAGGAAAATGGAGCTGGAGAAGAGAATAGGGAGGGAAACACGCAAGAAGTGGATATTGGATGGAAAGCAAAGAGTTGTAAACGTGCATACTTAAGTAGGCAGTTAAGGACCGTTTCTGAGTATGAGCTATCTATCGATTCCGCTATACGTTAGCAGACTACCTACCGTTTAGCTTCAATACCGCCCTCAAAACTCTCAAACGTAATACAAGTTTGCAAAGCCCGTCGGTTCCACCTCCTTAGACCATAAGTTAGCCATTCAGGATATTGTCTTACCTATAGATAGATACCAAAATCGAGGCCTACCACGCCGCCGTATCACTGCAACAAACAGTCCGCCAGAGGTCGTCTGTGCTCCCCTACCAACCTTATCCAACGCCAACGTTGGAGGTCTCCTTCGGTCCACAAAGCATAAGAGCTGCCAGTAAGTCTTACATGGGAATCATGCGCGGCGAAGGTTCTTCGTCCGAGCCACCTCCATTAGTTTCATACTAAGGCTTTGCCATCTAGGTGCCCGAGAATGTCGTCCAACGCTGGTACCGCCGCGAGCTCCGGCGATGCCAATTATGAATATATCTCCAACACGGCCCTCCCAAACGCCGCCAACCGTGAAGGCATCCTGAATGAGGTCTTCCCAAGGAAGCCTGTACGGCCATCTCACCTCCTGTTGTATCGTTATCTTAAGAAAAGGTCGCCGGGCCGCCTACACAAAAGGAATAGTGGTGGTGGCTCGAGGTGGTGTGACGGTGATGATGTTGGATGTCGAGAGTGCAAGAGGGAGCTGTGGTCTCTCAAACATGTGTGGCGGAAGGGACTTTCGTCCATGCCGTGCAAGAGTATCAAGGGGGAGGCGTGAAGTACTACGATACTAGTTTAAATGGCGTATTCATGTTGGGTTTTGAATTTTCAGTCTCGCAACTTCGCTGTTGCTATTACGAAACTGTGGTGATAGGTTTGGTGTTGCAAAATGTAAACTGTGTGTTGCCCACACATCGCTGTATGAACTCTGGAAGCTGAAAGGAGGAGAGCTATGAATGTTTTTTTTTCCTTCTTCTTTTTTTAGAGCTAGAGTACATTAGGACACTTGGCCAAGCTTGTAAAAGAACACCTGCACGGCATGTACCAAACAGCGAAATTAATTGAACTGAGCTGAAATCGGACCGGTCCGGCATGCCGAGTCTTGGCGACTCTTCCTGTGTTGCGGCATGCCGTACCACTTCGGCATTGGGAAATACACTGTGAGAATGTAATCGATCCGAGTTGTTGCTTTATCCGATCTAATCTGATCCGATCTAATCTAATCTAATCTAATCTAACCAAAGAGGGCTAACCAATTTTGGGTCCGTCAACGCGAATTGTTGCATGTTGCATATCCATTGCAAGGCTATACTGGACCTGTCCGAGTCGACAGGGACTCATGTCAAAGCGATTCCATCAGAAATTATTAAAATTCTAGGAAAGATCATCTTGTTCCTGTGTTTGTCGGGCCATTATAATAGTGTTGTTTGGCACCTGTTTTGGTAAGCTAGCAAATCGAAGTCTCTGTTGACTTGGAGGGACCGCCGCGCCGTGCACTGGGACGCCTATGGCCATAGCTAGTATGTACAATTGGTGCTCGACAGGGTGAGTTTATTTCAGAGCGAACAGAAATTTCTAGTGCACTACTTCGTATCCAAAGTATTCCTATTAAGCCCTTCTTATTGCTAGCTGTGTCACCGTATAGCATGTAACCCCCTGCCCAGACACAAACAACCCATCATCCGTCCCCGGCACCGCATACAAGAAGTTCCACTGTGCAGTAGGCGTAAACTGGCAAGTCCACATCTTCGTCCTGCCCCGAAAGTTATTCGCACTCGGTGTAAGTGCCCCGCTCACATCGTCATAATCAAATAACACTGGGATCCAGGTGCTATCGGGAGTCGTCCATAATCCGGACATCAATACTGCCCGAGTGCTACCGGAGGTACTGGTGAGGCAATGGTAATGTTTTTTTGCTTCGGTATCTGTCCCGAGGGTATCGTGGTACATGGTCCAGAGGAAGTATGCCTGCGCTGTAGCGTTCCACTCCAGTTCAAATAGCAAGGGTTGTCGACGAGGGTCTGTTGGAGAGACCAGGTGCTTACTCCGAATCCTCGGTTTTGGAGGGTTCCGACGTTATCGAGCATGCGTGGGTACCCGATGCCGGGTATCGTATACAGGGTGGATGAAGACTGGGTGAGAGTCGCAGAACTAGTTAAAGTGCTGGTGGTTATTTCGTGAATTGTACTAACCGTTTCAGACAGATAGTATGAAGTTGATTCTATGAAAAGAGTCGTGCTTGAGGGTGCCGGAGATGCCACAGCTAATGAACAGACGGACTGTAAAATCGTGGACGGATACTGCTGAAGACCCGTTGGCGTAACGATATTCCGTCGTTGGAAAGTGTATGATACAATTGTCCTGCTCGTAGACGTTGTCGTTGTGGTCGACATATACTCTGTGGGAGATTCGGTCGCCGTATACGACGTCAACGAACTTACGCTTGTTAAGCTCGCGAGCGAAACTGTCTCTGTAGCAACCGTTGACGTCGATATTACCTCCGTATAGCTCAAGAGTTCAGAGCAAAATGATTGATAACCAAGTGATGTAATAACATCATACACAGCCTCCAATGAAGGGGTAGGAGTATCACTAGGTGATGATGACGATAATGATGATAGTGATGATGAACTATCCGAGTCCGATGTCGATCCGGAACTCGAGGAACGATATGTCGAGCCTCTATTGCTAGAGCCACTTAGAGTACCCAAGGTGGTGCTCGAGAACACCCCACTGGTTGTCAGAAAGACTCTCGTCAAAGATCCCGGAACTGATGTTGCCCCTTGCTCTACCATGAATACATCAAATACATCACCATTCGCATTCCGTGCCGTTCGGTAGAATAAGTATGTTACTCCATCATAACGAAGCCCAAGGTTCCCATTCAACGGTATTCCATCTCTTCTACGCCGCCGTTGTCTTGAAGATCCATCAAAATAAAACGACCTTTGAACCGACGACGCAGGGATTTCAGGTACCAAAGCGTGGTATATTTGGCGTGCTTCGTTAGTGGAAGAACGAAGGTACATTCCCTCCCCAGGTGGGCTTATACTATGCAAACGTCCATCCGCCATTAACCGGAGCGTAGCATTCTTCGCACCAGCTTCAATACCAGGAAGCGCAATGATTACAGAACCATCGATCGCGAACTGCGCGATATGCCGCGCCAGCGGTCCCGTCCCTGTCAAAATAAACGGCTCACTTGATAATGTAGCGGACGCTGCCGAAGAAACGCCACTGGTGGTTCTACTAGATGTTCTGCTGGTCGTTTCACCGGTGGTGGACCCGGTTGATGCTCTGCTGGTTGATGTGCCGCCGTTCGTGCCGCCGGTTGTGCTATCCACGGTACCGTTAGTAGTACCAGTTGAACCCTGTGAACAGAGTAACTCCAATGTACAGGGAAAGCTGCTGATCCACGTTACACCGGATGTACTGCTTGCGCTAAAGTTGTTACCCAAGCTTGCATCTGTGACTTGGCCGGTAGGCGATTGCCCCCATCGAACGTTCGAGCATAGTGGGAGGGTGTTGCAACCATTAGAATTGTATAAAGTTGAGGTTAAAGTATGTTGTATCGTGTCGTATACAGTAATGGTAGTAATAGAGTTTGTATTTTGGGTTAAACCGGGACTGGGGAAAATATTTATCAGGATCGCGGGGTATGCTAATATTTTTGCAAGTGAGTATTCCAGCATCCGCATTGCGGTAGTAGGGACTGGAACCAGCGGTAGTTTAGTTCTGGTGGCCGGTGGCGGAGGAGTTGCCACATACGGCGGCTATGCATATTCGAATTCGAGAAAGTGTTTACGAAGTGGAATAATCTGGGGTATCCAGGAGAACATTTTATCAATCAATCATGTTATAGCAGCATATATAGGCATATTTTTTTATATCCAAGATCTAACATTAGACTGCCTGTCCAGTTAGAAATAATTAGCTAGGCGTTGGTATGGTATGGCTGAACTTGTAAATGTATGTAAATGGGGTTACAACGTTTATTTTGGAGCTTCCTGATTTATAGATTTGATTTATAGACCCCTCTTGTGGGAGCTTTATATAGGTTTCGATCACTATTGCGGTACATTAATGGATAATTGCGTTAACAAAAATAGTGTCCGCTGATCATCGAAACATATATATAGAACTTCGGGCTATCTTGTCGCACCGTTTCGATTCTGTAAACGTACACTATTCTGGATAGACAATACTTTTCTATGCTCAACATCACGGAAAACGAAATTTCAAAAGGCTGAGGGAGATAGCGCCGATTAATTAAAACACACCGAAACCAATCTTCAATATATTTAAAGAAAATATTTTCAGTAACACTTTCGAGCATTGCAATATATAGTGGAGGTCCAGCCCACGCATGCACCATGAACACGCCCCCGATGGATCCGAAGGGTACGACCACCAAAGAAACTTCTACATGCACTGCCGCCCGATAAACAGAAACCTTCAGAAACTACCAATACCACTCACGAAACTGACGACCCTTCCTATGTATCAAAGGACCTCGAGGCCGTGGCCGCATTATTCAAACTTTTTCTTACTGGCTTCACAAATTTATTTTGTGACCGTGTTCTTTTCCGTTGGATTCACACTGAACAATCTTTTATGAATTCAGTGTTTGTCGAGCTTCTCAGTCTCGAGGGTCTTGTTATTAGCATATTATTCGTACTAATTGGGCTACTAGTTTTGATCTTTGGAATTGCCCTCCCCGTGGTGCTAATTGAGAACGTTGCGGTAGAATTTCGGAGAGTTCACTAGGGATTGAGTGCAGGATGGGTGATTTGGATGTCTTATTTTTTCTTCATCATAGAGCTTCCGAATTTTAGGAGATTAATTGCTTTTCGTAGCGAGGTGCTCAAGGTGAGGTTTCACTCTTCCGCCATTATTTAAATTCCAGCGACAACATGCTAATGGATATCCGGATCTCAATCTATAGAATCTCATAACGCCAACAGGATAAACTTTGAAGTTTTCTACACTTATTTCTCCCAAACCCTATCGCGAGTCTCTGGGCGAGTTGATCACTCCAAGTTCTACAAAGTTGTAAATGTCGATAATTAACATATTAACATTCCGATATTGATATCGAATGACAATTGTGCATGTAAACAGCTCTAGTATTGTAGCAGTACATTTATAAAATATTGAAGAAAATACATACAGGGTAGATATGACAATTTGTCGCGGGATTCTTAATTAAAGGGTCTTCAAATTCATTGTAAGTACACCCAAGCCAACCTATAGCCCCAACGAAGGCCTTCGAATAGGATTGAATCCTTATATGACCCTAGGAGTACATGTTTACTTGTAAAGAGAAGATACTTTCAAGTCAGCTAGCTCAACAGCTATCTGATGACGTGGGGATAGTTAGGGGATATAACATACGGTGGGGGTTTTTACTCCTGACATGTCGATCGATCGACAAACTTTTGTAAAATTAAATGAACGATACATAACATCCCGGGGACCCCCCACAGACGTTAGGGCTTTTTCGTCTATGCATAGTTATTGGTCACATAATTGTTGTAACGTGACGGTATCCGGTACCGGTGTTAAGCGATGTTGGCTTTAGATTTGATGGGGTTATGACGGGTCATCGACCAAATTCCTGCAAGGAAGAGGTATAGGAGGATCGTGAAGGTGTACATTGGGCCCATGTTGCATGGGCGGTGAGGATCTTGAGAAAGGAAAGTGGAAAGAATGTGACTGTTATGCAGTTTTCAGGTGTTTAAATCGACGGTTTGGGGGCCGATGTGGTGTATGAGTAAAAATTTGCGTTCGGTGGGGACTGGACGGCAGGGTCTGAGTTCCTGCTTTACGTAGGTGGTCGCCTGGTCTTTGGGGCCTCTGCAGAAATTAAGATCTTACTAATGGGCTTGATATCGAACGTTCGGACCCGACTCCGGTGTGGATGGGGTTATGTGATAGTTTTTAGGTGCATACGGGGCCAAAAACAGGTCTCAGTGCACCTTCTGCTTCTTTTATAGACAAATGGGGAAGGAAACATATTGAGTGCAATTCTTACATGTGTACTTCTTTACTTGGTGGCTATTGATTTCTCCCCTTGATTGGATCCGAGAAGTGGAAGTATTCAAAATTAAAACCTAATCTCCTGAAAAATTGCAATCCCATTCTTGTAACCTCAGGAACATATAGAGGTCCTGCCATTCTATACAACAAGGTACGAGAGTACCCGAGCTCGGGGGCGCGATGTCTTACCACTACATGCATGAATCTTGTGGATATATAGTACAGTTTCAACGGGATTAAACAACCGCAGAGATTAAAAATGGGTTCTTACCCGATTTGCGAGACCAGGTGTCCTTTTCCATGTGTCAATTTATGCAATGGCGGGTGTATGTTTAAGATCAAGATTTAATCTCTGGCCCAGGCTAGTTGAATAGTCAATGCTAGTTTAAGTCAATATGCATGTGCATGCTTGGGCGCCGGCCTGGAAATTAAGATAGGCGTACTCCGATAGTATCGAAATGTAAGACGGAGATCTCAACGGGGGTGGGAAACGTGTTATAGATGAATTTTTGGGTCTGTATCTTCGACATTGTAGTGTGGAACATACTAACGACAAGAGCTTTGAAGTAGCCCGGGAATTCGAATCGAATGTGGGGTGTTCGAGATACGCACCTGCAACTTGCTGCATATATTGTGTTGGCGTACCCAGGATTCCTGGTCCCGAGACAAATTTGAACCTTTTACCCTAATCAATCTGCCTTGATCATTGCAGAAATGCCAACGCCGCAAAGACCAATTACCTTTGAATGAAAAGCCAATCAACAAGAGTTCCCTACTGTCGAGGGAAGGTGGAGGTAGCAGTTCGGATTGTCTCAGCTTCCGAACTGCTGCGCCGAATCTCCAAGATCTCACATTTTACCTAATAGCATTCCCCGAGCTATCCCGTAAGCTTCCTTGGCCCAGGGAGATTGCATCGACAGAAAAGCGCTCAGGGCCGATGTAACGGAATAACGACACTAACGAGCTTGGCTATGAGGTGTCAGACCACTTCCTTGATTCGGTCTTCGAGTGGTGGAGCTTTGATCCTATACGGGTTGCTCGTATGCAGCCCGCTACACAAAATAGCAAGATGCGCCTGAGGGTGGTCTCGTAGAGGGTAGCCACTTCTCGAAGGTGGGCTGTCGAAGGCATCATGATGGCCTGAACGATCTAACTATCTTGATGTGTTCCCTGACTAACAAACCAACGGCAGTCATTGCCTGGAACTTTCTATTTCCACCTTCTAATCTCGCTCAGGTTGCATGGACCCAACATTTCCCCCGTTTTCTCAGCAAAAGCATGGGTGGCAAAAAACTTAGCAGTTCGGAACTTGCAAGCCCCCCGATTTTTTTTTATTCCCACCGATTTTGGACGGGTGCGGCAGAAAATGATTGGGTCAGCTAAGCAGTTCGGAACCTTGTGAGGCCCCACATTCTAGCATTTCGGAACTCAAATGAGATAACAGAAAAAAAGAACAGGAGCTCCTTGATCCAGCATCAGGTCTCGCACTTCGGGCACCGGAAATCTCCCGTTTTTGCACACCAACTGATATCCGTTCGTAAAGAACGAGTTGGTTTTACGTAACGAAACCGGGCATGAAGGGGAAAAAGGCCCTTTCTACAGAGAGGGTTGCATTTTGTGATGCTCATATGATCACGAACGACATTGAAAGGGTAATCATCGAGAGCCAAACCAACAACCATCTTTGAAAAGAAGTGCCAGTCCTGCCAAGAGCCTCATTCGCCTAAATCCGGAACCTGCAATTTCATCCCACGTTCCTCGCTAGCGTCGATCCAGTTTTGCGTGCTTTCTGCCGTAGACGCCGATAAGGTGACCGGCTGAAGGGCCTCGCTTGGCGTCCAGGTAGGTATTTGTAATTCCTTCAGCGGACCTTTGGCTCTCCCACTGATGGGTATTTGGAGCAAAAGTGCTGACATCATTAGCGAAGCAGGGAAACTTTCTACGCTTTTGTGCGGATTTACAGGGATCCCTTGCTTTCTGAGAAGCGGTTGAGGAGCAGATTTGATTTTCAGCTATTAGGTATTATCTTCTATGTTATAGGCTAACTACTTTACATGCATTAAATTACATTGCAGCACTTCGGAGCCACCACTAGCTTTCTGAAACAAAGTAGCGTGGGTTGAACGATCGGCTGCCTACAATGCCAATGCCAACCCGATAATGGCCGCAAGCGGAGCAATAACAACAGCAGTTGCTCGAGCCACACCGCCAGCTGGGGTGCTGGTCAAGGCAGTAGGGGTCGAGTTTGTGAGGATACTGGCTGACGTGCTCGAAAGTATGGTACTTGCAATCGTGGTGATTGCCATCGTTGTGCTTGCGGTGGTCGTCCGTGGGCCGTCGCAATGCCTGGGCGTTACATAATTTATGTCAGGGACAGCGGCTTTGTTATTGAAGATGGAGGTATGAACTTACCAGTGGTCGCCGTGGGGTTCGCAGCCAACGGATTCAATGGGGCTAGGAGCAAGAGTACCGGAACCCGCACCATGGCTGGTGGTAGTCGCCTCTCTTGGGCCATCGCAGTGCCTAGGAAAAAACCTATCAGCTGTGAACTCGCGAGCTATACCCAACCTGACTTACCAATGGTCACCGTGAGGCTCGCAGCCAACAGATTCAGTGGGACTCGGCGCGAGCGTACCCTCTCCTTCGTCGTGATCATGGGTGGTTGTGGTTGCCGCTCTTGGGCCATCGCAATGCCTGAGATAGAGAGTCAGTGCCAGAATTTTTTTTTTAAAAAAATTCGACAATTTATTTATAAAGCTGGATTTTATTTGGGGCTTACCAATGATCCCCATGCGGTTCGCAACCAACAGATTCTGTTGGACTAGGAGCTAGGGTTCCGGTGTGGTCGTGGTCATCATCGTCGTCCGTATGGTGATCATGGTCGTCGGTAGTCACGGTTGCAAATGTCGTCGGAGATGGCGGCGCGGTAGTGGTAATACTATCGACTCGAGGACCGGTACAATGCCTGGAATACCCAAGTTGGTTCTTTGTTGATCCATTACATTTAAGCAACGAGTAAGAAGAATCAACTTACCAATGGTCGCCGTGTGGTTCGCAACCTATTACTGGCGGTCAATGTCTTCTGATGCATAAATTGAAGAAATCGCATGGGAATGGATAGTATATACCTGCACTCTCAGTTGGAGAAGGGGCTAAGGTCTCATCATGGTCATGACCGTGATCATCCGTTGTCGTTTGTGCAAAACTAGCTGGGAGAATTGCTAACAAGAGCAGAAGACCAGATCCTAAGTTCTTCATGTTGGATAATTATATAATAGATCCACGCGGAAGAGTGAATTTTGGATAAAACGAGGGGGAAAGTTGCGAAGTGCGACGGTGCACAAAGATTTAGGTGGGATGTCAGTACTTGGAAACGGGCATCAGCAGGTACCCGGCTTTTATGTCTATGAAATTGACTAACTACATATCGGGCTATGCTGTTTAATAGCTAGCCGAGGTGCGAACACTGGTGAAAAAAATGAGGATATTGAAGCATGATATCCACCAGACCATGACCTCGTCTCGATCGTTTCTTGGGTCGCATGCCAAGTGAAGAAACTCTCAAACCCGTCGATATATAGCATCGTTGGATTTTTGATATGTTGCTCCCCTGCAAACCATGCAGGTGGGATGGTGGCACGACATCAATCTCGGGGAGCTGGGTAAAAGAAACCTGCTCAAGATCTTATCCACAGACGAATTCGAATGTTATGGGGTTCAGAGTTGCAGTGTGTGGTTTCGATTCGTTAGCGGCTGAGTAGGATCTTGGCGTGGTCAGGAAAGTTCGACGACATCGAAAAGAGTTCAACCGGCCTCTAAAAGCCGCCTTGGCTTGCTGGGTAAGCAACTATCATAACCATACATTTGTATTGCAACATTGATTTCTGCTCACATGAATTAACATGCCATCTGCGGACAGATTCTAGTCCGATTTTACCCCATGCTGCATTGCGAACTGCGGTTTTGTGGAGTGGGTGCTCGTGAGCGAGTATTTTTTTTCTTCCACCTGCCCGCAAGGTTTCAGCGAATGGCTGGTTTGTCCCCACGCAAGCCCGAACGAGATAACGTTTCCCTCGAATGCACAATCTCGGACAGGACTCTGTCTCAAAACCTGTCCGAGGAACACGCTCCCACTCGGGGCACTAGAATGGGGGATGGCGGGTGGTCCCTGTCGCTGCTGGGCTTGGCCTGTGCCTGGCGCTGCGACCATGTTATGCACGCTAATGAGGTCGAGTGCATTAAAAATCCTTTATATCTGCCCATCCAATCTATCGTCCTGGAAGAAGCTGCTTGATTTCCTTCGCTTCGAGCCGTCGGGGCGTCACATTTTCCTTCCCACTGGACCATCCAGCCTACAGCGCATTTGTCCCCTTGCTTGGTAGTCGGAGCTTGCCTTTGTCTGCTTGCTTACCTTCTTCCATTGTCCTTGTTCGGCTCTTTCTTTCATATAGTCAGCAGCCCTTGGAGTGGTCGTTCTTCTTGGCCGCATCTCTTTTTTCAGCTCTGGTCGGAGTCTCCACCATTCCATTTATCGCAATTCCCTTCCTCCGTTATCCTAAGGGTCGGACGAATACATCCCGTATTACGCTGAAATTCCACAGTCTTTTCAATCAATACGCGGCATTATGAAAAAGTCGGTGCTCTTCGTCTCATTTGCGGCACTGTCGCTTGCCCATGCTTCTGGTGTCAAACGCCAGAATACGGCGCAGACGACTTCGAGCGCGGCGGATCACGATCACGATCACGACGACCACGATGACCTTACGGCCGTGACGTCTTGCCATCTCCATGGCGCGACGCAGTAAGTATACTCTCATGATCTAAATTTTGGAAAGAAGATTTTTTTTCTTTTCTTTCTTCTGAAGAGTCAATTGAAGTCACCGAAACTCTGATTTCTGACCTTACCACACAACACAGATATTGCATGCACGAGGCGACTGAGTTCGTCATATTGGCTTCCGCGACCGCAACTGAAGATTTGCCGTCGTCTTATACGGACTGCCACGCTCACGCGGCGGAGACGTAAGTTTATTAGTTTATCCGGTATAATAATCTGTTACTAATAAATTTCAGTTGGTGTGTCGCGCCGAATGGATCCGAAGTTGAGATCGCCCTCGAGGCGCAGATTACGCCCGCTCCAACTTCTGGAGACGGTCACGAAGATGACCATGACCATGACCATACAGAGGGTACTGCTGCTCCTACGGCCGTTCCTACGGCTATCACGAGCTGTCATACCCATGCCACCGAAATGTAAGCTATGACAATTGGTTAGTCAATGAGGCGGTATCACTAACTTGTTAAAGCTTTTGTATGGCCGGTACGACGGAGTATCTCGTAATGGCAACGCCTACGTCTTCGCAGATCCCGGCGCAATATACTAGCTGCCACTCGCATGACGCGGAGATGTAAGTTAATCCAATGGGTTCTAGAAGCGGCGAAGTCATGGTTAATGAGGTCGATGTAGGTTCTGCGTCGCCCCAAATGGTGATGATGTTGAGGTACGACTTGCTGCTGCGGAGGAAGAAGACCATGATCACGATGGAGAAACGAAGACTCCGACGGGTGGTCTAAACTGCCATTTCCATGCTGGTGTTGAGTATGTTGTCCAGAATGTTACACGAGTGCAACTTCCGTGATACCGGGGCTAGGGTGCTGACTATGAATTAATAGACACTGCGTTGGCGCTGAAGGAGAGAATGCAGGAGCGGCAAGGGTTTGCACGAGGACGGATCGAGAATATAATATTAAATTGAGGGTTGGTTTGCTGTTCGTGATCTTAGCGACAAGCGCGATTGGTACGTTCTCAACCTAGACCTGACTCCTAGCAAGACACTAACAGCCCCATAGGTGTCTTCGGACCAATCCTGCTATCTTTGGTTCTCACCCCAAAGGCGTATTCTGTACTCCTCGTCTTCAAGCAGTTCGGTACTGGTGTCATTATCTCGACTGCCTTCGTTCATCTCTTTACTCACGCCAATTTGATGTTCACAAATGATTGTCTTGAAGGCGTCGACTACGAGGGTACCACGGCCGCCATCCTTATGGCCGGTATCTTCCTTTCCTTCCTTGTCGAGTACACGGGACAAAGGATCGTGCATGCACGACATGCTAAATTGATCGAGGCGAATCACGATAATTTATCCTCTGCGGTTATGGCCGAGATGAAGATCCAAAATGAGATCGTTAGTGTGCTGGTCCTTGAGGCGGGAATTATTTTCCACTCCCTGCTTATCGGTCTCACTCTCGTTGTTGCTGGCGACAGTTACTTCCTTACTCTCTTCGCCGTTATTCTCTTCCACCAAATGTTTGAAGGAATTGCTCTGGGTACCAGAATCGCGGCTCTCGGAACTGCCTCTCCAAACAGAGTGCCACATGGGCATCTCCACAGCCACAGTCACAGCCACGACATTCATCGTATCTCGCACAGCGAAGAAACTCGTCCTGCCGATCCCAAAACAACGGCAACTCCTAGCTCTCCTGAAACCGTTGAAGATATCAAACCAGTGGGAGTGTCTCTAGCTAAGAAGTTGGGATTTGCGTCCGCGTTCGCGTTGATTACGCCTATTGGCATGGCGATTGGTATCGGTGTTTTGGATAGGTTTAACGGAAATGACCCGTCTACCATTATTGCTATTGGAACCTTGGATGCGCTCAGTGCTGGTATTTTGGTCTGGGTTGGTGTTGTGGAGATGTGGGCTGAGGACTGGATGTTTGGCGGAGAGATGACCTATGCCGGATTGTTTACGACGATCCTGGGAGGAGCTGGGTTGGTCTTGGGTATGGCTATTATGAGCTTCTTGGGCAAATGGGCTTAGGCGATGTCTACCCGGTGGTATAGATATGCCTGGACATTATATAATTAGGATACGAAAATTTATGAGGCTGTCTCCTTGTGAGCGGCTCTAAATCACTTGCACATTGATTTAATTAACATACCTTAACATTTGAATGTGAAATAAAGCCAAGGCTTCGTATGGACATCAATAGTGCTTGTATCGATATCTGGTTGTATGTCAAACGACGATTTACGGTAATACAAACTTAAAAGGTAAAGCTTATTCAAAGACAGATGGTACTTAATTCTCCAGCTACTACTAAGACATTACTATAAAGATATATGACACCATGATATAGTACTAGTAATTCATGTCCTAACTACGATGAGAGCTAGATGTATACGTCACCACGGACATGGACATGGACATGACTCGAGAAGCCCCGGGAAATGCGTTGTTTGGTGTTGGAAGAAGCGGTGCGTTGGCCACGTGACCATTTTGGAGGCTGGATGGGTTTGGTTTCTTCTTTCTGTTATCGATTGCTTTGCTTTGCTTTGCTTTGCTTTGCTTTGATTGTCTGCTTGCTCTCTCTTCTTCTTGTTCTTCACGCACCTCCAGCTTTATATTTCACGCCACAGCCACAGCTACCTCTCCGACCCACCTGCTTCTCCAGTCCCTCACGACTTCCTTCCCTCCGACTTCCCCGCGACTTCCTCACGACCTTGAAGTCCTTCTCCTTCTCATCGCCGGCCACTTCCCTTGCCATTTGCCGCACGGTTCCCGTTTTCCCGTCGCCCGAACTCAGTGTTTCTCCCGTTGGACTCCATAACACGTCACCATCATTGATCACATATTCTCAGCGGTTGTGGCTTCGACAGCCGGCAGGCGGAGTATTGGTGGAGCCAGCAGAACAGCAGGTATGGCCTTTGACATGGGAGTGTTTCTGTGATGTGGGGAAGCTTTGAAGGGGCTGGCTTAGGATTGCTGGTTCAAAGTGGCATCTGTCGTTCACCTCAAATCTGGATCCTTCATGCTGCAGCCACACTTTGCAAGCTACTAGAGTAGCTTCTGAAGCTCACATCTAACTCTATTTCTCCATATAGACCCCACTATTACTGGTACTGCATCAGCAGCCAAGATGACAGACCACCCTGTTTTCTCTAACGACCCTACTCACAACGACGTCTACGAAGAAGAGGAGGAAGAAGAGGAACTCTCCGAAGCCGAAGAAGAGGAGGACGTCGAAGGCGAGGAGGAAGAAGAAGATGAGGAAGAATCTCTCGTATCTGAGTCCTGGATATCAAACTTCTGTTCCGTCATCGGTCACGAGTACTTCGCCGAAGTAACCGAGGAGTTTATCGAAGATGACTTCAACCTCACGGGACTCTCTGCCATTGTTCCCATGTATAAGGAAGCACTGGAAATGATCTTAGATGTTGAGCCTGATGATTCTTCCGACGAAGCCTCGGAGGTAGACCTGGAAAGCGACACCTATAATAACGGTGCCGCTGCTCGGAAGAAGGCTGCAAGGATGGGCGCTGGTACAGCCGGCAATATCGCGCTGATCGAGAGCTCAGCGGAACTTCTGTACGGTCTCGTTCACCAAAGATACATACTTTCTCGTCCCGGGATGCAGCAGATGTATGAGAAGTACCTAGCCGCCCATTTCGGTCATTGCCCAAGGGTGTTCTGCAACAATGCCCGCGTGCTTCCCTGCGGTTCTAACGACACTCCCAACATCGACACCGTGAAACTGTTCTGTCCGTGCTGTTTGGACGTTTACACACCGCCTAACTCGAGATTTCAGCAAGTCGACGGCGCTTTCTTCGGCACCAGCTTTGCTAGCTTGTTCCTGATGACGTTCACGGATATCGATTATAGTGCCCCCAGTCACAAGACACCTGCGCAGATTCCGCCAGCGGCTAGGAAACCTGGCGCGCTTGTGCCAGGGTCTGGGCCGGGATCGATACCGAACTCTGGTGCGCCAGGAGCTTCAGCTTTGCCGCCGCAGCCGGCCAATCTCAACGGATTCGCAGCGCAGAATATTGCACCAGGGCTGGGACTACATAGGCAGTATGAGATGAAGATCTACGGATTCAAAGTCAGCGAGAGAAGTAAGAGCGGGCCTAGGATGAAATGGCTAAGGAGCAGACCCGAAGATATGAACTTATTGGATGAGATGACACGTGCTGAGATGAGAAGGACGGGGAGGCTAAGGAAAAAGAAGAAGAGGCCGACAAGGGATGAAGATGGGATGGATATCTCGCCAGGACCTCAGGAAGTGTTGGAGCAGAGACGGACAATTAAGAAACCTGTTAGAAGGATAAGGGCCGACGAACAGGGTGGGCCGAGTACCGCTAGGTAATCGGTTCTAGTGGTCGTTGAGCTTCCAATCTTTCGTACGCTGGATATAGACTGCCGTTTTGGATACATCACCCCACATCTTCCGCCCGCCTTATGTACATTTCCTCGTTCTTTCCTCTTTAAGGCGTCTGCTCGGTTCTACTGGATAGATATCTTAGCCTTACAACTTGTTCTCAGCACAGCCACTTGATCCCCCCTGGCGCGTCTCCTGTGAACCGAACGGTTTGTATACTCCTTTGTTAGAAATACCGATTTTTCGCGATCTATCCTTGGTTCTCGTCTTTCTGCATCATCCAGTGTATGTATTTTCTTAGTGTTATTGCGCAGCATGGGTCGTGTTTCTAGCTCTTATTTCTAATTTTATGATACGCTACTGAGACGAGGGAGCAAAAGCCGACGGGGTGGAGGCATTGTCACATTTTGGAGGTGTAGTAGATAGGAGCATATCAAGCACCAAGCAGAAGCAGCCTTATTTACAGTCCCATGCGGAGTCGCATACAATCGTCCCTCCCAAGACATCTATATCCTAATCCAGCTCACCTCCAATAAGCTTCACAATCCGGCTTCACCACGGCCCAAGCCTTTGCGCAAACTTCCACTACTTCCTCCGGCAAAGGGCCCTTCTCCAAATCTTCACAATTCTCCCTCAAATGCTTCTCACTACTCGCGCCAATAATCACCTTATCCCCATTCTCCTTCTTCATCAAACTGTGATGATTAATCCATCTCAACGCCACTTCCACCAGCGTTAAGCCGTGTTTACCGGCCACCTCTTCAATCATCGCTCTAGCCGTGAAGTACGACTCCTTCCAGTATCGCGCTCTGTACATTCTCCCCTGCAGTTTTTGATTATCAAACCTTGTCCCGGATTCCACATCCCCATCTACAGACTTTGGACCGGTAGCGGTAAAGAACCCGCCTGCGAGTGGATTATAGGCGTAAAATGCGATACCGTAATGGTGTAGAACGCTGAATAATTCAGGTTCCACTTCGCGATGAATGACGTTGTAGACTCCTTGGTACACTTTCGGGAGCGGATACCCGTTCGCTTTTGAAATTTCACAAATACGCGCGACTTCCCATGATTTATAATTTGAGATTCCTAGTGTTTTGATCTTTCCGGATATGAAGAGGTCGTTTACAGCGGGGAGGGTGATGGTGATGTCGGTGGTGTGGTCTGGTGCGTGGAGGTACCAGAGGTCTATTGATGGTAGGTTTAGAGAGGTTAAGGAGATGGAGACTTCTCTGTTGATGCATTCGGGAGTGTGGGTTGTGGCGTTCGGGTTGGTGATGCCGGGTTTGGCGGTTGGGTAGAGCTTTGTGGCGACGGTTAGGCCTTGTGTGCCGATTTTTCCGAGGTATTGCTCCGTGGTGCCTTCATTGTATACGCGGGCGGTGTCGAGTTCTGTGTGGCCGTAGGATTTGAAGATTTCTGTGGATATATAATAATTAGTGAATGATCTTGAGGGATATGGATGCATGAAATTGAAGCTTCTGGAATGCGTACCGATGAGCCTCCTGCATTCCTCAGGATCCGTGATACGGCTGTTTTCGCCGAAGGTCATGGTGCCCAGGATTACGGGCAATTGAGTCTTGCTTTGCGCCATTGTGTAGAATTTGCTTAATTTCAATATATATATTTGATAATCTGATATGAAAAAGTACTGTTATCTTGGGGATGGTGTAGCCTGTTTATATAAACTCTTGGAAGGTTAACCCATTTTCTCGAGTTGAAGGTTCGGATAACGTTACTGACGTCAAGATACCCCTGCAAGTTTCAATAGAATTGTACGACGTCAATTGGTCACCAGTGAATCTGAGTCAATGGGATACACGCAATCTGCGATTTCGGCGTCGTGATGGTGCCGGTGGATACTTTGTCGATAAGCCCTTTGCAAGCTCCGCTTAAATCCCCATTAACGCCGGTTTGAATGGTGGTTTTTGTGGATTTTATTATTAAGCAAGTAAGTTGGAAATTCGGCGGGGCCGCGGGGTAGCTAACAAGGGCTTTGAAGCTTAACTAATTAGCGATTAAGCCTAAGCTAGGCTAGGTTTTCTGGGGCTGCAAGATCTGAGTTTATGCTGCCCTTCGTGCCGTTGTACCGAACGGATAGGAATGTTGGATTTTTGTAGGGTAACACAAATAGGATCAGAATGAGATTTTTTATGCAGAGAGAAATATCTTAACTACCACACGGGACTTTGGTGTAACTGATAGCTTTCGGGGGATCTCGGGGGAGGAAGAATCATGCAGGTTTCGGGAGTTCAGTTACCCTTTTTCCTGCTGTGGATTATCTTGAAATGTAGCTACACAGCAGGTAGCATATAAATTCTGCGAAATACAATTCAGTTAACAATCTACTGGAAACCAACTTCCGGGAAGTGACCGAGAACGAATCCGCTTTAATTGCCTATTCTGCCGGAAACCTAGCATTTATATGTACATGTACCCCTCATCGCCGGCTGTTTCTAGATCGATCTGATATAAAGACCTTTATCATAGTTTTCCGAGATATTTTTTAGGTATGTAATCTTGAACGCCTCCTGTCTCGTACGCCATCTTGCAGCTTTTGAATATTTCGCATCGGGATTTACATTTCAATTGACGACCTACACGCATTATATACGATTCTCACGTTATAACTTCTGGGAGTTCGCGTGGCAATTTGAGAGAAGTGGCGCATGCAAAAGCTTTTTTAAAGTCAATACACCCTAGTGGCTTTCCAGAATCCAGAAATTGATCCTGTATTTCCATGCCTCCTGACCGATCCAACTCTCTGAGCCATCCTGCGCCTTATCATGGAGGGCCATAGTTGTGTAGAGTCCGAGGTGGGACTAACTAAAAATATAAAATGTGTAACGTTAACGCTTTCCTCTTAACTCTGAATACAGTACATTATATGCAAGGGTTGTACATGCTGGTGTCCTCAATGTAATACTTCTATCTGTTTATTGCTTTATGTGTCAGGAATGGTTGATTCTCGTTTTCCGAGAAGTCCACCACCCCCTGAGCCTCCGCCTGAACCGGAGCCCCCTGGACCGTGGCTGTGATAGCCTGCGCCGGCGCCTCTCCAGTAGTAGGGCCCCGTGTTTCCACGCGGGTCACCTGCCCTATACAACTGAAATAAATTGGGATCTTCTATAGATGCCCTATAACCCCTTAATTCGTCGTAGCCTATCTATACGGGATCGTCGTTAGCGGTTTTGATATAATATCTTAAGCTAGCTGCAGCATTTTTAGCCGCTCAAGGTGCCTTACTGGATCCTTGTTTTCGGCTGCAGCTCTCCCCATATGCTCCCAAGTTAAACGAATGTTAGGACGGGGCGTCCAATACCAGGCTGGGTTTCGTTGTTTCACCCCAAAGGGGACCCTATTGATGGCATCTTGATATTCGTCCATGCTGACTCCAACCTCGAGCTGGGGATCAAGCATCTCCGTTTCGCATCTACAATCTTTAGAAAGTTAGTTCAATAAATTCATATTAACTTGTGTTTGTTTCGGGGATTCGATTATATATAATATGCATAAATATAAAAAAGATTAATGGATAAGATGGGTACGCAAAAACATACGATACCAGTGGGAACACTCATTAACAACAGCCTGCTCTCTACACCTGGAGAACTCTGCATAAATGCCAGTCGTTTGAGCCAAAGTACCGTCTTCTAGGTCACAACCGCAGTTTTGGCAGACGCCGATAATTCTCCTGACAAATTTCTCTCCCACTGTGCGTGGTCGAGGAACTCCGTCGAATCTATAATAGTGATCCGGATCCTGATCCATCGAACGCATTTGCTCCAAATCTGGGCATACTACGTAAAAGGGCGTGTAAAACATCTGTGGATCTGCTCCGGCTTTTGCCACTAAAGTGGTTCCGATCTTATTTTCGCTGAGAGAGACCGATATATTTCGCATAGCTTGGGTCCCTAATGATTTAGGGTCGTTATTCTGGCCATGAGGTGAGTCGGTATTCAAGTTTTCGCTCGCTATTGGCGAACTTGATATGACTTCAAGTGAGGAGGCTGAAATAATGAAGATAGTCAACCAGTGCATTTTCTGGTAACAGTTCCCTCAATGCAAACAGCCTTTCCCCAAAAGCCGCAGTAAATATTGATCTGGTTATCTTTCTGTTAAATTTCGTTATTCTGTCTGTAACAAAATTTATTCGGGTGAAAGCTCACCCATAAAAGCGGCTAAAGGTGGCGGAGCTTTGAGGGTTTAATTCCTAAAATCTTGTGCAAACTACTTTCTGCCGTAGGGAAGTAACTCATGAACTGCAGGGAGTCTTCCAGCGAGTATTTAGCGGATACAAATATCCTGAATTGACCCTTAACGTTATAACAAGGCTTGAATTGACCCTTAACAAGGTTTGCTTGTGGGCTTGTTGGACGCCTGATAGGAATATTTGATAATTGTACTGTCTTTGCAGAGCTCAACAGCTATTTTCTAGTTTCCAAAACCAACCCAACTCGATTCAATATGACTTAGTTTACAATCGGCTTTGATAACGATTAGAATACTTTATTCCGGTTACATAAACTAGCCAGAAAAAATACTGATGCTTTGTGTGATACTCGTTGATATTTTGACTGTATATTGGGGGAGAGTATTCAATGGGCGCGTTTGAGTTCAGATCTGCAGAGTACTTGGCTTTTTGGAATGATATAGGATTGATGAGTCGAGAACTGGTGTACTCGGGGATCAGCTTCCCGAATTACTAAGCTGAGTTTTGTTTCGATCGTGGGAAACGACTTCTGTGTTTAGACTAGCTGGTTAGTCTCATGCTTGGATCATAAGTTTTATGGCACGGGAATGCATGTGTCGTCAGGTTTCATGTGCATGTTCAACGGTACCTTAATCGTATCTAAAACTGCACTGTTGGCCCTCCGAATATTGGAGATATCGTTTTTATCTCTCCATTGCTTCTAGGTCGACTTCCTAATATTTTCTACCCCGGTTGCAAGTCATGAGCGGAATGGTTTTCCAAGTACTTAGAATCCGTAGTGGGACAGCCTTGTTGCATTGACCTGATATCATGATATATCCTGAAACCAACTTATTCAAAGTTAACGTTATCAAAATTACTGGGTTACGATCTCAATCTTATTAGAGTAGTCGAACGAAATGTCGAAACATAGTTCTGGTATGATAAAGTTGGTCTGGCATGGTTCGTACCTAGACGTCACAAAGGTAGGGCCCAGTCCGACACGGTGCCTAGGGATTAAATGCTTGCGTAGATTGGGAGTTGCAAAAGTACTTTCTTTTTGGCTGTGCATGTGCCTGTTGTTTTCTGTCATTCGGCGTTGCAATGTCAGCATTTCGTACGTTACATCGGCGAGGGGGCATCTTATAACAAGCATTTGAATCTCGACTAAGCCCTCCCAAGTGGTATCCTTCCTAATTTTCGGGTAGTAAGTTACTTTGCGAGGCGAGAAGAACCATATCTGGAACCGGACTTAAGACTCGAAAATATTAAGTGAGAGGCTTAAATGGTACTAGTATACTGTCATGAATTTGGCTTAACAAGAAGCAGTCCTATTCCTAGCTACCTAATTCCCCGATTCCCCTAAACTCGCTCCAGAGGCCTGTGCTTAACTAGAGCGAAGTACGAGGAGATGGGCGTACTATTCGGTGTTGATCCTTTTGAATCTCCTACAGTAGTAGCTCGACTGGAGGCTGTACATGAATATAGGGCTGGGCACAATCCACTAAGAACATATCGCTGTTGTTGAAGCAAAAGTAAGGGAAAACTGTTTACTAAGGAACTACTTGTTTCTGGAAACCTCTGACTTATGAATGATTTTACATGTTGGTGTTATAGTTTGTAGCGTGTAGTGATTTGGGCTAAGTAGTTTTGTTGTGGGACAGCTATGTATCGACGTTTGAGACCGAGGTTAGATTTAGTGCTACGTTTGAGGTAAGGAGGCCTTATGGCCGGTTAGTAACAATCGCTGGCGAAGTGGGATATTAGAGTTTAAACCATAGGATGCATGTGAATCGTAAACATTGGCACCCCTGATGATGAAACTCTCGTGATTGATTATGACTTGGAGGAGAACAGCCCCGCCGGCGGGTTTAAAGCGGTTCGGAAATCGAGAATATATTATTTGCAGTAATAGTATTAATTCAAACCGCAGCCACTGATTTAAGTCTAGCCCGATGCTATAGTATTATCTTAATCTTGCCTGCGACTCTTTCCATCAAGGTAGTTCGATGGTAGAGCAAGACTACTCAAAAAAAATAACAAAATAGTCCAGTAGTATAGGGTACGAAGGTGGATGTATGGTCGAGAAGGAAGTCGGGAGAATGTCAAAGTTCGTGATAGTCATTTTGTTGTAGCCTACCAATTGAGAACTTTTGTTAAGGTTAACTAGCTTGTTGGTGAAGTTGCTCGAGTGCCTGGTGAGATCTTCAAACGAAATCAACCTTGGAATGGGGTGCTGAGGTGATGAGTGGGCTCAAAAGAGACCTTTGGGTACAACTGGAAGATAGGAGGGTTCTTCAACGTGGCAATATCATCTTCATGTTTTTCAACCGCAAGGTGTGGTTTCCAACTCAGAAGTCTTGAGTCGTGGGGGGGCGGTCGCTGCCCAATGAACTCTAAAAACCAATTCATTTTGACCTCTCAGTCCAAGGACAATGTACTTGAGGTCAGGTTTGTGAGAGCCCTTGTACCTGAACCTTTTGATGAGGTTGTTCGTGCCTTCTTTTAGAAGACGTTCGATGGGGAAATAGTAATGTTGGGCAATCCTTCTTTCTGTGAGAAACGCCCAATTGTGCGGAATAATGTGGAGTATCTCAATGTCTCGCATACCGAAGAACCAGATATCGGTAGCTGAAAACTTGATTCTTGGGATTCCGTTCGGGGGAGCCGCGGGTACGCCAAGAATTGCACCAGCCTATTTAAATATGTATCAGCTCAGATGTAAGAGATTGTAGGGGTACATATGTGGGGTGAAGAAGACACGGTCAACTTACCTCTCCGATATCTGCATGCACGGTTAAAGAAACCTGCTTTGGAAAGAGATTCTTAGGGCGGTCGAAATGTGATTCCCCTGGATGAAGCAGCTCTCTATCTATACCAACACCTGCCGACTCATGCAGTGCTAATCTTTGTAAAGATTGGGAATGTTTGAGGATAATATCGCTGTGGGTACAGTACGGCGAGCGTGACTGTCTGTCGTTAAGCTTCTCAGGCTTGAATTCATTATACAAACTGAGAAGGACGAGGGTCTCCAGCCCTGGTCTGAGGGACTTCAGCAAAGATTCCACACAGTCGAGATCATCCTCCTACGCAATAACCTCCAATGTGTGTAAACAGAGCTGCTTTTCTGGCAACGTATTCAATTCCTCCTACCCCGTGCAAAACTGTAGACACAACTTTTTGATCTTGTTTTCAGAGATACATTCGACCAAGCGCTCGTCGAGAGGAGCATCCTGTATGGCTAAAGAATACGGCTTATGGCGTTTGGCGAGGGGGGTGTAGACTGCAGTGCGGAAGAGCTCTCGGAAGGAATTGATATTCCCGAACATGGTCTTTATCTCTTCATCCTCATAGGCAGTGTAGTTTTCGTTCAATGGTGAAGCGCGGAGGTATTGGATAGAGGAGTGAATGAATTGCAATTCAACATGTGACAGACTCTCAGCTTTTTGGATGGAGTTGTGGATGATTCCAAAGTTCTTCCCATGGTAGAATATGTTGCGGAGGCTCAGTTTTTGGATTGAGGGACCGCCAACTCCCATGTGGTTGTGCTTTGCAAGTTGTCGCGGATTACTAAGATCGATTGACACAGTTACTAGCCCAGCGTTGAGACTCCCCATTCGTAGGACGAACTCAGGAATGCTTCCGTTGACCATGTTCCAACTAGATCGGTAGTGATAATTGTTAGTGAATGTTACACTGCATTCTAAGACGACTATGTACATCTGCTAAAAGTCATATAAGACACTTACTGAAGCAGGCGAAGATTACCACTTTCTGAAATCTTTTTGAAGACGGGATGTAGCACTTCATCAGCGAACTCATGTTCACTGCGAGCACACTCACTCATAACGATCAAAGCTCGGATACAGCCGCAGACATCTTGCTTGTAGTGCAAGAAGCTGCGAGCTCTACGGATGATTGAACGATATTGGGAACTTTTGTTGCTCTTGACGATAAAGGCGGCGTAGATGTGCGGAAGGTAGCAATTGTTTAGGGTCTTGCTGCATCTAACAAGGTTGCACAAGTCTCTTCTTAGCAGCTGATATCGAAGTTAGCTAAAACTCGTTCTACTAGTACGGTTGCTGGGTTAAAGGCTTACTAAGGGCCCGATTTCATTCGAAATCTCGCGCGGAAGTGACTCCAACTTCGAGGATGGCATTTTCAAGTTGGTTTGAGTGCTCGGAAATAACGGATGGCGAACCAATCGGAGAAGTTAACGGGAACTCGATGGATTAAGAGGTAGAGTTGGCTGAGAGAAATGAATTGGGCAGCAATGGTGATTTGGTGGGGGACTGAGAACATAAAAATATCTCGATAGCTAGACGACCTCAAATAGCTGTGAGGCTATTACTGTACGTCTCAGCTAGTCTTCGCTGTGCATACGTATAGTATCTAGACTAATACGTATATGCATGTAATAAATTGCTAGTATAATATAAAGTAGCCTTCAAACAACGGCCCCCTTTGTGACGTCTGGGCGCCAGTCTAACCTTACTGTATATTAGTGCTTATTTCGATGGACAAAATATCCGGATCATCTGATTCAAGGTAAAACTTGGTTGTGTCAATTATTTGGAAACTACTGGCGATCTTGAAGCTTAAGTACGTCTCTTCTTCTGGCACATGTCATTGAACCTAATCCCTGAGTATGAAAGTCCGTCGTGGCTTCATGACATTTAAATCCCTAGAATTCTCCAAGTACAGATTCCTGGAAATCAATGGCTATTATGGGAAGGCTTCGCGTCGTAGGTGAGTAACACCACGTCAAGTTGTAGAGGATGTAACCCTTTCTAAGTCCTCCTAAGTTCCAAGCCCCCCAATTCCACGTGATGACTTGGGCGACTATGGGGTGATTGGATACTACTTAGGCCAATATCGTGATAATGGTACTAGTATACTATTATAAAGACACATATTTTGCAACAAGCATTGTAACGACTTGCAACAGCACCCGAGACGTTTCAATTGATCGCCGCCATGTTGGAATTTAAGTTTTTCAATTCTAGGAACATTGATTTGGGTTCATACTCCTATACTCTTGCTAATAGCGAAACGTGTGAAATTTGAGCACTACCTAATAATTACATAAAGGACAATTTGAAGATTCATCTCCTTCAAAATGCAGATTAAGAATATTCTAAACACGGTTCTAACTAGGACCTGTTTTTTGAGGTGTTAGTCTAGCCCAGCGACCTTACATCATGATGAATAACATTATTAAGTTTCTTCGTAACCTCCGGCGGATATACTCTTGACAAGTTCTCGACACTTTGTAATGAGATCACCGAGTGCAAATGCTGAGGGACACGGTCGATATTCTCCTGAATTTTCGGCGGGTTAGTAAATCTTTGTAGATTGTTACGCGTATGCATGAAGGATCACAAGATCGGCAGCCTGATTATTGTATACACTTACCAACGTAACTTATTTCTTTGAAAGCTGGGTGTCCATAACGGGCATCGCTATAATATATCAAGTCGTTACTGAGGCTTGAGCTAGAGTTTGTTTGCCCAGGCCCGCTAAATCGTAGACGGAGTTGAGATTTGTTTCCGTCTTTTTGAACGTTATTGGGACGAGTATTCGTGCCTGACTGGCTGGGTGCTGCCCCAATGGAGAGTGGCGGCTGCGAGGGTGGGCTTTTTCCAAAAATGCCGCCGCTACTTCGCCCGAATATGCTACCGGATAATTGCGGAGCGGTACTTGATGTAGAAGCTGCGTTCTCTGATACCGCCTTAGCGGTAACGGCCGACCCGAAGATAGAGGTTGAAGACTGCGAATTTGACCCGAAAAAGCTGCTAGCTGGTGGATTGGATGTCGATGATGAAGCTGTGCTTTGCCCAGATGCGAACAGACTCTGGGTCGATACTGGCTTCGACCCGAAGATAGAACCCGAAGATTGTGAATTTGACCCGAAAAGGCTCCCAGTAGCTGAAGCTGTAGAGGGTGGGTTGGATGTTGAAGGCGCGGCTGTGCTGGATCCAAACAGACTACTTTTTGGCCTGGCATTGCTAGTCCCGAAGAGGCTTCCAGCCGTTGACTCTGTGGCCGCTGGAGTTGACCTAGATGAAGGCGTGCCTGACTTGGTACTAGGAGTAGATACTGCACCAAAGAGGCTGACAGTTGTGGAAGTTGTGCTAGAGTCGGCTGCTTGCTGGGCCGTAGGGACTGGGCTCGAGGGCCCACTGGCGGCAGGGGCGGCACTGTGGCTTATTCTAGGAATCGTTCCTTTAATTAAAGTTGTCATTTTAAGTCCCTCTATCCTCTTCACTAGTGCACTAACCGACCCATGCCATTCGTGCGGGGTATCTGAGCTTAGTAGGGGCCAGAGTTTTGATGTCTTTAGGTTGCGAATAAGAGAACCCACTGCGACGTCAGAGCATACTTCATTATCGCAAAATTTGGAGCGTATGGATCCGGATGGTCCTAGGTATTGATTTGCACTAGCTATATCACTGACGAACTGTCGTAGCATGGCTACAATGGTACGGACAACTTTCAGTCTCTCCTGAATTACATAGGCTGCCGTATATAATTGTTTATTAGCCACTATATAGCTATATGGATGAGAATTTTGGGTATTTATAAGACAAACCTAGAAATCTATCTGGTAGAAGTCCCAGATCTATTTCGACTTTGGAACCGACTGGGGTTGCTACATCTCGCCGAAAATACTTTCCGCATTCGCTCTTCGCAGACGCCTCTAAAATCAGCTTGGTCGATATCACCTTAACTTTTGTGATTTTCGGCTGTAGAGTCCTTGCGATGAAGATCCAGTCCTCATATCGAGGAGTTATCGCGAGTTTTTCGTAAGGCTTCATCCACATCTTCGGCCACGGATTCAGAGCCTTCCCACATGCATATTTGTCGCCGACAACGGCAATCCTCCGTAGGAATCCAAAAGATACACTAGAAAGAACCTCGTCTGTTCTTAGGTGCAAAATTTGGAAGATGAGGTCTAAGGCGAGGACGTCGTCATCTTCGAGACGCATTATTTTGACCGTACTGCAAGAGCCCAAGGTCTCAGTTTCAAGTTCCTTAAAGCCTTGGGGGTGTATCATATGCTTCCACACTCTTGAGGCGATAGAAAGGGCGTGAGAAGAGACCAAGAATGAGTGACTGCCGCGTCTGTTCTTCAGAACTACTTTCAGATCCGGGGATTCGTAGTATTCTGTCGGGGCACTCTTTGAGATTCGTAATAGTACCCGTTTTTTGTAATCTATTTCGTCTTGTAAGGCGCCAGGATCCTCATGTTCTCTCTGAGCATCCGCATTGTTTTCTTCATTTCTTTCTTCTTCTTTGATATTATCCTCTTTATCGTCCTCGGTAGCCTTAATTTTATTTTCGTCTTTAATAGTAACATTGACTTCGGGGCCTTTTGTCTTGGTTACGTTTGGCGAAACTTTAGCTGGAGGCCTGCAATAGTCTTCGTGGATGAATTGGAGGTCTGCTCCCATGTCTAAGCCAAGCGGCCAGGGCCCATCAGCGGATTCTCCCGTCATGACTGGCTAAAGTATAGAAAACGAGTAGGAGGATTATTCTGACCAATGAACCTAGAGCTCGTAGTCGTGGTAGAAAGATCGGGGTAGGAAGATCGGGGTTGAACTCGGATAAATCGACTAGGATGAGCCGGCCAACTTGAACGAGCTTAGGTCAGGATTTGGAAGAAGGTCAGATTAAGTATTGCGTACTTGACGTCCGACTTCAAAAACAGACCCTATGCCCGAATTTATACACGATGGACTGTACCAGGCACTAACTGGAGACTACAAATATGTAGCCTTGCTTGGGTGTCTTTATGTAGGCTAGATTTGAGGCTACCTACCCTAAACGGATTGCCGTGCGATAGGTTCGAACTCCCCTGAAGGTCACTTTACAAATGCCGCCATCGCGTTGTGAAACGATATGGCTTCCGCGGCCTGGCCAATGGCAACCTTGTTGTCTTGGCCGGCAGCCTTGTGGTCGGGAAAGAGTGCCTGAATTTCGCTAGGATGTTGTGCCAGACGATTGAAAAAGTTGAATTTATTGACCTTGTAACCGCATATTTCTACCCGTGTCTGAGAAACATGGCATATGCATGCGCATGTGCAACCTGCAGATTGTCCGCCCCGATATCGCGATATTACTAGTAATCAAAGGGAACTAAGAACCCCACAGACGAGTATAAACCCCCTGTCTCTATATATTTCGTGCTGCGTATATACAGAAAGTTCTCAGATTACCTATGACGGGATGGCTCCTAAATTTAGCTAAATTACAGTTGCTATCCGAGATTTCAATGCCATGTTACACAGTTTGCAAGGAATCGTATCGCTGACTAGGATTTATACCGCGAGTTGCGGCTGAACTAGGCTGGGTACGGGTTATTATCATCTACCGCAGCCCGTGACTTCATAAAACTAATCAATGAAGCAAATGCTGCAATATACCAACCCGATGTTGGCTCACGATCAATTCGACGTATTACGTTGAATCGAAATTATTTTGTATTCACCATGGCTAGTATTTCATTTCGCATATGTCTTTACATTGAAAAGAGGATCTCACATGGTACTATTAAAGTGCTGGCTTTAGACGCCAGGTTGATACCCGCCTGCAGATATATCCGCTACTATATTCCTACACTTAGTTATTAGCTCGCCGAGTGCGAACGCCGAAGCACAAGGTTGATAGTCATCTGAAAGGATTACAGTTAGCATCAAGGAAATATATTTCTTGGTAGTACCAAGACTTGAGACCCTGGGGATATGCTGGGAGACCTACCCCGATATTTCGCCCCTTCAAAAGCCGGGTATTCAAACCGAAGGTCAACGATACTTGGCCCGTAATCGTCACTGAGGGGCCCGGAGCCGAACAATTCTTTAGATATAGAGGACGCAGAGGGTTTAGTGGTTGCTTCATCTTTCTGGACCTCGTTGTCGAATTTAAAGTTCGAGTCTGTCTCCCAGTGCAAGTTGTCAAATATCGATTTTATTTTTCCATAAGCACCAGATTGCATTCTCTGCGTTTGGGTTGTTGATTTTGTTGACTGTGGAGTGCTAGAAGTTGGTCTGGAGGGGCCGGGGCTTGAGTGCCGGGGCCGTCGGTTCGACAAAGGATTTTCCGATTTGGATGAATCTTTGGGTTTTAGGGCCTGGGGTCCAGGCTCAGAGCCGGCATTCTTATTAGCATTAGTGATTGAAGTGCCTGACGCTTTGACCTTTTGAAGGAAAGTTGACATTCTTATTATTTCTATTTGCATAACCAGGGTTGTTACGGATCCGTGCCATTCCTGTGGAGTACCGGGGCGCAATAATGGCCAGAGACCCAGAGTTTTCAGACTACGAATGAGAGATCCCAGAGCTATATCTGAACAAGCCTCATTCTGACAAAACTCTGCCTCTGCGAGACCGAACGATCCAGGCTCTCCATGTGCATCTGTACAACCGACATTCCCGACGAAGTGTCTGAGCATCATGATAATATCCTCAATAGCCTTCCTTCTTTCTTGGATCACATATTCTGTTCGAAATAGTTTTATGGACTATCAACCCTTGCTCTCTATTATATTGTTTTGCACAGAAAATCCGGGAATGCGTACCTAGAATTCTTGCCGGTATAAGGCCCAACTCTACTTCAGTGGTGTGCGCAGCGGTGGCAGTATCCCGCACATCCCGCCGAAGATACTTGCCACACTTACTGACAGAGGAAACCTCCAAGACCATTTTTCTGGAGATTTCTCTCGCTTTTGTGTTCCGGGTATCCAAAGCCTGTGCTATGAAAATCCAATCTTCGAATCCGGGAAGCGTCGCTTTCGGTTCATATTCTTCCATCCAAACTAGCGGCCAAGGGTTCAATACCCTCCCACAATCGTACATATCGCAAACGATAGCTAGTTTCCGAAGAGAGTTGAATGGTAATACCTGGGGTAAGTCCTCAGTCTGCCAATGAATAACCTTAAACAATATATCCAGAGCCAATGGATCAACGTCGTCAAAGTAGAGAACCTTTATAATACCGTCGCTTGATTCTTCAAATGGTTGGCTTTCAAGGTCTTTGATGTTTTGCGGCGCTAGTGTGCGTCTCCACACCTTCGATGCTATGGATAGGGCGTGGGAGGACACCAAAAATATATAGTCGCCAGCTTTGCCTTTGATAATAATTTTAAGATCCGGGGACTCGTAATACACCTTCGGAGAATCGGTGGGAACTTCTGGCGGTGAGGTTTGTAGAGTTATAGGTTCGAGTGCGACATTGCTAGTATCACTGCTAGAAGCTGCATTTCCTTCCTTATCTTTCTCTTTCCCTGTGCCACTGCTACCTTCCGGAGCATCCTCCTTCACCTGGTCTTCCGATTTAGAAGTCTGTTCATCTTTTGTCGTGTTACCGTTAGTATCTTGCTGGTCTTTCGGCGGTCCTCGTGTAGGCGGCTGAGTGTATTCTAGGAGTTTGAACTGTAGCTCGGCACCGTTGTCGAGACCGGATGGCCAGGATTTTACCATAGCTGTTTCCGCCATACTAGAGACAAATAAACCCTAGAGACAGTATGAAAAGGAATGGAGAAGCTGGTGGGCCGTTTGGTTCTCACTCAGGTGGGTTCCGGAGACCACCAAACTGGCTTTTATGAAGTACTCCACACCTAATATCCAGGCGCTTTATAAGACAGGTCCTCAGTCCCACTTACACTCCTTTCATTCTCCGATTGTAAGGATTCGCGAATTCGGCGGTTATACGAACCAATCAAGACAAACACGGTACGATATTAATAGGTCCTAAGCTGCTGCGGGCGGGCCGTGTTTGAAGCAGCCTTGTCTAATCGTGCCTGCAGTTGTACATGTACGGCCTTACAAGTGTGGACGGCAAGAAATACAATGGCGACGGCAGGCTCTCGAGACAAGGCTGCAATTGGTATGTCCCGTCTTTCCCGCTCCGGAAACCCCCAAGAATTGTACTTTTTCAACCCCGGTAGACTAGGTGGTCATATGATCGTGCATGGTCTCGCAGTCTCATGCATAGAGGTGGCACAGGTCCTTCGGGATGTGTTGCCGCCGTTCACATGTGTTGTTCTCGGCGATTCCAAAGTGTCGTAGAATGTGTTGGTCGTGTTGGATTGTAGGCGGAGCCCTAACCCCGCACTAATCCCAATCAGGATAGGGTAAGTTCCACCTTGCCTAAGAAAAAATTCCCATCTCGAATTGGTTTTCGAGATACCACCACCACTAAATCATCTATAACGACATCACGACCAAACTTTGTCTCTCCTCGCTATAATCCTCACCAAACGAACGGTTACGATAATTCGTCTGGAAGACTGCCACATTCAAAATGTCGAAAATCTCAGTCGGTGCGTTTTTGCGACCTCCTAGGATGATGGAACTTGCGAACGTGGAGATGGGAAGAAAGTACATGGGCTAACAGAGTCGTTCTTTCGCGATATACAGCCGGAGTGCGTGGAAACGTCAAGGAACTCCTCACCTACAGTCTCGAAACCAAGAAGCGTAACTTCTTGGAAACCGTCGAACTCCAGATCGGCTTGAAGAACTATGACCCTCAGCGTGACAAGCGTTTCTCCGGAACCGTCAAGCTCCCCCAGGTCCCTCGCCCAAACATGAGCGTCTGCATCCTCGGTGACCAGCACGATATCGATCGTGCTAAGCACGTTGGTGTCGACTCTATGTCCGTCGACGACTTGAAGAAGCTCAACAAGAACAAGAAGTTGATCAAGAAGCTCGCCAGGAAGTACGATGCTTTCATCGCTTCCGAGAACTTGATCAAGCAGATTCCACGTCTCTTGGGACCTGGTTTGTCCAAGGGTACACTATAATATCTCGTAGATATATTGTTTAGACCAAGACTAAGCTAACTCGTCTCACAGCTGGCAAATTTCCAACCCCGATTTCGCATAATGAGGATCTCACGGGTAAATTGACGGATGTCAAGTCTACAATCAAGTTCCAATTGAAGAAGGTTCTCTGCTTGGGTGTCGCCGTCGGAAACGTCGGTATGACTGAGGATCAGTTGATTGGTAACATCATGTTGGCCATCAACTACCTTGTCTCTTTGTTGAAGAAGGGCTGGCAGAACGTTGGAAGCTTGACTATCAAGGCTTCCATGTCTCCTCCCAAGCGCCTCTACTAGAAAGCTAGACTTTTCGTAGTAGAGCCTTGGCTTCTTACTAAGATAATTATATAATCCTAGTTCATGAAGGGTGGGATATTTAAAAAGGTGTACATAGCATGCTTACGCGAATGGACATGACTTCATGGCTGGGAATCAAAATACTCTTTCGTAAACTTTTATTGTAGTATACACGAGTAGAAGCTCGGATCTAGTCGTTGATCCTATATCCCCACAACTTGGCCGACAACATTATCCAAATGTACGCTGGCTAGGGATGCAAGGTCATCCCCCAGTGGCCCTAGCAAGGAGTTCACACTCTCCATAGCCGAAACTATTTCCTCTTTCTTAACTGTGATGAAAACCCCAGTAAGGCCTGTCCAGTCTCCATTGGCGAAATCTATCTGTTGCAACCGAGTAGGTTTCGCTCGTACCCCAGAGGATGTTATATTTCTAATCTGCGCCTCAAGTGAAGGAGCCTGAAACAAAAACTCCGTCCCTACCATCGACGGACTGGCTCCGCTCGGCACAAGCTTTTGGCCAGTAATTTTCATAGTACAGCTAATGGGGAGTACCAAATTCGCTAGCCCACCAAAAAGTAGAGATCTCGGTTTCGGAGTCGATGTTTTTCTTTTGTGTGGTAGAGCCCCGAGCGTATCAGTTATCAAAAAGGGGAGTTTAATCGAGCATCCTAAGCAAAGATTTTGAAGGTCCAAGGATTCGTATTGTGAGCTTTCAAGGCGGATCGCGGGGTCCGGTCCCCCAACTACCTGCAGGTTCGGGAATTCGATGGCGCCATAGTTTGGATTAGAGCATGCTTGGAGATAGTTTGTTTCTAGTTTCGTGGTAGACCCGCTATCGGTGATCGTAGAAGCCTTTTGAACCGATAGCTGCGGAAAGTATACCGGTCCGACCTGGGTTGGCGGACGGCTAGGATTCCTATCGTCGAACTATACAGGTGGAATACTATCAGCCCTTCATCCGACCTATGCCCTTTGATCATCTTATGTTATCCCTACGTTGATTTGAAAGGGGGTTGTGAGTTTTGGTTGCGTCAAAGTTGGGATGAACCAGCAAGTCGCGTATATCAAGACATAATACAGCATTATGAGAGATTTGTTTCTTGATATATGTCTAGATAACGGTCGGTAGATAGATGACTTCGGGGGATCGTAAAGTTTGGTCATATCTATCAGCAAACTAGTAATATCCTTATAGGATATATAAAGTGTGTGCTAGTCCGTTCTTACGGGGGCAGGATTAATGCCAAATGCCATCCGAATCGATCTTGAACATAGCACTGGTTCAAATAGCCCACATAGCCATTCGCCGTCGAGTTTTAGTAAGATATACAGAATGATTATTTCCATTTCGTCGGGGTTAAGTCGCTTGGAGGTCGGAAGACCGCAGAGTCCAACATCCGGCCGGATCGGGTATGCGACGGTTACACAAAATAGATCGATTCAGGACTGTTGGAAGAGGATAGTCTGCCTAGCATCTTGCGCTTGTGCAACAGTAACGGACAACATCTTATATCAATTTATGTATCACTGAGCTCAGCTTCGGGTCTAGATCAATCCAATATTCATTGCTGCATGCAGGTCAGTTTACCCTTCAGTATTTGTAACCGCTATGAAAATTTCATAGGTGCTGGCGCTGGCGATAGTACCAAGGATCGCATAATTAGTAATCCTACCTTGCTTCTTTAGATCTATATATAAAGGAAACCAATAAACCGGTTTCTCGGTAAAACTCCTGTAGAATCGATCATTTCAAACCGAATTTCCCTATAGAACCCCCTCCTCTACTATATAATATATATTCTTATTGACAAAGCGTCAAGACCTGCTCGAATTCCTACAATCTATCTTTAAAATTATATCCATAATATCGAGAGCTAGCTAAAGGCGACGATGCTTTTGAATCAACTGCTCGTGATTTTCGTGTTGAATTGGGTCAGTGGGGCCGCCTCCCAAGACCAACCATTCCTCTTGAGCGTAAGTACTAAATCCTCACGATCGGTAATGATAACCTCGACAATAGTGAGCTGATATCACTGTGTATGGGGCAGTTCGAAAGCCCCCAATTCCAAAGCGGTCAAACAACCGGTCGCCTTGAAAACCCAGTTCAACAATTCGATCTATCAGATTTCTCCGTTATCGAGGCACAGGAGATCCCCGCTAGCAACAACGTCCCAATAACATCTCTAAAAACCTCGCTGCTGCGGCCATGCTCGCAAAGCCATTATATCGTCCGCATCGCACCGAATGGCGTGGATAGACCTTTGGACCGAGGCCAGACTGTCGGACTTAAAATCGCATCGGGCTCGGATAGACAGCCGCTTTTTCGGAATTTTGATTTAGCTACGGTCTGTATGGGATGCGTCTTCGTACCTGCCCTGACCCAAGGAAAAGACCTCCCGGAGCCGCTTAAAAGCGATCCCTTTAGCAAGGTGGTTACGCCGGCAAGCTGTGATATTACACTCACGGCTACGAAGTACTCTACTCCAGGGTCGAATGAGAAGACCACCATTACGGCCACGGTTCCATTCAAAGCAAACGCACCATTATCTCTCTCCGATCCTATGAATCTTCGTTCCAGTGATATGACCGTATATCGATTTTCAAATCGCTGGACAGACCTTATTTCGGTTGAATTTAGGATTAGTAACGCTATAGTTGAGACGCCAGTTAATGTCCCTTCACAATTCGACCAGTTGCTACGGGCAGGCGGTATCTTTGATAGTCTCGCTCTCGATAATATCAACGGAACGAAGCACCCAAGCGCGGGAGGCGTACTGATTCCCTAATATCTATTCTTCTTGCCCCCATTTCCGGCTTAAAGCCTGTACGCTTTGTTCCTTTTGTCTTAGATATTCGCTCTACAAGCTGTAATCTCGCAGATAGTGTACTGTTATGAGGCGCATGCACTTATCACTCCCCCAGATCCCCTTTTGGCTCTGGAAAAAGTCCAACAGAACTTTTGTGTTGCTAGCAAGATTTCGTAAATGAACACGAACACGTTTCGCTCAACAGGCAAATTCCAACTTTCTTTCTTGGCATGAACCCACGAACTGCGACTCCCAGCCTGTCCATATGGCGAGACTTGGACGAAGACACATTTCGTACCCATCTAGTGGCACTCGAAGAGCGCACAAACGCCGTTCCTCTAGATCCACAAGTCTTCCCGCTTCCCGCTGATACCAGCAACTCCCGAAGTTTCTCGATCGATGATGAACAAAAGCTCGCAGATGCATTTGCATTTCTGGCAGCGGTAGAACAAGGAGCTCAAAGCGTTGCGGCTGTGTGTCTGGAAGAGAATGTAAAGAAACAGTCACTCATTGTCCGTTTTGCCGCTATCGACACGGTCAATGAGCATTTGCAGCACTCACTTGAACAAATACGCAGAATATTGGCTGCATCCGCTACCGGCGATGCAGGAAGTCATAATGACAAGCTGTTTGGATTAATTTTAAGTTTACACTACCGCCGTATTCTTGGACGGTTGCGTTCTTCGAAGTGGGAGAAACCAACTTATCTCTCCAGGACTCACAAGAAATCGCTATGGGAAGACTTCAAAAACCTGGTACATCGTGTTCAGTTTTTATACACAAAGAAAGAAAAATCCCAACGCAGAAGGGTAGAAGCGGATCTAGAATCCTTAGCAAAACTCTACGAAGGCTTCGAAACTGTGTCCTCAGGATCAGATGACGAGGCAGTATACATTCAAAGCCTCGTCAAAGCAAGTTATGACAAATGCGCTTCGGAAGCAATCAAAGAATACGCCCGTCGTTTAGAAACAGTCGGACCAACCCAACAACTCCAGTCAGCCGTTAAGACTTTAAGGCAAATCGAAAAGATTGCAGCCCACTATCGTGTCGCACAGACATTGACACGGGCCTCCCAACGGCATCCGTATTACTTCCAACATCTCGAATTTAAATATTTGCCACATTATACCGGCATACCAACAACAATCGGATACGAGGAGTGGGCCAAGACTTGCCATGTTCATGCCGAAGTGCAGCTAATTGTTTACTATGATTTGCAAAAGGGAGATTCACTCTTGACAGAAGAGGTTTTGCCACCGAGGGTCATTGGTACAAGCAAATATCTTTGCTATCTCTGCTACCTTTTTATAAAAGCTCATGGGTACTATCCACCGGCGAATACTCACGGTAGATTGTATGACCAATGGACAATACCTGACCTCGCGGAAATGGGACAGGAACGGAGAGAAAGGTACAGAGATATATTGAAGGTTATGGATCAAGAAGTGGTGAACAAAGCCGCCAGTGAGCCGACGTGGAGGACTGAGCCTATGACGAGTAGAGAGAATTTGCTCGACGCAGTAGAAGACGAGAACTGCATCTCACTGTGGCGGGCTCCGACACACCGTGAGAACAATTTTGGAGTATAGGTAATAGTTTTGCCCGCAACTTTTCTGATTTCATTTACTTGACATCACTGGCAACGTCGGATTCTGCGGTCGAATTCCCGATGCTACAAGTCTAGAAGTTTATCCTGTATACGGAAATGTTGGCGTTACACAAAACTAATAACTGAGCGTCATGTTGGTTTTTACATGTACACAAGCTCTGGACTGAATCTTACTAGAGTTTTTTAGACTTACTAGAAATACTTCCTTCACTGCCGAGTAATACTCCCATTTAACATAATCGTTGAATAGCGCTAGCTGTCTTGAAGTTAGTACCTTCATTGTTTGGAATTTCGGGACAAACCCTACGGTAGATATAACAGGTCCCGGAGGTACCGCGAAGGGAAAATTAAAGCACACTATGATTACGATATGGATACTAGAGGTCAACTGTAAATCTTTAGTAGCTCCTGCATGGAAGCCCTGGAAGGTTTCAGGCGACTCCTGCATCATCGAGTATCCTAAGTATCCAGTGGATGGGTTCTTGGCAGGCTATAAACAAGGTGGCTTGGGGAACATGTTTCCCTGACTTCGACATCGCTATGGTAGCTTAGTTAAGCTATTTGATAGCAACCGTCGTTATATATGCCACTTCGCTCTGGTCCGACTAGCTATAGGCAAAACTTTAACATTTGCGTAAGATGAACCACGGTTAGCCGTTGGCGTTGTTTCACGAAATCTAGCGTGGCTTGTCGGAGAAATCTGAAGCATCGTCTAATTTGGGCGAGGGTCATCGGGGTTAAATTTTGACAGGTTTGAAACAAGCCTCACGATCACCCGGTTCCAAATGCCTCTCACCCATCCGTCGGGAGCTACCGAGGTCCATGCGAAACTAGCGAACGGCTACAATATCCTGTAGTGGTTAGTATGGGGATCAAAATATGCAGGTTCTGCCGATGTCAAAGGGGAAATCTCAACCGTTTCGACATTTTAGTCTTGTTTGCGAGGAGCTTTTGTTTATGCATGACCAGTCTTAGACCAGTAATATCAAGCTAACGCCCTCCACGATCAGCATCCTGATATCTGGATTTGCTTGTGTTTTCTTGGGGTTTCTTGGGTTGCAGCATTGAACATGCAAGATCATTGCGATATCTCCGTGATACAACGAAGATTTTATTTCGAAATCGGGGCTGTGACAGATATACCCCTCGATGGAAAAACGAAGCATAGCACTTGACCATGCCCTTTAAAAGGATCGGGAACTCCGAGTTGTCACTACTACTACGGATGTCTAGACCATTTCTCGATAACCTATACTTTTATTAGTCGGTTTAACTATTAGCCTTTACACAAATGCCCATTATGCGATCGAAATCCCTATTCAGAGTTTCCCTTAATCCAGAAAAGTCCATAAAACCAATACGGACTTCCTCGCTGGATAGACGCACATTTCTTGAGCCGCCAAGACTTACTAAAACCAACTCGAAGTCGGCGTCAAGTCTAAGGAGCATCTTTTCAAATTCGAGCTCGAACCGCAAATTAGCAGTGCAAAAAGTTGGCCGAGGCCTCCTGGATTTACCTTCCGAAGTTATTCAACAAGTTCTCAATTATTCAGATATCACCAAATCAGACCGAATTAATCTTTCACAGACGTGCTCAGGGCTGCAATTTTGCGTCCTTCAAAGCATATACAAGAACTTTGAGCTTAAAATTGCTTATCGCCGGGAACCCCAGTTCAAGCTTCTCATTCATAAAAAAGGCGATTCTGAAGTTTTTAATACTTTTAATCGATACAAGCACATGATCCGGTAAGTTTAAGATTACAAGTTCGTTAAGTTAAATTCGTAAACCCGCCCTAATATCTTCTATCACCAGTTCGCTTCGGGTTGTTTTTGAAGATGTAACAAACCAGGTTGCAGGGTATTCGAGGACCCTCTATCGAAATGGCGAATATACGTACTCCGAGCTGGAACTCGACGAACTCTTCTGGTTACTCAGCGGCTGCGGACAAGTCAGAAGCTTTGGGATCATTGCCCCAGCGGATTCGCCCTTTAATTTTAATCTCGCTCTTAAATTAATTCAAAACGCCATTTCCAATATACCCCGTCTCGACGACCTTCAGATCCAATGCAGACCCTGCAGATTCGACCTTTTCGAGTTTTTAGACGCACTTGTATCTGAGGACGAGACGAAGTTCGCAACACTGGATTCGCTCAGTGTTTTGTTCTACGGACTCGCCGATGGGAACCCAGCAAACGACAAGCTATTTGAAGCTCTCTACATGGCATTAGGTAGTGCAAAGGAACACATTACGAAACTACGGTTAGCCGTCGCTACAGATGAGGGTCCCCCAAAAACAGCCCCATGCTGTGGCCTCCATCGACCGTTCGAGCACAAGCAACCAAATCTAGATGTAGCTGCCGGTGTGCAGTTTCCGAACGTATATCAGGTAGAATTAGGCGTAACTGGCATTTTCAAGTGCCCAGAACGATGGTTAGGCGTAGACTACTACAATATCACAAAATTGGTCATTCGCAGCCATATAAGAGAGCACATATTTGATATCAAGGTAAGCAGCAGACTGAGTACCAGAGGTTTTTCAAACGTCCACGAACAATCTAACATTGCGATATTCTATAGGCAAACCTAGGAATGTGGCGTTTCCAAAATGTTAAGGTTCTGGAGTTATACTACCAAACCGACAACAGAAACGAGGAGACGGTGTGGGCCTTTGCTAAAGAGATGATTCCATTATTCCGCAACCTATCTAAAGCAAAGGTTGGAGAAGTTTGGTCTGAGGTTTTCCGATACTGCGGTGTTAAATCAATGGCTTTGAAGACTGCCACAGCGGTGTACATGTACTTGGCACAACCAGGTATGGGAATTGGTTCCCCATACACCCTGAAGCGCTTGTACCACCACGAGGACGTCAAAATTAGTAACGCTCTACCAGTTTAACATGGTTGGACCCGGGAATAGAGTGTATGGGAACATGAGTGGCAGTTAATTTACGGTGTGCTGCATCTGTATATAGATTATCGGTCTTAGACTACTTAATGCATAATATAATGGCTGGGCTGGCCTCGGCCGGGTTGAATACCCCGATTTCGCTACCGACAGCCTAAAGGCATCAATTTAGGTTTTATATGTAGTCGCTACCTTGATTATTAGGTTATATTCTAGGTTGAGGTACGTAATATTCATAGGTTAGGCATAACTACATGCGGCTGGAAATAAAATACGGGACATCACTCTCGTACGAGGACGGCTCCGCTATTGTTAAACAATTGAATTTACATTAAAACAAGAACGGGATTTTCAGTTGACGGAGAAATATCTAAGGGCTGAGTAAGGAGAGGCGGACGAGACTTGTCATCATTTTAACAGTTTAAGTTGATATATACATAGTTGTAACGTGGCTGCTTAGACTGAACCTCACCTCGCAGGTCGTATTTGGGTCTCGGAACTTGAGTTACCCGTCACCTACAAACATTGGTAGTAATAAGGATTAAGAACCGAGCATGTGAGTCCGTCTGCGCAACGAGTAGGTCCGGTCCATTCAGCGCCACCACACTGGCCCCATTGACTTTGCGTAGGCCCAGCGGGAGGAGGCGTAGTCGTAAGTCTTGAAGTTGTAGACGTAACAAGTGTTGTAGTGGTAGTGCTCTTAGTGGTTGAGCTAGTGGTTTGCACATTTGGAGTAGTCGTAGCCGGTGTGGTGTTAGGGGCAGTTGTAGCAGGCGTGGTGGTTCTGGAAGTTGTAGTGGAAGTCGACGGATTAAGTGTGATGCTGCCCTGGGTAAAGATAGCAATGCCAATTTGTCTGGTCCAGGTAGATCCATCGGCATCCTTGATGTTCAAAGTCATGAAGTCAATCCCTTGCGTGGACGGTGCCTTGTACGAGCCATTACTGCCGGAGACTGTGATAGTCCCCTTGGAAACTGTCGCGGTGAAAGTTGGCGAGTTAAATCCCAGGGCGAACTGCGATAGCGAGATCGTAGTTGTTGAGCCTTGGGTAACAAAAACGTGGGGGTCGGCCATGAAGTTGAGATAACCGTCGAGAGGAGTATATCCAGTTCCACCGGTTTCGCTAAGAGGCCACCAGTCGGCAATACCATCCCCGTTGGAATCCCAATCACTTGACCTTGTTGTGGTTGGAAAGCTTTCCAAACCACCGACGTCCGCTTCATTGTCAATGATACCCTTTTTCCCGCCAACGGAGCCTGTGTATGTGGTAGTTCCGTCCTTCGTTTCACGCACGATGCGTTTGTCATGATCATCAAAAACGGGGTATTGGGCTCCAGAGTCGGAGAGGACTCGTTTGAAGGCCTCAGTACTTGATAGTTCCTCAACATACGATGGGAAGAATCTTCATTGTATTGACCAGACGCGTCAGCAAAAAAACACTCGAAGGTCTACAAGCATAGGCGTTTCCGGGCCACATGCACACCGGTATCACGCATATGGGTATCAAGCTAGAATGGCGCACTTACGGCTTATCGAAGAAGAACTGATATGTAGGCGCCGGGGAGACGGTTACGTCGGCCCAGCAGGCTCCAGACTGCCCCTTATTCACGACCTGAGTGGAAGTTTGACTGAAAACACCTGGCATGGAATTTCCGGCGCAATAGTATTGCTGGGTCCCTGGTAATCCATCTTCGTACTATTTTATAGTCGGTTAGTATGAATGTCCCAAGGATTTAGGTGAGTTAAATACCGACTTACATTTGCTCTTAGGGCATAGTTAAGAGTTGAGGCTGGTCCTTTCTTATATAAATTGCCTACGAAGTTAACTTCGTGTGCCCCGCCATCTGTCACACGGCCGCCAAAGTTATAGACGACGTTGTTACGAATATCCAAACGACCAGCAAAACTTCCGTCAGGAGCCGCTCCACCTGCCATTGACCAACTTCGTCCTTCAGCTACATATTTCAACTAATATTAGCGTCCGGACAGGAGCCTTTGATTCTCAGAATTGGGCTATACCATGTGCAATTAAGTTGTGGTAGTATGACGAAATATCACCACCAATCGATGCCGCATATCCGTGAGCAGTTCCTAATACATTAACTGGTTAGTCAATGAGCTAACGTAATGGTTGGGTGTACGATATTGGTTTCTAACCAGCAGGATAATTCTGGTGACCAGCGATATTGAGAGGCTCCGAAATCATGTTACGCATGAACGTGATATTTCCTGCATTACGTGAGGAGTGTGATTCGTCAATGCCCCAGCCCTATATGAGAATACGGCAGTTAGCTACTCCTCAATTAGAGTTACAGGGCACTAGTCTTTAGGCGCTTACCATGGAGCAACGGTCCATGATCACATGGTTTGATCCTTGCAAACCCATTCCATCGACGGTCAGGCCGGTAACCTTTCCGGGGCGAACCCGCTGTTGAGATATATCGATATTAGTGTCATCCCCTTATAATTGGATCCAATAATAAGCGTACCATATGTCGCACAATGCAATCCACAGCGCCAGACAACCCGAGAGGCCACCCTCTGATAGCAATACCTTTGCCTGGGGCTGTCTGCCCATTTATCGACACATAGGGATCTGTAAGGCTCAAACGAGAGGTCAGAGTAATAACACCTGTTGATAATTAGATCATTTAGTAGGTATATCTAGAATATTAATCATGTAAAATGAGTTACCTCCAATGTCGAAGATGATGTTACGAGGACCAGTCTCCTCTTCGATGGCATATCGAAAAGTCCCCTTCACTGGAGTTCCGCTATAGTCTGCAAGACTAGTGACCTTGACGACTTTACCACCACGGCCGCCACGAGCAAAGCGACTGTAGCAAGGTATTATGTTAGCTGAATTATACGCAAAGTGAGAGGTCTTTTGTTTCTTACCCCCAGCCTTGAGCTCCAGGGAATGCCAATTGAGCGAGTCTAAACTTAAAGATTCTACCTTCCGTGACGGTTCCAGAGCTGGTCTTAGGATCAACACGCCAGTAATATGTATCCATGGTGTTTAGCCCTAGAGCCGTTAGTTTCATATAGATATGGATCCTATAACTGTGGAAGATAAGCTTACCGGAAAAGGTATAACTAGTTCCAGTTTGGTCACTGCTAACTTTCTGGAGACTTGTTGCACTGTTCTTGCCAAGATAGACATCATAGCTAGCAGCGCCACCTTTTGGAGCCTGCCATTTGACAGACCCGCCGCTCTGATAATGCTCATCACCGTGTCCTGGGATTGGATACCGGACTTGGGTGGCGATGTTCGGGGTATCGATTTCCCAGGCATTGATAAATGCTCTGAGATCTGTGACACCCGAGGTCGAGAGAGGTGTGTACACAATAGTGACTGCTTGGCCGGATGTGGCCGAGAAGCTAATATATGAAGAAGCGGCCTCCCAAATACTGTCCTTGCGTACAGTTTGTGCAAGACTCTAACCGTAGTATGTTAGAATAGTTCAAAGAATTTTGCTATTGGGTCGGGGGACATACGGAAACTACGGTTGCTCCATTGACAGTGATCTTGATATTTGCAACTTTGGAAAGATTATCCCAGCCATTGTGGAAAGTGAGAAGTGTGTGGGTCCCAGAAGAGAGACCGGTCAAGGTAAGAGTGATCGGGACGGCTGCAGTTCCATCAGTGGATATTCCCTCGCCGATAACCCTCTCCCCAAGGAATGCCTCCATCTTGGTCTACAGATGCGTAACGAAATTAGTTCACAACTGGACATACTAAAGTACCGATTTTTGACTGAGACTAACCGTAATGCTCTTCCATCGGCTTCCCCTCAGCTCAGAGCTTGGAACAGTAAGCTTGAAGGTGACACCACTATTGGTAAAACTGGCAGAAGTCCCGCCAGAGATAGTCCATAGTGCATAATCAGGTTGAATTGGTTCATTTCCAACGGAAACGTGATTAACTCTAACTCTAACCGGGGCAGCCTGCGCCACGAGGGCGAGAAGAAGTGCCACAATCCCAAAGAACTGTAGCATTGCAGAAGAAAGTGTGTATAGAAATTGATATTCGATATCCAAAGCCAGACCTCAGTAATCTAGCTGGGCAAGCCTAAGAATTTATAGATTTAGACCATAGTATTCAAAGTACGGAGACGAAACCGTCGAGCCTAAGGAGCGAAACACACATCGCATATCCCATGAGCGATTTCATAAGGTGTAGTAGCAAATTGATATTCTAGAAGCGGCAGAGCCGGCAGTAAATGCAGCTAAGCCCCTGCTTTGAGCTTAAAACTCGTTACCAAAGCTCGTGAACCATGGAACTGTCCATGATTATCCCGGAGAAATACGAATCTCAGATTCAGTGCATGCTAGGTTAACGTGTTGATATGGTTTAGCCTAAGCCATTCCGGGAGAAGTTCGACAAGGGTACCCGGAATGGCTTCAAGCCAAGTCCGTCGTAAAACTCAGGTACATGAGCCGCGGCTTAATATCCCACTTTTGATAGACCAAATTGGCTTGAAAGAATATATTCCTAGAAAAACCACTTGAGATTAGCAGGCTTCTGAGTAAGAGAGGCCGAAGAATATACCATCAACCATGCCGGAAAAAATTTCAGCATGAACCAGGTAGCTGATGCTAAGTACCCTCCCCATATATCCCCGGAGTACTTCATATTGATTATTTTTGGTACGACCGAGAGGGCAAAATCGTCGGCTGAGGGCATGTTCGCTGATATAATCGAGATATCGTGAGCATGCGGTTATTTATAGGTACAAGGTAGCATAATACTGACGGGTAACTTGCTCCAGAACTTGTAGGTAGTTCGATTCACATTGTTTATAGCTTGAATCTGAGTGTATGAGTTAGCCCAAAAGCTTCCGCACATAATCTTGGAGCTAAATATTACCTTCTTTGAAATTTGGCATTCGGGACGGGCGGAACAGATTCGTGCGGACCCCGCCAGTAAAGATCTAAGATTTTTACATTAATTAACCGCGGCGGAAGTTAATGCGTGTGATATAAGGCGCGCAGACCCTTATTACTCGAACACTGGCACTGCGTAAGTATATTACATTAAAATAGGCTGTGGGTATATATAAATACCCGAGAGGCAGCATCTCTAGTCGTAATGACTCGCTGTACTGGTTCAATGCTGCTTTAGAGGCGTTATATACGCCTTTTTCCGATTATAACGTTAACATCCCGCTATAGTTCGCAAGGTTTATGCATGTACGTACCAGAAAAGGGAGCTGGTGTTAATGAGCTTGCCGTCGTTACCATTACGATTTTACCCTTAGATTTTATAATCAACGGCCCGAAAGCCTGAGTGACGTTCATGGGTCCGATGGTGTTTGTCTCTATTACTTCGCGGAGATCGTTTTGTTCCTGGTCCAGCGCCGGCTGGGCACAGGTTCTACCGCTGTTTCTATGTTAATACCAAAATTAGAATAGAAATAAGAGCAAAATCGTAAACATACGCATTATTAATCAAAATATCGAGTGTTCCCCCAGTTCTTCTTTCAACTTCCTGCCTGCAGGCTTGAATGGATCTAAGGATCGTAACATCCATCTCAAGAATTTCGATACCTGTTCCAGTGTACTCGGATAATTTTGAGATATCGCGGCTAGTCGCGAAAACTCGATAACCTAAAGGCACGTTTAGTCTGTGTCATTTATCTCTAATCCTAGATCGATCAAAGAGTAAAACGAGGCCTATGGTATCAAGGATTGTGTGTGCAGGTACCTTGCTGATGGAGTTCGCGGGCAAGTCCACCTCCAATGCCATTAGGGTTAGCACTAGATATGTTGGGGGCTTGTCAGATCCCTAATACTAAGTTCAGCTTAAGATTTTTTGATAGAGCACCGTTCTTACCCCGTTATGAGAACTGTCTTCGCAGCATCAGATGCCATGACGTCTTATGAGCCCAGGGTTAACTTGCAAGTACTTGTTTGGGTCCGATCCAGTGAATATTCGATATATTCGGGATCGATATCTCTACAGTAGATATTAATAAGGTAGAACCAACTCGAACACGCCGCGAGCCTCGGTTTAGAATATATTTCTTCTAAAGTTAGAACTATAGTTGCACAAGCCGTGATCCTTTGCTTTGGCTAGTGATGTTGTGTAGCCCCATTCAATTTCCAAGTGCCGGCATGCTCCGGTCAGCACCTCTTATGTCCGCGTACATCCGGTAAGGCCGATTTTCACTGTGTAACTCAATTATCAACAACACAAACAATCCAACAACCGACGATACACAAAGTTGTTTATGCTCGGCCGTGCGACTACTGTATCAAATTCCAGATCTTCGTTTTTGAGGAGCATGGCGGCAATCTTTTATTTAATATTCCCAAGAATAAAATCTTCAACCTCACCGTCTTTATCCTTACACCTTCCTCTTCCCCGTCATCATCATCACGACATTCAGACGAATAATCGCATAGAACGCGACCACTCTTTTATTTTCTTATATCATCGATACACCAGAGGCCGGCTCGGAGATAAACTCCTAGATTCTTAAAATGTTAAATTTTTTATCTCTCCCTGTGGAGCTACTACTCGAAGTGGCTAGCTACCTTGATCAAGCGGATAAAGCACGCCTCTCCCAAACCTCTCGTCACTTGCATGCAGTCGTTGTTACAACGCTGTACCGCAACCTAAATATCGACATGTTCTACCACCCAAGCACTGCAAACGAGACCAAATATCTTAGCATCACTCCTTCAAAGGATAATGGAAGAAGAATTTATTCACCGCTTCATGCTCTCGCCAAATATGGCGTCCACGTCCGGACTTTAACGCTCCGAGTTTCTCGGATGCCTGATGGCTGGAGTAAGACACAGGCTCGAAGATGCCGCGTCTCGATGAAATGGATCAAATTTGCGACCCTCAAGTGTACGGGTACGACAAAGCTACGGCTATTATCAGGATCCACCATGGATCGCGAAAGCTTGCCAGAGACTATTTACCAGCCCTACGAGCTATTCTATACCCTCGTGGGAATAGCACAATGTACAATACTTTCCTTCAAGTTCTTGAAGGAAGTAGTTATATCATCTCTTGCGGATGTTGATTCGTTCAAAAGAAGGACAATTGTTTTCGACGGTCCTTGCGAGCGCACCCTATCAGCGCTCACCAACATCCGCGTAAAAATAATTGGCAATACCCTCGAAGACATGGAACTCCTGAGGTACCAGGTTTGCGATGTATTCGATGGGATCAAAACGACCATACATTCCGGCAATCTCGATCCTGCATCTCGCAGATATAGAATTGCACACCCGGACCTACCCGAAGCCGATGGGTGGCGACGAGAGGTCAGACGGCTGAATTCGAGTCTAGAGGCTCTTTCCTCTGACTCGATCTCGAATATAAAACCTGAGGATGTTCATTCCCTCAATCTGTTGTCTTTTCCAATGGATGGGCGGTCATACACGAAGGCCATCCCCTGTATTTCAAAATTCCAAGGGCTCAGGGAGCTCTGGATTGCACAATACCAGCCCGGGCCAGATTCCCCCATCTCATGGGAGAAAACCCTCCCAGAGCTCATCAAATCGTTGGAAAAACTGGAATCAATCACATACCGCCAGTTTTTCCGCGATAGCAACAGACAACACAAAAACGAATGGAGGATGGTCGAGAACAGGTACAAAGTCGACCGCAGTGAGGGAATAGCGACCAAGTATGGTTCAACCAGAGATGAATTTTACAGAATTTAGGAGTATAATTAAATTGCCGTCAGATCCGGCGTGGCAGTGGCTATGTCAAATTTCATGAACTAATTAGCGGAGGTCAATCTGGCGACGAGCTTCGTATAAATGCAACTTCATGATCTTAGCAAGAACGGAACTAAGTCTTGGTTTATGACTAAAGTTCTTAACTTTTCGATTGCCATCGCTTAAGTCCCCAAACTCTGGTAACTATCACAGTTTAATAAGCCGCGGAAGGCGATGCCGTGTGGCGTGATACTGACCTGTAAGGGCATGCCCGATAGCGATCTTAAGTGTCCAGATGCATGTTTCATGTTACTATTATATTGTCGACAACTATTCCATGAACAAATTTGCAATATTTGTACCTCGCATCGGAAAGCTATTGAGGGCCACAAAAGTAGTTTCTAAGAAGCGTTTTCTCTATATCCATATCTTAAAAGCCCATGTTATAGCCCTAAGCTCTTAATACGGGAAAACCTTCCAAATACAACACAACAGATATGCACGACGTCGCACTTGTCGGGAAATAGTTGGTCTATAAGAGTTATTCCGCCTACTACCATTGATTCGGTTCGTGACCCACAGAATCAACGCACCGGGATGCGACTTCCAACTGGCATCCGGTACACTATCTAACGTTACATTGCTAGGGAACAAATATTAACGTCTGGCGTTTGAGCAAGGGATGTGTAACAATTGATATAAAGCGCCGCGCTTACACTGTCCTCTTCTCGGCTGGCTAAGAAACATGTTTAGCGAATTTCCCAATACGGATTTGGAATGGCTTCGATATTCCAGAAGCGCACCGATGGTGTGGGTCCAACGTCATCGCCAAGACATATGTACATGCGGACACAAGGATTCAGATATACATCCTTAAAGGGCTTGTGTATCCCATCCTCACAAAGTAGCTATCTACAACCTGGCAACGGTTAGAGGCAATAACGTTTATGATAATATCGGGAAAGCTAAGGCGGGCATAGGCTGAGGCTGCTGCAGGTAGTCTTGCTTATGTGCCGTGAGATCCTACCTGCGATCGCTTGAATTTCGATCTATAAAGGAACGATCTTGCCATGAAGAAACCTTTGCCGTAGAATAGGTCCTTCCTTTTTTTTGGCCGAGGCCATTGTCATTCGTTTCTTCCCTGACTCCTAGTCATTCCTTGGGAGGGTTTTCCATTAACCGCTCCAGTCATTCCTTAAAATTGGGAGAAGCCCTTTGAGCGTAGTTCGGTGACAGCGCGGGGTATTTTCACATTCATTCATTCATTCCAACGATGGCGGGATCAAACGCCTTCACGACACTCTTTGTAAAGGGGCTAGTATACCTACTCTTACTAAATACTATCAGCCCAGTATTGGCCGCCCCGGTCGATAATGAGCCACCGACGGTAGTTAAACGGGAAGGCCTGAGCAAACGGAATTTCCCAGTCCAGCCAGGGCAACCCGCAAATTGTAACGCCTGGACGTTGGTTCGCAAGAGTGATACTTGCGCTTCCATTGTTAATTTGGCGAAGTATTACCAGATCGTGATTACACAACCGGTCTTTTTAAAGTAAGCCCTTATTCCTACCCCTGCCAATGTTTCGAGTCAACTCCCCTGCCCTGAACGAGTCGCAAGGTTTTTGAGGTTCCAAGCATGCGATTTCTATGAAATGAAATTGGTAAGCTGGAGGCGAAATTTAGAGGCAGCTCTACCTCTAAAAGTTTCCGGCTGTCGGAATTAAAATCGATTAAATGTATCACATATCGAGATCTCTACAAAGACCAATCAATACAATTTATAGCATACTAGACTTGGTACTAGATATATATAGTTTGTAAAAAGAAAGCAGTATAGTTGACTCTACGGGAAAACTTCTAGATACAATCCTGCCCTGAAGAACAACTGCGGCAGTCTCAAGCCTTCAGTCTGGGTGTGTATCCAGACTGAAAAGCCTCGCACTACTACGAAGAAAACTACGACCACTACGAAGAAGACGACTACAACGACCAAGAAGCCAGTTACGACGACGACTACTAAGAAGCCAGTTACAACCACTACTACTACCAAGAAGCCAGTTACAACCACTACTACTACCAAGAAGCCTGTAACTACGACCACTACGACCAGCAAGCCTCCAACTACGACCACCACTACTCAAAAGACCACGACTACTACTGAAGAGGAGGAAACCACCACCACTACTACTCAGAAGACGACTACCACTACCCAAAAGACTACTACCACTACTACTGAAGAAGAAGAAGAAACCACCACTTCAACAACAAGCGGTGGCGAACCATCGGTCAAGACAACTACTTCAACCACCAAGATTACGACAACTAGCGAAGAGCCTGAAGAAACCACCACCACTACTAAGGCAACAACTACGACAACTACTAGTGAGGAGCCTGAAGAAACCACTACTACTACTAAGGCAACAACTACGACAACCACCAGTGAAGAGCCAGAAGAGACCACAACCACGACGACTAAGACGACTACGACGACTAGTGAAGAACCTGAAGAGACTACGACAACCACGACCAAGTCAACTACTACAACCACAACCTCCAAGACCACAACTACGACTTCCAAGACAACAACTTCGTCAACTAAGCCGACTCCAAGTGGTTATAAATATGCCGTCAGAGGCGCCCAGAATGGTTGCGCTAACCGTAGAGACATCAATACGCTGCAACAAGATGATCCCGATGTTTTCAATCTCTTGATGGTTGCTTTGAATCAGCTCCACACTGCCAACTCAAGTGACCCATGGAGTTACTACCAACTCTCTGGTATTCACGGTATTCCGTAAGTTTGTCACCTGAAGAATACTGGGATTCTTCGATGTTACCAGTTAGTTTGGGAAATCACTGATCTAATTTTCTATCCATAGATTCCAAGCTTGGCCAGACCCGAAAGAGACCGGAGACTTCGATAAGACCAGAGGTTACTGTCCACACGGTAGTATTCTCGTAAGTTATAACATCTCAAATTCGCCATCTGAATGATCTAATCTAATACCGTAAATAGTTTGCTACTTGGCATCGTCCTTATATGCTCATCCTCGAGGTAAGCCTACAAAATCAATTATCTAATGAATCCTTTACTCCCAACGAAATTGTTTCTAACAGCCCACACAGCAAGCTCTCGTCACCGCCGGTGAAGAAATTGCCAGCAAGTACAAGACAGCCGCATTGAAGGAGAAATACGAGGCTGCCGCCAAGAGACTGCGATTCCCGTAAGCATCCAGATTTCATATCCGACCCATATACGTAAACTTCGTTCTAAGAAACTTTAATTAGATACTGGGATTGGTCTACTGCCCAATTTGAGAGTCGTACCCCAGCTATCGTCAAGCAAGCTAAGGTCTCAGTCGTCACCCCAGATGGCACCAAGAACATCGACAATCCACTTTACTCTTACAGATTCAAGGGCGAGGAGAACAAACCATTCCGCGCACCGGTAAGCATATGAAGACTTATTAAACTTTCCAATGAAATAGAAACGGTCAAACTAATGAATATAAACTAGTTCGTCGGAGCCAAACTCACCACCCGTGGTACATCTACATTCACTGGCAAAACTGACGAGGCCGCCGCTGATGCTGCCATGCAAGCTGGTTTCATCACGTAAGTTAATACTCTATATTAGAAACGAAAATATGCTGGAATGAATGGCTGCTAACCTAGGATTTGTCTACAGACGTCGTCAACAAACTTACAACAACTTGATGAGTACATCTAGCTTCAACGACTTCTGCAGTTCCCTCGAAGTTATCCACAATCAAGTCCACGTTGAAATAGGAGGCGAAGGTGGTGGTGCAATGTACTACTTGGCCTACTCTGCATTCGATCCTATCTTCTGGTTAGTACTATTCAAACCCACCATTAAATCCAAAGATTGAAAATCTAATATGGATGCACCGTAGGCTCCATCACAACAACATTGACCGTCTCATGGCCATCTGGCAGGCCGCCAACCCCGATCTCAGGCTTGCTAGAGGTCGTGCCGTCGGTACCTTCCAGCGCCGCGTCCAAGCCGGCATCACCCAAGATGACGAAAGCACACCATTGTACCCATTCAAGCACCCCGATGGTTCATGGTGGACATCTAAGGATGTCGCTGACGTCCGTGCCATCTGGGATTACGGATATGGCTTCCCTGAAGTCCCCTGCGATAGAACTGAAGATTCTAAAGACGAACTCGATCTCTTCTCCACCACCCAGATTAACGCTCTCTACAAACCCCCAAGCCTTGCCACTGCCAAGCGTGCAGAGACCGAGTCTAGAAGTGAATGGAACGTTAATATCGTCGTTGATCAGGCTGAAATGTCTGACACCTTCTCTATTTATGTTTTCTTGGGTAAGGTGCCAACTGATCCAGCGGAATGGATCAAGGCCGACACGAAGCTTGGTACTTTGTCTGTTCTTGGAAACCCGGATATGCAACGAGTATCGAACATTCAGACTGCCACCATCCCGATCACTGCTCTTCTTAAGGAGAAGCAGGTCGAGGGTACTGAAGAGGAGATTAACGAGTACTTGAGGAAGAACCTCGCTTGGAGAGCCATGAGTGTAAGTCCGAACCTTACCTTACCTTTCAGTCGAAGAACATTTGCTAATTCATCATACACTACAGAACGGCGCGGAAATCGATGTCAACAAATTCAAGACCCTCAAGGTCGGTGTTACCGTCAACACTATCACCGTCAGCACCGATGAGTCCGTCAAGGCAGAATTCTCCGACCCAGTCCTCGTCACCAAGATCACGGAAGAAAAGAAGGCCGGTGCCACTACCCTCGGAGATATCACCGAGCCAGTTGACAAGATTGGCAAGACTGTCACCGTTGGGCGTCTCGCTAACGCCATTGAGGGTGAAACATCCGATGCCGCTGATAACGCTGCACCGGTCCACAACCCACCCGCAGAGGGTTCTAAGCAGTCAGACGATAAGGATGAAGAGAAGGCGGATAAAGATGATGAGGAAAAGCCAGCTTCTGCACCTGGTGGTAAGCCAGCTCTTCCAGAACCGGTTGAAGACGAAGAAGCCACTCCCGTCAAATCGGTGAAAGATACTCCAACTCCAGGTGCTTCAAAGGATAATACGCCAAAGGATGATACGCCAAAGGATGATACACCAAAGGATGATACACCAGAGGAAGATGCTCCAAAGGAAGATGCGCCAAAGGAAGATGCGCCAAAAGATGAGCCAGCTGATGAACCAGTCCCAGACAAAAAGCCAACAAAGGAAGCACCAGCACCGCAGGAGGACGATAACAGTGGGGGATATGGGTACGGTGGAGATGATTCAGGAGATAGCGGCTACGGAGGTGGTGGCGGTAGCGGATACAGCTACTTTTTCTAAAGTAGTTTCAAATGAACTATCCACTAGCCAGTTCTATTAGAGGATATCTAAACTGGATAGCATGTATGATGTTTTTTTTATGACGAAATGATTTACGAAGTTATGAAAGTTATGAATTTTCGAATGTCTTTTGCATTGGGGTTCATATTTAAGGAACAATCTTGTATCATAGAGGGAATGGATGAGATCTCCCTGAAGAGGCCATATAGTTCTCGTTAAACGTAAAGTAACCGTGCGACGGACCAGTGTCGATGACAAAAGCAAGAGAAAAAAAGAGTAAAGAGCCACTTGTTGGATGGATACTTATCCATCACGAAAATAAAAATGGAGAATTCACATAATGAAACCAGTTTCCGAGCATCGTGAAACGTACAATAACGCGTAAAGTCGTGTCCAGAAATACATATGAACCCCTGCTATCCACTGGTAGTCCCAAGAGGCCCATCCCTGAGTTCGGCAAGCCTTGCCTCCAACTCTTCAATCTTAAGTTGAAGAAGCCTCTGGCGGGAGGATGGTGGTCCGTTGTTCGAATTATTGAGTTGCCCTTGAACAAAACGGTCGATGAGACAGAGGTTACGGCATTGAACAATTTGGAGCTCCAGGGTGTTTATCTTCAGGATTTTATTCTCTTGGAGAAGCTCCCTGTAGGTTGGGGCGACGGGCTGCCTGTCATTGGCGCCGTCAAATGATGGTCGAAGGGAACGGCGAGAGTTGACCGTTCGATTGACGGGGCGTGAAAGGTGACTGGAAACCATATGAGAGAGACCCATTTCGACAGTATTTCGAGTAGCAAGATCCGGCTCTGGTAAGGTAGGAAGCTCAGTAATAGGTTGGAAGAGAGAGTGCCGATCGTGGTCAAAGCTGCCGGTAGTGGTGACTGTAGTATCTGCATCACAATCAACTTCCGTTCATCTGTATATCAAAATGCACGTAGCCAGGCCCGTGCAGAAGCAAGGGTATGCATTCATAGCCTACCTAAGCCGTGGTTTTCGTCTAGAGATTGATCGTATAACGGGTTGGTAGAAGTGAAGCTGTGGGTTTGAGGATCGAGGTTCTCCTGGTCCTCCAGCAGTACTTGAGCAAGAACGAGCTCCCGAGCACCGCGGTCAACCAACATTCCGCGTCGACGAGATTCACGCTCCATACGCTGGGATCCGGTCAGTCTATTCCCCTGCCGTATCATCTTGTAGATGCTGTAGGACAAATTCAGGACAAGCTTTTAAACAATGATAGTATAACTGCAACCACATCCATGGTTAGTCCCTAGATTTTCATGAACTGGAGCTATAGTACTGCACTTACCTCAAAGGAAACAATATCATCAGGAAAGGTCGATGTCAAAAATATATAGAGGGAAAAGAGAGCAAAAAGCTTCGATTCTAGGGAGCGTGGCTATAATCAAGGTTGGAAATGATGGTAATCGCGTTATGATGGGGAGGTGAGGTTGTGATGATAGTGATGGTGGTTACAAGGCTTTGAGTTGGAGGAAACTATCTATCATTAAACACACCAACTGTAGCCGGTCTGCCTACCATTGATATATGATAGAGCCATTATACTGATACGAATATACTATCGACTTCAACTACACTATTTACAAGGAGTCTCCGGTTCCAGTTCCTCTATAGCCCTTCAATAGAGGGCAGGGGATGAAGTTATTCTCCTTAAACGCTGCGGCGAATAGCCATCCCTTTACATCATTTCTGTCCAATTTCAACGGATACAGCGAAGAATCCAAGAACACACTCCCACTGACAGAAACAGGGTCAAACGGTGGCTTCGTAAGAGATGTATTAAAGATACGGATCTGATTGTCGCAGATGATACCATTACCAGTAAATGGCTGGTTCGTTACATTCCTAATACTATTATATTTCAACAGAAGTTAACTTGCGAGTCCGGCTACAACTAGTGCTTGATACGACGAGGAGGAAGTGAACGTACAAATTCCATGGAATATCTGGTGCCGCCGGCGCCAATTTGACATATCCGTTAGGCGAACTGGGGCTTAGGTTGACTACGTCGCTGAAATTGAAGTATACCTCCCCAGGTACACTTGCCCCCAAAGATGGAACGAATGCATAGGGGTCACTCGGTGGGTCCATCGTTGCCAGAGGGGTGAAGAGACCGTAAACGGTGAGACCGAGCATCCCAACCACGTTTAGGTTGATCCAATTAACAGGAGCATAGACAAAACTCGAGAAACCGTCGTTGAGAAGGTCGACAAACGGGAAAGCTATACGGAAGGTCTGCCGTGCCAAGATTGCACCCCTTAGCGGAATTTCCAGAATGAGGATGGATCTAGTGCAACATACTGTAAAGTCTGGGATTGTTATCGCGAAACCATGGATATCATGTTCCAGTTGGATAGCTACGACTAGCTATTGTATTGTGGTACATTTCTAGTCAGTACGTCGCCTTACTTTACATTAAAGCCTTCATGATACTAGCTCATTACTCACAGGATACATATCCGTTGGCCATCCTGGCAGTAGCTCAGTATATGCAGAAGTTAATATCCCATACTGTGGCGGTATTCTAGCCTGAGCTTCAGCAAGCGGGATTGGAACGACGATAATTGTCGAATTAATCGTCGCGGTGACGTCTAGCAGGCCATATTGCCTCCATATCGGGTTCGGCTGCGACTGGCTAGGCGGGAATATCCCTGGGATAGCGAGAGGGGTGCAGAATGGTAGAGTTGGCAATAAAATCCAAGCCGCGGATAAAGTCCAAGATATCAAATTCGAAGACAGCTTCATCTTTGGTTCTTCAATTGACTCTGAAGGCGTCTACTTCATGGACAGGGAAAAGAATCAAGGATCGAACAGGCGTGGGAACAGTCTTGCTTTATATTTCCCCTGCGTCTCGACTAGTGCACTTCAGTGTTCCCGTACCTCATGTCTAGCTGATTAATGCATGATTGACTGGCACGACTTCATGAGGAATGGTTACAATGAAGACTTGAGAGCTGCATATCGAGCTCCTGGAAAAATGACTGGGTCCGCGAATCGAGCCCAGGAATCTTGCATCAACCGAGATCTAGATCGAGAGTGTCTCCACGATACTTAACCAAATACGGTCTAGCCTACGACTGGGATTCAACCGCTGCTTTTGACCCTAGTGAGTATCACTCCACTGACGAAGCTAGACCCTGGCCTCGTTCCATCCCAGCGACTTAGTCAAGGCAAGTCATGTCGGCACTGTCGCCGTATGCGAATGTATTATGATATCTAAGAGCGACTTAAGGCCGATAACTTCGTCATCCTCGGATCTAGCGGAACGTGCTTTCAAAGATATTCTATCAAGACATCTTGGTATCGGCAATATAAAGACATCGCGGGAACCACGAATCATGGCCATGGCAGACCAAAGTGTAATCCATTTGCATTAGCTCAGCCTCGAATTCAAGAACACCCCAGTCCAATCCCGAAATAGAGAGACACCCTAGCTGGCAATACATACAAACATTAACTTACATATAATGACCCCAACATCATCTCGAAACCTACACTTTACAATCAAACAAGCCCCCATGGACTCCAACAAAGTAGACCCAGCCGATATCGCCCTGATCCAGCAGTGGTGGGAGAAACTTACGACCGGAGTTGAAGACCCAGAACCCGTTGAATCTCCACCATCTAGCCCGCCTCCAACGCTATCCCCAGAATCCATAAACCCCACCCCGACAGCGCCATTCTCGCGCTTCGAGCTCCTCCCCGGCGAAATCCGCAATGAAATATACGCCTACCTCCTCTCTCCAGCTCTAAACACCTCCCACGACGTCTACACTTACCCGCTCGACCCCGCCCGCAACGCCAACAATAACAACGCATCGTCTTCATCCAATAATCCTTCTGCTCCGCAGGCCCAAGCGTTCCCATCAGACATCTACGCCTACCGCGGCCTCACACCCGTAAAAGTAATCAGCGAAGACCTAATCTCCGACTCAGATACAGACAATGACGATGTCGAACTCGTGGTTTATTCAAAGGGAAATGCAATGGCGACTATGCAAAGGGTCCGAATATATCACGAAATACTCTTAACGAACAAAAGGATCTATAAGGAAGCCCATCGATATTTATATACCGTCTGTGGACCGGTGTTAAAAGTCAGAGGGATACCATATACAAGTTCATTATGTCGCCTCATGGGTCGTTTGGGATTCCGATGGTTTTATACTCGTCCGACGGAATCAAATATCCAAGGTAGCATTGGGTCGTTGGATATCACTTGGAGAGAAGCCGAGAGCAGCTATAAAGCTCTACTGAACCGAAAGTTTGCACCAGGGCCAAAGGATCCCGAGATTATACTATTAGGCTCTCAAATCCCATCGTTTGTGCAGTGGCTGCAAATCCTCAGTATGCATATTCGATAGCTCGTCGCTATTAGACTAATTGAAAAAGATACTAACACCATCAAATAGAAATTAAAGATACCGACCTTAGTCAATTCTTCAAACTAAACTTCACTCTACAACGTCCTAAAAACATCTACGGCGAAGAAGTCTCCTCGGACACCACAGCCTCAAAATTCCAAAATACCCTTCTCGAAACCTTCAAATCCTTCACAGGGACAGGGATTAAATACAAATTCTCCGCAACAGGCGATCTCGACCACCGCGAAGCATTCCAATACCTCCAATTTTACAACCAGCCGATAATGTGGATCCGCGCCGAAGCCCTCCGCATCGTTTTACTGATAAAATCGATCTCAAAGCAAGGATTAAACCCACAATACAAGCAACGAGACCTCGTCGACGACTTTTGCAAGTGGGTTTTCATTGGCGATTTAGTTCGTAACAAAGTCGATGGATCATACCAACAGCTCGCGGAATTCAGGCCCAGGATAGACGACTTATATCCAATCCTCACGTTGAAGCAAATAGTGCATATATGTTTTTACAACGTGGCGAAGTGTCTATTTCTCATGGTTGTTCGGAGTATTCTCCCCGAAGAACTAGAGATTACGGATGAACTGGGGACGTTGAAGGAACTCTGCCATGATTTGGACGATATCACATCGCAGACGATGGAGGTAGATACTGATTTTGGGTGTAAAGAGATGCCTGTATTGGAGCCGGATCATATTGCCAGTGTGAACCACCTACAGGCTATGATTTGCTTCTACTGCCATGAGAGAGGGATGGCTGGTAAAGGTGTCGAGTATTTCCGGAAATGCATCAAACATTCCGAGGGAGAAAGGAAGCGGGACTTCGAGTTTCTGGCCGACGCAGCGGAGACTTGGAGGAACGATGGAAGGGTCACAGGCGATGTAAGCGCTTCCCCTTCTCAAACCTTTTTTGAGGATATATAGAGCTAATATGCGCACTACCAGCTTATGTACCTCCTCCTCCAACGCTTCCCAGAAGCCGACTTGGACATCGAGCTCCCCGAAAAAATGGAATCATCACGTTTAGAATACGAATGGGCGCTTCTCCAAAGATATGGGTACATTGGTGACCCTCTCACAGACAAGTTTATACCACGCCCGACAACCTATGGCCCCAATATAAGTAACTGTCCGGATACCCTCGACCTAGAAGATTACAAATCGTCGAAATTCGCGAAGAAAGTATGGCTGGGGACGGGTACTCATGAGCTGTTCATTAGCGATCCATTGGAAGACTTTAGTTATACTCACTAAATGATACAAGGCTGTATTAGTAGCAAAATCAGTATGAAGAATATACAAGGCTACATCTATACAAGCAAACAAAGAATAATTCATTTCCAAACGCCCGACCACCCTGTCCGTATAGTCTCCGTCGATAGCTCCCACCCTCCTTCCTCCTTAACTTCCAATTCTCCTCCAAACCCCTCCCTAGCTCTTTTAACCATCAACGTTTTCTTCGACGTCAAAAAGCCGGCACTCGAACTCCCCGTTAATCTAGTAAACCACATGACTTTTTTAAGATACAACAGCTGTTTCGCAATGTTCTCTAGATCAAATATATGTAACGCCATATCCGCGCCGACTTCTTCGAGGCAGAAGATTTTTAATACTCTGATATTCGGGAAGCGTGAATTAATGTTCCTCGGAACCTTTTCGCATCCTATCAGCACTGCGTATTCTCCATTGTATATACTTAGTATCAAAAGGGGACAAAGGACACTCACATTATCAAAGATCTCCGCCTCATCCTGCTTCACCCCCCTCACCGCCACCCTCAACTCCTCAACCCAATCCCCTCTCAAATCCACAAACGGCATATCCCAAAAAGGCCAACAATCAACCGTAACTTCCACAACCCTCAACTGCCTTCCACAATCCCACCACTTCCCACATGTCACAGAATAACCGAGGGTCTCACAAAATTCCCCTTCCCCATTCATCTCCGGCGGTCGTTTAAGAAAATTCGTAGCCGTAACCCCCAACTCCACCACAGTATCCAAACACTTTCCAAAGGCCCTTCTAAAACACTCCATCCTATCGGCAGTATCCATATGTTCGGTTCTATAAGCTTCATAATTACCGGTGTATACCACCACCAATTTCTCGATCCTCGCAAAAGCCCCATCGATCATCGGTTTATTCAAGAATGCGTCGACTTCGCTTTTTATCGCCCCACGACCACACTCCTCACGTCGGTGGAATTCCACATGTTTTAAATGAAGGTTTGAGGTTATCACTGTTCGGATTATGAATAGCGAATGATTGAATGAGATGCCGAAGAAGTCGTAGAATATAAATGTGGTTATGTTTGGGAAGTTTTGGAGGAATAGGGGTACTCCGCGGCCGCTGCCAATGCCCGTGTAATCCGCGTTGAACATTCTGATGGTATAGTTTATTTCGAGAATACTATGTAGTTAATTAAACGGATTCATTAGTAAAGCGATTCAAAGTCATAAAAATATACATTGGCAGGTCTTTTTGGGGGAATTGTGTATACTGTGTATGTACACCATGTTTTTTAAACCCATCAAGTTGTTTATAAGACAGGTTCTTGTTGACATGAAAGTGTCTGTAAAGATACGGAATAGCCAGACGATTAAGTCTTTTACATAGAACGGACGGAGTCGCAAAGTGCTTGGGTTGAAAGTCGCCCACTTCGAGGATGTGGATGAGGAGTTCGTCTGGGAGGTGAAGTAGGCGTTGCGTATCCTGATCAGTCATAATGATAAGCTCTTCTCCAATCATTCCAATCGTAATAGGTACTTTGGGAAGAACTTTTTTTTTGAGGTGGAGGTTTAAATTTTCAAAACTAGTAGTTTGTGCGGGGTGTAGTCTCGAGGATGCATCGAATTGAAGCGTCAGCGTCACCCCTGTCGAACCCCATCCCATGCTTAACCCAAAATGCAACAATTGATGCACCATTGGTGCGCTATCGGCACTGGTAAACAAATTGGCCAATCCGCTTCGGAAGGGGATAACGTTATATATGATAGAACACACATGTTTATTCTTTAACCTCTGCGCTAGCGCCATCGTAGTCTAATATTTTCTATAATACACGAATATAAAAACAATAACCATCATTGCATCGCATGAGTATATCTCCCCATCTATATCTCTCCGATGGGGAAGGACATAAAACATGCGACCATAAAAGTACAAGATCCATAAAAAGTCCATAAACGCCCTCATGATTCTATCGTATCCATTCATGCCCCTCCTCTTACATCTTTCCTTTATTCCTCCTCTACTGCCTCTGCGGCGCCGTCTCAGCCCCAGGTGGTCTAAATTTCTCTTCGACCTCTCTCTCTCTATTAATCCTCGCTTGCGTAACCCCCAAATCCACCGCCGACTGTCCCTCATGAATCGTCTCCCCAGCCTCCCGTCTCTTCGCATTAGTAACATTAACATCCGCCACGTCCCAATACCTCCACTCATCGCACCCAAATTCCCTATGCGCGTTCGTGTACCCTTGCCCATGTAACGCCTTAACCTGTTCCAACAACAAACTAGCCAAAGCTTTAAGCTTCACATTATTCTCCTCATTACAATACTTCACAATCGTACCCTCCAGCTTCACCACGTTTTCGTATCCGAGGTAGGTTCGTAGCGTCCATGGTGCTACGGTCATGATGGTTCGGATGTTGATGTAGTGTAATTCGTCGCGGAGGTGGACGGGGACGAATAAATTGAGCATGAGAACGCGGTGAACGTCGACTATTGTGATAATTTGCTCTCGTTTGGTGTTACTCGGTCGAAGAATCCCCATCAGACAGAAGATTGTAGCCATAACCTCCGCACGACCGTTAACATCCGTCGGAGACTCGATGGTTTGTCCATCCAGTGCACGGTATCCGATATCCCTCTTCTCACCCATAGCCCCAAACAGCGAAGGGGATTGTTCAAAGAATCGGAAGTAAAGAACCATAGTAAGAGCCGGGTGTCGCCAGAATGTTGCGTTTCCACCCATAATGGAATTCAACAACATGGCCAACGCCTTTAGGACTGCAATCTTTTCAGGGCCCTCGGTCATGGCTTTGACGAGTACGATTTTGATAAAATTGTATAGCGACAAGAACATTCCTGGAAGTCCTAGATCTCCCTTTCTGGCTTGTTGAGGGGCAAGATAGTCGTCCACGGCAATTACTTGTTGCTCTTTCTTCCTTTGAACGGTGTCTGCGGCTTGTAGCTGCTTGACAATGTCCGTTGCGGTGTCGAGGTAGCCCTTACTGCTTCCGACGACTTGCATAACTTTCTTAGACATTTTGGTTTTGAAGGTTGTCAGATCTCCGTTCATGAAGAAGGTTTTAACGGTCTTGACTCTGAGTTCCACGACTCCCATAGAGATGCGGAAATCAGCGTAAGTGGTGAAGAATCGGGAGTTGTCAGGGTTGGGGGGACCCAAGCTGTTGACTGTCCTTAGGTACCGTTGTTTCCAGGCTGCAAGTTGTAGCACTTTGGCCTTGATGCCTTCGTACTCGGAGGCAGCATACGGCATTGTCGATAGCAGCTTCTGAACCATGTCGTTGATCTTGGCCTAAAATTCTTCGTTAGCATGCCCAAACTATGGATAACGAAACGTAGGGAGGAAGATATCGTACCTCATCCGGCATACCCGACGCTTGTTGGGCCTGAAGCTGCTTCTGCTTCTCTTGTTTCTCCTTCTCCTGCTTCAGACGCTCCCTCTCGATGAGAAACTGTTGCGCCTTTTCCCTCGCCGCCTGTTCAGCCTTCGCTTTCTGCGCATCCAGGGCATCCTGAGCCTCTTTAGCCTTCCTAGCGGCCTCATCTTTCTTCCGTTGTGCCTCCTCTCTAATCCTCTGTTGCCTCTCCTGTTCTTCCCTGGCCTTCCTCTCCGCTTCTCTAGCTTTAGCAAGTCTCCTCTCCTCTTCTTCCTTCGCCAACCGGTCAGCCAACTCCTTGGCCTTCGCAGCCTCCCTTCTCCTCTTCTCCTCTGCTTCCCTCTTAACCCTCTCCGCCTCCTCTCTCTTCTGCTTCGCTGCAGCTTCCAAAACCATCTTCCTCCTCCGTTGAATCTGTTCTTCCAGCTCCCTCGCCTTCCGAGCTTTAACTTCTTCAAACCGATCCAAGAATAACTGTCCCTCCGCCAACGCCCTTTCATTTCTCTTAATATTCTCCTCAATAGTCCGAACTTTTTCCAAATATTCCTCCTGCTCCCTGACTTTCATCGCTAATACATCTTCCACGGCTTGCTGCGGAAGATCATGAAGTATCTGTTCCGGTGATTCTGGGGTTGAGTACTTCGTTTCATATACCGAGGTATCCAGTGACGAAAGGTTATTGCGTAAAAGGTCGTCGTGGGATATAACCTCTGCAACCGCTGTTTCCGGTAAGAACGGCTTTCGGGCTAGGTATACCAGTTTCCTCAACATCTCCTTATCGGGTCCTCCATCCTTTCTAAACATTGAGACCCCCGCTGCAGTTGTGGTGGCAGCAGTGGTATTGTTATTATTCTTCCTCTTCCTACCACTCCACGCATCGCTTTCAAGCTGTATCCTCTCCAACATTTGTACCAACGTTTCGTCGTCTACGGCATCATTCCCTCCAATCACCGTAGAAGCCGACAACGAAACTTTTTTACCGGGAGCATTATTGCTGCTGCTGTTGTTAATACTCTCCGGTAGAAGTTCTAATGGGAACCCGCTGGCTACCCAGTCCTTTCTGAATTGATCTTCGATAGCTTGGAGTTCGGCTTGTCCTTGTAACCTGTGGATGCGAACTGACTCGCTGACTTGTGCTAACGTTAACTCCGTGGTACCGTCGGTGGTATTATCTTTCCCATCGGTGGTGGTTCTTGATAAAGAAATTGCCAAATCTGTAGGTCCTAATTCCATTGATATGGAGACTTCGGGTTGTAAGACGAGAGGGAGTTCGGGGGTTTTGGTGATGGGAGCCATGAGTTCTGATTCGGCTTTGGCGATTTCGATGAGGTAGGCGTTCCAGGCGTCCGAAGCTCCTGGTTCGGCTTGGGGGTCGGTTGGGTCTAGGCGTTCTCTTTCGCAGCCGTAGCCGTGCTGGGTGAGCGTGAGGGTGGAAGGTGGGTCGGCCATCTTGTTTCGCTATTCCCTCCCGGGAGGAGGTGAGGGAGGGATGATTGGGAGCAGAAGTGATGTCGATGCGGTAGGGAAGGTGGAATGTTGGAGGTTGTTCTGGATGGATGTGGTCTTCAGGTTTCTGGACGGCCGTTGCTTGTTGTTTTTTGACGAGTTTAGGTGTTGTTGAGAGGTTGAAGGTTAACTTGAGGAATTCGAAAGAATGGCGGCTGACTATCGTGTGATCCCAATGTTAGCAAGAGCAGTCTGTAAACCTCTAGGGAATGAAGGTTGGTAAGTGTAAAGCAGCCGGGCCGTGCGGGAGAGTGTCTGTCAACTTGGAGGTTTACAAATTTATATAACCAAAAGCAAAGCAAAGACTCAAAAACACCAAAGCAAAAACGATTGGAACGATGGGAGAGTGCGGACGATAGATAGCTGTGAGCGAACGGGAGGTAGTTAGATAGAACTATAGCTAAAAACGGCTATATCTAGTTCTACTCTTCGGCTTCGAAATGATAAAGATTCGTGCCGGGGAAGGAACCTAAAGTAAGAGTAAAGAAAGAAAGAAGGAAAGGTACTTGTCTCGTAGACTAAGCTGAAAGCTTTTCCAGGGAGCCTTGTGGCCGGTCCGGGATTTAGCTTGCGAGACAAGGAAAGAAGAAGGGTATTGAAAGTAAACTATCTAAAAAAATATCCTCCTCCTGGCCGTCATCAGCCAATAGTCCTCCTCTCTAAGGGTCATTATGTCAGCAGGAGTTCAAAGTATGGGAGATGTATTAAGAGTAGAAGTACTTACGAATTCCAACGTCCATTTGTTGCTTTCTTCGTCCTTTATGTTTGATGTGGTATCGTCAAGATGTGAGTCTCCGAGGTCTCAAACCCTCGAGGTCTCCCTGATTCGGATGCCACAAGGTGCGTGCTGCGAGGTAGGTAGTTAAGTTGCCGCGGGTAGGTAGTTAGGGCGCGCCACAGGATAGATAGTTAGGTTGCCACAAGATAGGTAGTTAAAATGCCACAGGATCGGGAGCCAGTTTGCCGGGGGGTCGTTAGGTTGCCGCGAGGAGGGAGGGTGGTTTTTTCTTTCTTTTTTTTTTCTTGCTATGGGGCCAAAAATCTTGGAGGGCATGGGACAGGAGTTACTTGGGCCTCGTGATGTTTTGGCGGGTGGAGAAGCAGGCAGGCGGGAAGGCAGGCGAGTTGGCAAATGGCTAGGCAGGTGGCAGGTAGTCAGACAAGCGGGCGGGCAGGCAGGGCAGCAGCGTGTGGTGATGGTGAGTGGTGGTGGCGGCAGTCTAGGACCACCGAATCCTGAGATTCTACTTACAAATTAGTACATATTCAAAGCCCAAAGTACAAATTTTTGATAGATTTCCACTTACCGGTGTCCGAATCAGGGAGACCCTGAAAACGGACCCTCTTTGGGGTCCTCGTGGCTCCGGTGGCGGAGGGGGCCTTGATGGAGGACTTGGGGCCGACTCGGTCAAAGAGGGACCGGGTCGACTCCACCCAGACGACGTTGATGCCGTCTGCGAGGACCACTGGGAGAGTGGCCTCGTCCTCGGTAGCTATTTTTTCACATATATTAGCAACCTTTTAAGATATGAAGATTGATAGGAATGACTTACTGATTTCTGAGGAGGTGTCCTCCCAATTCGAGCCGAGGTCAGCGACTCTGGCCTCGTTTTCGGCTAGAAGTCGCTCGAGTTCCTCGACTCGAGTAAGGCCCCCTTGGATGTCGCCACGGAGGACCCCGAGGAATCCCTCGAGGGTTTGAGACGGCGGTGGAACGGCGGGGGGGAGGGCTGGTGCCTCGACCTGTTTGAGGTCGAGGATGTTCTCGACCCTCCGCTCATAGTCGATGAGCGGGCGGAGGGTCGCCTCCAAAATGGAGGAGGCTTTGAGGGCCGGGAGACGACGGCGGCGGGGGTGGTCCTTGGGCAGGGGGAGGACTGTCGGGACAAACGAGGTTGGGGGCGGGGTGGGGACTGGCGACAGGCGGGCCTTCTTGTGGGCCCGAGACCCATCAAGACGCCCGGAGGCCCTGTGCTTGGGCGACCGGTAAATGGTCGGCCCCGGCCTCGTTGGCCAATAGCCTCCGCAGAGGCCTGGCAGCGGCAGCGGTGGCAGGACGGGCGGCACCGGCACGACTGGCGGGGTGGGCAGGACGGGGGCCCCGTGCGGGGGAACGTGAACATTTGCGCCCTCCTCCTCCTGAGGGCGACTTTCCTCACCAACAACGGCCATCTCCTCCTCCTCGGCCGGCTTCGCAGGGATGTCCTCTGCGGCATCCCTATCATCCTCCGACTGCATCCCGCCGTCAATCTCCCCAAGACCAGACTCGAGAGCACGAAGAAACTCTTCATGCTGTCTGTCCGGTCTCGAGTAGAAATCCGACGGGACGCTGACCGGGTGAAGTTCCTCATGGAGGTACTTCTCCACAATCGTCGGCTGACGAGGAAGGGTAACAACGACGTCGTCCTCTACATCGTCGGGGCCTTCCGTTGTGTTTCCAACGGGAGCCTTGTACCTCAAGACAAGGTCCGTGGCATACACGAACGTAATGACTCCAACAACGTAGAGTACGATATATGCAAGTGGCAATAGCGCAATGACTGCCATCTTGCAGGGGAGAAACGGGAACGGGGGGGAGGGGGAAGGAATGGGACGAGAGGGAGAGGGCAAAGGGAGAAAAAACTTCACAACTCTAGGCAAGGAGTGTGAGAGGCTTTTGTCAATGCAAGAATCCCCAAGGCAAGGAGGATTACAAGCAGATGAGCACGGAAGCAAGCCGACTCTAGAACGGATATCTTACCAGTCCGAAAACTGGTGAAGATAGGGCAAGAACGGGAGGGGAAAAGATAACTTTTTCGCCGGCCGGGACTAAGTCAAACCGGCTCAGGTCGAGAAAAGTGCGATGAGGAAGCAGGGGGGAAAGATAACTTCTTCGCCGGCTGGGACTAGGTCAAACCAGCTCAGGTCGAGGGAAGTGCGATGAGGAACAGGGAAGGGAAGAATATCTTGCCTCTAAAAGAACTAGACACCAAGATAGCGAAGAGGAAGGGGAAAAGAATATCTTGCCTCTAGCAGGGAGCAAAGTCACCGTACCAGACACGAAGATAGCGAAGAGAAGAGCAGGGGAAAACAGACAATTTTCGTTTCAAAAGAAAGCGAAAAAAGCTGTGAAGAAAGGTGAATAACAAGAGTAATAAGACTACGGCGGCTCGGCACGTAGAATGAAGCAATTGATAAGAGTTCGTGATGATGAGAAGTGATGAGAACGAGAAAATGATGGTGATCAGGAAGGCGGATGTGAAGAGAAGAGGAAAGGGAGGCTCTGGAGGGCCGTTGCTCAATTTATAGTTTTCTCCGCCGAGCACGTCGACGTCGACGGGTTGGCGTATCGATAAGGCGGTAACGATATCGATATCCCTCCGCAACGGGTCTCCGTATCCTCCTCCACATCTTCTGATCCAATCCACCAATTCCATATTCAATCATATCATTCGAATCTCCAGCTTCAGGCGTTCATACTCCCGTTTCAAGCACCTCGATACCCCCATTGTTGAAGTAGGGGTTCGAGTTCAAAGTCCTCGACCTCGAGATTTCCCCGGCGCAACTCGTCAATGTCATGCCTCTAGCCCCCCTTAACCTCAAGCATTAATTGACCCAACTAATGCCCCCAGGTCGACGTTGAGCATGGACGACATCGCAACCTCCACCAAATCGACCATTCATCCAGCATAACGCCCTCCAAATGAACAGCATAAACCCAATTGACAGCATAACTCCCACGGCCAGCATTTCTCCAAACACAACAATCGAAATATATCCATACCGTATATAATCTTCCTTCCTCGCACGAACCGTAAACAGGCTATCAACCTCAATTCAATAGCCTCGCAGGCAGGTAATACCGCTTATTTCAGCGGGTCTGGTACCAATGTATCTCGGAAAAGGTCCTTCAATCGTTCTTTAAGGCGTATACGTATACGTTCGTCCGAGTCGCACGGGCAATGAAAGGGCCGAGCTTGGAGTTCTCCGTGCCCTATCCGTCGCAGCTTCTCGCCCGGTGAAAATCGTCACTACCACAACACTATTAACTTCTAATTCCAATACCACCATAGAGCAACATACGGGGGCGCATACCGCCGGAGAATGGAGCGTCAGAAGGGGGGCCGTCTAGTCGTTATTTGGGGTGGGATCGCGGGAGAGCGTTGGAGTGACGTTGGAACTGCGTTGGGCGGCGCGTTTACCGATGGTTTCAGTCGCGCGCCCAGCCATGCGCTTTTACGCGAGGACCCTGCATATATTCACGACGGGTGCGGTCGGAGCATCACGAGTTCACGGGGACAATTGATATACTGTGGGGACTACGGAAGATAATAGTTTCTACGCAGGGAACGGGTTCACGGCGGTTATCCCGGTCAATGGCCGCTACTGGGCGGGGTTATGCCATTGGCCATACACGTGGTGACATAGAGCTACAGCTATAGCTACGGAAGCTCGTATTCTAAAGCTTGAGCTTCCGGCTCCCCGAGACTACACGCTACACTCGGTGCATGCACATAGATACTAGCCTTTAAGGCATATTGGGGCACAGCAGCCCGCGCAATTTCGTATGAATACTTCAGTGTATAGCTATATCTTAGCTACAACGTTCGAGTGCTTACCCAAGTATTTTTATACATCTGGCTAATCTGGTTGACTAGTTTGCATGCATGCCAAAATTAATTGTAGATACCAGCTCCAACCTGAGGAGAACTCCTTCGATTAGTATCTCGTGGTTTTGCTTCAAGCTCTAGATTTTTCGACCATATCTGGCGAAACTAAGATAACTAATTCACTGTATTATCTATTTCAAGAGGAGTTTTGAATACCATGAATATTCGAATTGCTAGCAAAGTATTTTTCTAACCCGTATAATATCTTTTTCAATCCACCAGATTATCTTAGTCCCAAGTACTTCCAGGGTATACTGGTATGAGGGCTCTGTATCCCAAAGATATACGCTGTCGGAACGGTACGGGGTTCATATACAGAGCTAAAGAGTCCTCTCAGCCAGAATACTATCCTTCCACTCCTCCACCCGCTTCGTCGTATCCACCACCACAAGTTTCCCTCCAACCCACCCTTCCATCTCCCTTATATCCTCTTTCTCCCCATCACCCATCAACACCCCGGCATCATTAACATCACTCCCAACCCCCACTCTCACAATCCCCTCCACCTCATCCCCCCAATAAACCAGACTCAAATGCGGAATAAACCCTTGCTGCCCACTTTCCGCAGGAGTAGTATATTTCTCCACCCACTCTTCCGCTTCCTGTTTTGAATAATTTGGCAAAATCTTGGATCTACATTCGACGGCTAGGGATTTTAGGGATGGGGATTTGCGGATTTCGATGGTGATTTTGGTCCAGAAGGCGGTTCCGTAGCGGAGACGTTTGAATTGGATTTTTGGAGGTTCTGGAAGGGAGAGGGAGGATAAGATGGTTTGGTAGTCCGTGGAGGGGTCGAGGGGGATGCCGGAGGTTATGGTTATGTGGGGTTGGAAGTCGGCTGTCTTTATTAATATATTCTACGCTACACCGGAAGAGTGAAAGGGAACGTACGAACTGGACCGGGGATTCGGACGGGGAGAGTGGTGGAGATGAGGGTTTGGAGGATGGATTGGAGGGGTCCCGGCGGTGGGATGAGCCAGAGGGATGCTAACAACCAGTTAATTGGTGGATATTAGACACATGCAGGATGACGTACCGCCTACACGTCGAATTAGCATCGCGTTCGGATTACAGATGAGGGAAATATTTGGTTCTTCTTACCGGCCATGTTTACTATCGGGCGTGCAATTGATTTAATTTTATTTGGTTTAGAATGCTTGTTACGAGTGGAGGTAATGATTGAAGTAAGATTGTTATTCATAGACGAGAGTAAGATAGATAGATATAGTACAAACACGCGCCCAGCATCAAACGACACTGAACAGCAGCATCAAAAACATCAATTGATCACGAACACAGGCACGGGCACGAATAGATTTAATAACTATAGTCCATCAACCAGAGTATAGTCATAAAATGAGATAAAAAGAATAGAAAATGTATGTATCCGACTCCCCGTCACAAAATCCCCACCACCCAGATGACCCAAAAAAGACCAAATGAGTATCAGAAAACCTTTCAGACAAAAGAATCGGTCGCCCTCCGGCCAAGGAGAGACTTTATCGAAGGGGCCGGGAACGGAAGAAAATCCACACGGTAGAAGAATAGTCCTCAGCAAGCCGTCAGAGACGGAGCCCCCAGGTAGGTATTTGTAGATTATATAACTTATTAAGGTATAATATCCACTACTCTGTACAAATAGTTAGCATCTTCTCTTCCTTCTTCTTCTTCTTCCATGAGAATAGAAAACTTTTTAGGGGGGTTGGAGTACTCACGTTAACTAAAGAGAGAAGAGAAAGAAAGAAGAAGAGGAACAGAGGAAACCCGCCAATTTATAGAAAAGAAATTGACATCAAAATTTTTCGTTGTGTGCACCGCCACAAACAACACCATCCATCAAACTGCCTGTTTAGAAATGTGGCGGTGCAGTTGTTCACCCCGCCGCCCAAAGAAAGAAAAAAAAATCATTTCACCCCTCCTAATAAATTATACTCTGCCATTCTCTTAGTCAATACTCCCCACCACCAACCTCTTCTTCATCTTCGACCATCGCTTCTCCTCCACCACCACCACCACTACTCTTCATCGCCAATTTATTAGATTACTACCTCAGTAATTAATTAATACCAATCACAATGGGCTTCGGAGATTTACTCGCTGAAACTGGCAAGTCTGGTATGTTATACTACACTGCCCCTCATCGCTGGTTATTAGACTCATACTGATGGTGTATATACCTCAGCCCTCAACAGCTGGCTCGAGACCCGCAGCTACATCGCTGGGTATGCTTCCCTCTCCCTTTCCTCTTCTATTACCTCCCTCTCTTTCTTTGGAGTGCATTCGATGGATAATTCATTTGTCTATCGTGGAAAAACTCTGAAATCCTACCCCACTCTTTGAAAAGAATAATACAATGGCTAACAAAATTCGCTCAACAGCTACGCCCCATCTCAAGCCGACGTCGCAGTCTACAAGGCCGTCTCGGCCGCTCCAGATGCCTCAAAATACCCCTACGCTGCTCGTTGGTACAACCACATCACCAGCTACGAGGCCGAATTCGGCTCCCTGACCGGTGACGCAAACACCCCTCTCGACACTTACGGTCCCGAGGGTATTTCAGCTACCGAGGCTGTCGCTGCTCCACCAGCTGCTGAAGAAGAAGACGATGATGACGTCGATCTCTTCGGTTCTGATGATGAGGTCGATGAGGAGGCTGAGAAGTTGAAGGCCCAGAGGTTGGAGGAGTACAAGTACGTTCATCTTTACATAAATACACAATTATATATTGAGAATCGATGCTAACGTGGATGGGAACCAACAGCAAGAAGAAGGCCGGAAAGACCAAGCCTGCCGCCAAGTCCATCGTCACATTGGACGTCAAGCCTTGGGACGACGAGACGTAAGTTCCCTCAAACCCTCTCCCGGTTATTATCTATCACAACTTTACTAATGAGATGGGAATACAGCAACATGGCAGAACTCGAAGCCAATGTCCGCTCCATCGAAAAGGACGGTCTCGTCTGGGGTGCCTCCCAACTCGTCGCCATCGGCTTCGGTATCAAGAAGCTCCAGATCAACTTGGTCGTCGAAGACGAAAAGGTTTCCCTCGACGAACTCCAGCAGCAGATCGAGGAGTTCGAGGACCACGTCCAGAGTACCGACGTCCAGGCCATGCAGAAGCTGTAAATTTAGTTCTTCTCTGCAAAGTACTAAAAGTTCTGCCCTTCCCTCTTTATTTCCATCATTCATTTACAAGACTAGTATATTAGTATGCTAGTTGGGTATGGAGGAGGAGGAGATGATTCTTTTTTGTGTAACACCTTATACGGTTCTTCATGGTGGATGATGACGATGAGATCTTTGTCATTGTTTTAGTAGTAGCCTTTTAGCTTAGAACGGTTTTTGGGCTTGTTTTATTCTTATCATACATGAGAATTTTTATAGGGAATCGCAAAATGAATCGCTGTGCTTGACATATCATATCCCAAATCCTCGTAATAATTATTATAAACCCAGTGCAATGGCGCATATTACGATCTCAATCGAGATCCCCCCATGATATTGATTAAGCTGCCATTATCGGATATCCATACCATCTATAATTGACGCTAACCCTGAGTCTTCATCCACTCCGTAAACTCCTTCCGTTGTTTCTACCCAAACAATATAATATTAGCACCCAATCCATCCATCATAATAGAAATAGAAAAGAACACACCCTAACATCCAAAAACCCCGGCCGATCTTCCAACCCATCAAACAATCCTCCCTTCTTAACCTGCCCATCCACCAAAATCCTCCCACTCTCAACGCCACCCGCATAATTTCTCAAACTGATGGGTTTTAACTCCCATCCTGAACTTACGATGCCCACTAGTAAGAGTGAAACGGAGATGAGGGTTTCGAGGGTTATGTCTAGCGGGAGGGAGGAGCCTGTTGTTGGTGGACCGGGGGTTGATGAGGCGGTTGAAGGGGTGTGAGGGGTTGTGGTTGTGGAGAGGAGGGAGTGTTCGTGGGCGGAGTAGCAGCTGGGTTTTATATCATTATTCGTTAGTTTATGGAGGATTGAGTGGGAGTGGTAGAAGGGGGTATGAAGGGGGCTTACGCGTGGGCGAGGAGGAGGGAGGAGAAGGCTATTAGTAGCTTTGAAGGGAAGGAGCGGGCCATCTTTGGGGAATCTTTGACGCGGCCGACGGGGTGTGTGGAATGGCGGTGGTGAGGACGTATCTTAACTAGGTGGAGCTTTATGACGGTGGTGTTTGAAGGTTTGGAAGGACACTTGACGGAATGGGAAATTTCTTGGCGGTGAGATAATACAACGGGGTCAACGCATTCGGAAAGTTAATGTTGATATAGTTTGGATCGTCGGTAGTAAAGTTTAGAAGTTATGGGTGGAGGGTGGGGATTTATATTGAGTGTAAGTAAATTAACTGTGACTTCATCAGTTTCTTACTCACATCGACTCTTATACCGTCATCGCGTGTCGTCGCCGTATATTACTTCGAGTACTCGATAAGCATATTACAGCTATAACTACCAAACCATGCTTCTGATACTTTATACCCTCCTCGCTATCATATGCATACCCCGCATCCTCGCGTGGGAAACAATAGCCCTAGACGAATACGCAACCTCAAACTGGTACCCCTTCCCCCCCTTTATTATAACCTCTCACCCAGCTAACCCTTTCCTACCCCCAGCACCGGCGACATGCTCTACACCCACTGGCCCTCCGTCACAGACTGCATAGACATCGACTACGCCACCGATTCAATATGGATCAACACGGGTTCCGGTTATTTCTCAGGTGTTCCGGTGGCGTTTACGGCGGGCGGGTGTCAGGGGACGCATAGGATTGGGAGGATTAATGGGTTGAATAGTACGGGGGGTTGTGTTGATGTTAATGAGAACTTTAAGAAGGCTTGGGGCGGGAGGATTAGGAGTGTGCTTTTTCAGTAGGGGTTTGAAGTTTTTTTTTTGTGTATATGGGTTTTGGGGTAAGAGGAGAGGGGTAAAGGCTGACGGATGGATGGGTGGATGAAGGCAGGTCGCTTTGCACCTGAGATACTATCAAAACGTTCAGATATGATAGATAGCCTCAGCTGTAAAGGACTCGATATAGGCTAGCCGTCTGGATAGCTATTCAAAACCTCGCACCTGATACTTCGAACCTAATGTTTTAACGTATAGAGTTAGCTAGCCGGATGTAGGTATGCCCCGACTGTAAAATTGGGTGGAAATCAGAATTAAAAAAAATGAAAACCGAAATTGTTTCTCTCCACAACAGAATAACTATGTAAATGAATAATAACTGAATAAATTCGTGGGAAGAAGAATTCTATCAAATCGTTTGCAGCGAAAAAACGTCGAAACGGCCGACAAAGAAAAACCCGAAGTCTATGATATATTTGGTGTTAAAAGAAGTAATAGTCATGTCGTAGGGCGCACCTAATCCCTGTTAAAAGCACGACGTTTAATACCCAAATCTCTTTCAACATCCTTATTAGCCCCTGCCAGCTCCTTGTTACATTCTGGACGAGCACTTAGCATAACAGCCAGAAGTTATGAATAGTTTCTAAAACTTGCGCTCAAGCTCAAAAACCCCTCCGAGAAACGTAGGTTTTGTCTGCCTGGATTGGAGCTGATGAATCCGATAAAGCTGGACCTGCTGAATTTGTATTTAGAAAGAGCTTTCTTAAAGGAATAAAGATGAATTATTACTGCGCAACCGCTGCAATCGTTTCTAAGTCCATTCCTGCTATACGTAATGAAGAATCATAGGCCTCAGAAATACCAAGGGCTCGGGTTCTGAGGCAGGGATCTTTGTATATCAATACTTGTATTTCTCTTCAATGCGATGAAAACTAAGGCTAAAGTAAAAAGATCTTTGGCGGCTGGGTTTTTTCTCCCATAAAGGTTATTACCTTAGCAAAAGTTTGGCAGGAGCTGTTCTGGGTTGAAATGTTTTTGGGGGAGAATTATGGAACGTATCAAGTAGGAAACAAAGTATGGCTCATTTTTAAAAGAACCTCTCGATAAAAATTACTATCAAGGAGTTCAAAATCAGGTATTCAAAAGCTACCCAATACTGCAGAAATTCTTGAGATATACTTGACTCAGTGAAGTTGAAAGCTGTAGGCATGATGTTGCCGGTGGTTTTGTCAAAATCACCCAGTCTCGGTACAAAATCATCATGCGCCAGACACCAACGCCAAGTTGCAAAACCACACCACGGGCCCGTACGGGAGGCTATCTGTCGAAAGTTGTAACAGGATGACAAGGCCAAGGGCGAGGCTGAAGTCCCCAGCATTTCCGACAGAACTGTGATTACGGCGGCCGTGATTTCGTAGGCGCCGTGTTTTCGGCCTCGAAATCACCACGTAGGTACAGAGTACATTTTTGCTGGGGCAGCGCAGCGCAGGATGATGCGGGACAGATGGGACACAGCTGGGCTCAACACCGCGAAATTTGTTTGCGACACAAGCAGTTCTTAGCGACATAGGTCGGCCTCTTATTGGTCCAATTCACTTTCCCTTCGGCAAAAGATTCTGAAGCTGATGACATGGATTGTGAGAGAACCTCTGATTGGTCCATAGGAACTGATTCTGGACGAGTTTCCTTTGACATTCGGCAGGCATAGGATTGGAGCTCTGAAGATAACATAACGATGAGCACCTGTCTATATAAGATCGGTGGCCCCGCCCATCCAACTTCGACACTTAAGAAACTATTACCCCTTAACTGTACAATCCTAATAATATCTTTATTGATTCTATCAATACTTTCGGGGCCATCAGATCTGATAACCACAGATCAACACCCAGAATTAAAATTCTCAATCATCTACAAACAAACAGGGCTGCAAATTTTCAAAAATAATGCAGCAGGGAGATACCATGAGCGAGACATTTCCAGTAGTTCCGCAACAATTCTACCCCGCCTTTCCCCAGGGCCCCGTTGTTCAAGCTATACAGCACTATCCAGTTGTCGGCGACTATGATCAGGCTGAAGGAAGAAGCGTTACCATATCGGGAACAAAGCGAAAACGCGCCTCTCATTGCCCCCAGCTAGATGACTATAAAGAGGAAATATTATTCGACTTCGGATTCCGTAAACGCACTGCGGGTCAAATAAGAGACAGCATTAATGAGGAATATGGCTTAGGCGTAACGTCAGTTACACTGTTCCCTTTGTCTTAATGTTAAATCTACTGTTTCCTTTTTATAAGACTTGAGTTCAAAACTGTGGTGAAGAATCTTACTAACCGGACGACGCGAGAGCACAATAGCGAAAGGCAAATCCGAGGTCGTCTTGAAAAGTGGGGCATTCGGAAACGACTTACAACTGAGGAATATTGCAAATTGGCCCGAGAGGTTCATATTCGTGGACTTGCCGGCAAAGATTCTCAAGTCATTGTAAACGGGTCGGCATGCAAATCTCCGAAAAGCTTTCAGCGAGGTTTTAAGCGAGCAATGCGGAATATCCCTTTCACAAAAGGATTGTTTGACAAGGGTAATATATGTTTGTGATCAGAGTTTAGATAGGATTTTCCTCAAGGCTGATGGTATATTAGTTGCTACTCAGAACATCCGGGAAGAATCTAGCCTTCCAGAGGAATTTCTGATCGAATCCCCGCCAAACATGAACAGCCCACCAATCTTAAACAGCTCACCAGGCCCCCATATCATACCATTCTCTCCCTCCAATCGCCTCCCGATCAGGGTCACTGCCGATTGGATTGCAAATGCATTTCAAAAATTTATATGTCAAAAATATAAGACTAGCTTAGCTATCAGTACCATACGAACTCAGCCATACTTCACTCTTCTCCGCTTAATTGTCTACAAACTTTCCAACAATCTTTTTCACCCATTCGAGATTGTCGATTTACTTTACAAAGTGGACGAGTTACGTTGCCGGGATCCTCTCAAGACACTCCTGTCACTAAACACGATATCCATACAAGCAGCATGCGAGAATATCATCAATCCTCTCTATTTGAAAGGGGATGAAGAACTATTAGACCATATACACAATCTCTACCCACACATCCGTATATGTCCATTCGACGCCGTCACTAAGCCGATAGACGAAGAGGAATTTTCCTCCGAAACAAACCCAGGATGGTCACAGAGGCATACAACTTGCCTAGAAAGGGCGATTAAGACTATTCGAGAAAGCCAAACTGCATCTCATTTCCCGGGAAAGGGAAGCTGGTTCCCGAGATCACAGATACCAGGCACCGCCGATGAAGCAAGGAAACTACTATACATATGTCAAATTATCTTGCGAGACATATCATTGTTCCTTGATATCTTAGCCTCGAGCGATGTGTCAGTTGAAGATGTCGACCAAGAAATATCCGAGTGCTGTGAAATATGGGTGATGCCACTTTGGGAGACTGACGTGCTGCAGTTGGATCAATTACTCACGGCTGGATTCCGGGAACATTCTGCGTATTTCCTGCTTCGAGCAATTTTAAGTGACAATATCGAGGCTACTACAATATTCATGAAGCACCTATACCCAGAAATAGACTTAAAATGTCAACACTCATCAGAAGCTAATGGGGCTCACACCTGGGAACTGCTTCACTGGGAGCAACTGGAAAAAATAGCCACCGAAGCTACATACACAGTCTTTAAAGATATGCTCCGGAAAGGATACGGAGATGAGTACTACCGCGGGGAAGATTCAAGAGTCCTAAAATATATGCTCTGGGAAGGATACGGAGATGAGGACTACCGCGGGGAAGATTCAACAGTCTTTAAAAATGTCGAAGTAAGCTTGTTAGTACATCGGATGATAGGAAACCCTCAAGTTTTCGATTACATTATTCCGAGAAGAGCCGTCAAAGAAGCGCGCACCGTTCGCGAAGTCGCACAACAATTTGCGGACGAGTTGGAGTTTGGATACAATTTTAACTCCTCGAGACGAAGAAGCATGGAATTACTATACGGCACCAACGAGGGCGCCGACAAGATCACAGCTTTGGAAAAGTTAATACAGTTAGGTGCTGATGTGAGTCGGACAAAATTGTGGAAAACTAAAATTTGGGACGTCTTATTTTCCTATATATGGGACACATGTCGTGATATCAATCCCCACGACCTGCCCGCCTACGCTGATGATCGTGAGTTCGGAGAGTATGTCGAAGTGGCAAACCTCTTAGTAAGGCACGGCGCTCAAACAGAATTGGATATCGTAATATCAGGTCTACTTAACACCTGGCGAATGAGAACTTCGCACTGTCAAGCTGCTTTCCCTAGATACTCCAAGCCAGTTGAGATCGCCTTTGCTCTGCACACACCAGAACTGTTTTTGTCTCTGCTTTCGAAAGGGGCGAAAACAGACATGTTCCGTCTCGGATATATGCTAGAAGGCCACTCAGGCTGCTGGATATTGGCTTGGGCGGTGAAGGCTATCGAGGAAAGGGACATTGATTCCCTTAGCATTAACTGGGACAACCGCCTTGTGTTCAACCAAACCAAACAGGACAAGTTTCTAGCTGCATTGGACAACAGACAATTAAAAACTGCAAAAAGAATATTTGATGAGTGTAGCGCCCCGGCAGACAATGTTTTATGGTTAAAACACATCGCGGCTATTCTTTGGAAAAAAGATCGGAGAGGCAGTGATTCTCTCCTCGCGTTGGATATGATCCGAGATATCCTCGACGATCCGCAATCAATTGAGGCAATCGGGGCCATCAAAGAATGTTGGCAGGCATACTATGAGTCCGTTTGCTGGTCAATATTCATAGACGACCAAAGCCTACTTGAAATGCTTCTCAACTATGGTTCGAAGCTGAAAGACCCCTGGTATGGGGATAGGACCTGGATGTCGGATGCTATATCGCGCAGTTTCAACTGTCTAGTGAAGTTGGTTGAACAAGGTGCGGATGTCAACTCGGGATCCCCACCTCCTTTACATCAAGCAGTAGTGAAAGGAAAATTAGACGTTGTGATGTACCTTTTACGAAAAGGTGCCAAAGTATCTACTAGGGGTGACCACTCAAAGACGCCGGTGGAGCTTGCGGTGGAAACAGGTCGGCTAGATATGGTCTCCCAATTTCTCGAAGTGGATCCAACCTATCGAGACCTTGCTCTTCAAACTGCTGAGAAGAATGGGAAATCAGTGCTTGCGAAATATATTCGAGATTGGGAACCTCAGCCAAATACATCAGGGGAACAAGGTGATGGACCACCGAATTGGTCTATTTTATGAAAAAGGGTTATGCCTATTCGGACAAGATCATGACCGACCAAGTACAACCAATGAGAACCGTAGCTACGATAACTTAGTGGATTTGAAGAATATCCTACAGGGTATAAGTTACTAAAATCTGGCACACGGGCCATAAGGGAGAGGGGCATAAGGCTCGAGTAGAAGTACCTACGTTCAAAGTCAAGGGTTTGGTTGAATCGCTCGTCCCCCCATAAATGTCTATGCAGACATAAGGCCCTTTGCAGTCTTATCTCCTTTGCCGATTGTCTATTTAACTACTCGTATCAATTGTCATGTATATATATATTTAGAAATCAAGCAACAATTTAAGTACTAACTAATCTGTATACGTACACAAACATCTTCTCTGCCTTGTAACATTTCATTCAAAAGATTTTTGTTATTTTATATTTCTGGGCACTGGCATTTTACAACGCTGCCTGTCTGGTCAGGTATCGATTCCTGTACAGGAGATATGCCTACTAACGAGACGTTTTAAATAGACTTAATTAGCTTAGCTAATAAGGTTACCATGGGCAGTATAATTGCACAAGTTTGGCAATGGGCAATCAGCTCTATCCTTATTACAATCTTTAGTCGATATATTGTGGAAATTCACTCCCTAAATGAGACGACGACGCATTGACCCTTTGTGTAGAGCGCAACCGTGCTCGTTGCAACCAGAAAACAGAAAGTCGTGGAGGCTGGTTTACGAGACCAAGCACAACCACTTTGCCGACTCTTTCGGGTAAAGGACAAAACGAACTCAATGTTCGTCCGTTTTACCCGATCATTAATTCGGAATAGACTCATCATCTTCATCTGTTGGTGTACCCTTGTCGTCTCAATATACTTGCCTATTTTGGAGTTCCAGACGGTTTGTCGAAGGTTTCATGGTAGCGCGGATTGGGACGACATTGCAACACGAGTTATATCTTGGCTTCGGAATCTGTGATGATGCCGATACGACGATGGATTATGCGTACACCAGTTTTTTTTTATAGAGAGAGATTTTGATGATGATGAGATGGTTTGTGATCTTGGCCATGTGGCGAGGACGCGGATATAAAAGGGACGGAACCGTCGATCTGGAGTATATTATCTACCACCAAACAATCAAAAGACCACATTCACTTACGACTACGTTCATTTCTTAAATACTAGACTTCGAAGCTATCCTTTTCTCTCTTTCAGCGACTTAAATTCAATTTAAATCACTATATATACAATCTCTAGATCTATCACATATTCTTTTGAATTCAGCCATTTAATACGTAGATATATATATAGACAGCATGCATCTCAACCCAACATCCTCCATTTTATTCGCATTATTCGGCCTCGCATTAGGCCAGGATGCAACTTCACCGATCCCACCGGGCCAAACATTAACCGGCGAAGTGGAAGTCACCCCGGCCGCTGAACCGTCCACGTTCATAACTTCCAGAATCCCGACACCAATCCCCGCGGGCGAGACGTTCACGAGGTCTATTCCCGTCATACCAACTGCTTCGGGGCCGGCGATGAGGTATTGGTTTAGTTTGTATGTTCTTCTTTCACGATGTTATTCTGCTAGAGGTAGATGCTGATGGTTATTTATTTTATGCAGTGGAGATTCGTACTCTAGTAGCAACTTCTCCGTCAAGGGCGTCCAGCCATCAATTGGTAACCCGCTCGGGAATCCTCGTGACCCAGCGAGAGAAGACACACACGGCGAAACATGGATTCCATATATCACCACAAAATATAACAAAACTTTAACACTCACCTACAACCTCGCGCGCGGTGGTAAGCAAACCCCTTTACCCCCTTCCCGGACCTAAGAAGTATAATAGAAATTAATCATCTAAACACCAAAATGCATCACAGGCGCCACAATCTTCCTCCCCCAAACGCAACTATAAACCCTGAGCAAGACCGCGCCAGGAAATCCTTTCAAGGCCAAGTCGCCGTATTCTCCTCTTACTACGCATCCCTACCGATCGAACAAGCGCCCTGGAAGCAAGATGTCACAACGATGTATTCCTCGTGGTTCGGAATAAACGATATCGACGGGATCTTTAAAACCGGCGGGAATGCCACAGACCCCGGGATTGGAGAATTAATCACTTCTCAATTGGATCTGCTTGACCAGCTATACTTCGATGTAGGCGCCAAATCCTTTTTAATAATCAATCTTCCACCATTAGAGGCGTCACCGCGTTATGCTGTCTCTACCAAGGATTCACAGAAGATGAAGACAATGATTGCAGCGTGGAATAGACAGCTATCGCAACAGGTCGCGGAGTTTAAGGAAACTCATCCGGTTGCTAATGTGGTCCTTGTGGATGGGTATACAATTATTAAGAGAGTTTTGGATAATCCGGAGAGGTATGGGTTTAAGGGGAAGGATAAGAAGCTTATTTGGGCGGATAATAATTTTCATTTGAATACGAGGGTGCATAGGGTTTTGGCGAGAGAGGTTGCGGGGGTTTTGGGGAATAGTACTAATACTTGGGGGATTGGTGGTAATAGTACTACGGGGGCTCCTCCCACGAGTGTTCCAGCCATGGGGCATGGGAGTAGTGCGACTTCTGGGCCGCTTTGGTAAATGAGTTCGACTTCTTGGGGTTGGTAAGGGTGTAGTTTTAATAGTATGTAGATGGGTTTGGCTTTTTGTATTTAGTTTAGACTGCTTGTACGGTTTCTACTTGAGTAATTGGAGTTCATGGCACTATTCGATTGATAGCATCATGCATCATTTATATATAATTACAGGACTATTCAACTGTGACTGGCCTGCTCTGGCCATGAGCCCGGCTTTTCCTGCCACTAAGACTGCACTAGGGGCTCAATTGTCCAAAAACCTGGACCTTCCTCCGGGCGGGGGTAGATATGACTAACCAAGACAGCCTTTTTGGTCTAACACTTCGGTGGAGTGCTCGAGTGAAAACCTTTCTTCGGGCAGCTGAATTTGTGGGCCAAGTTGAGGTCGAGGCGTTAGTTGCGTTGGTGGCGCCAAAGCTTAAGTGGTACTGGTACCGCTCTATCGCTTCACAATAATCATCATTGTCATTCGATGATTATATCATCTCAACCTTTCATATCAGCCGTCCCATTCAACAACCCTCAAGATGCATAATCATCTTATCTAATCCCTCGTATCCTGCAAATTTGATACTGCAGCTGAACTCCAATGCAATAGTTATTTCCCCAAGAAAACCCCAGCTCAGGATTATGTATTAATATTCTTCGAATCGGTAGTTCAGCCAAGGGGATAGCATGGCCGGACTATGTCAGAAACGGTAAGCCCTAGGCCCAGTCTGGCTTCATTCCGCGAGGGTTCCCCTGTCCAAGACTATCGCAAAATCGATATGCAGAAAATGCCATTCCTCATGCATTGAAGCGCTGTTATCGGGATAAAGCGATATTTCTTCTTCCTGGCTGACCTGGCCCTGCTGCTAACTAGCCATAATGATGGCCAATGGGCCAAATGGGTGAAAAGCTTGATCAATGGACTCGGGGATTTTCGTGGTTTTTTCCTCTGGATAATCCTATTGTTCTACCAGGTGGAAAGTTAAAGGGCCATTGTCTTCGATAGCTTCCTCGAGAAGTCTGTCTTGCACTGTGTCGCGTGGGAATTCCTTGCGCTGTTGGTTCGAATTCGGCCGAAACCTCGCGTAGGCCTGGCGACTCTGTCACAATGGAGCACGAACTTCAGCCAGTCAGGCCTCCTCTTCCTCCTAACCAGCAATTCCGAGAAAAATCCGGAGAAATCTACCAACAACCGACTACTTCAGACTCCAGTATCTCTCCCATCGAAGAAAATGTCGTTTCCGAAACTGCAAGTATCCAGCGACATGAGAAAGTGGCGACGGGATGGATGCCGCTCGTTTTACGCCCTTGGTCGCTTCTTATATTCCTGCTCGTCTTTATCGGTATCTTTATTACACTGATCGGATTGTATGTGCGGTCGAAACGAAACCAAGGACTCAGCAATGAGCGGGAAAGCAGGCATTATATATGGACCTACGGCCCCACCGCCGGTACGCTATTTTTTTCTATTCAAAGAAATACGAGGTTACATCCGTCCACAAATGCTGATACGGATTCCGTCTAGTCTTCATCGTCTTGGCAGCGTTCTGGCGACACCTGGACTACCAGGTCAAACTTCTAATGCCATACGTGGAACTCGCAGAAGGCCCCAAACATGCGAAACTTACGGTTATGCTGGATTATATTTCACCGTTCCAACCCGTTGCGTTCTGGATTGCGTGTAAGAATCGGCATTGGTTGGTTATTATCACTGCCATTGCGTTTGCGACGTTGAAGATTGCAATTATCTTTGCGACTGGGTTGTTTATCCTTCAAGGAACGGCGTTGGAAACTGCGGATAAGGACTTTTTGAGGTATCAGAATCGGTTTTCTGGTGCTGGGTTTGATCCTGCCTTGGATGCTCGAGCCAGTTTGACGGCCTTCGGAGTGACCACGCTCAACCTATCCTATCCAGCAGGGACGAACCACAATTCGGCATTTCAGAGCTTTACAAATTTTGGAAATGTATCGTTGGATAATATTGCATCTATATCCTTTCCTGCCGATGTGTTCACCGCTAAACTGGATTGTCAACTTGCCAGGGTGAATTGGACGGATGATCGAGATCTGATCAACGAGAATACACCGACATCCCAGTTTTATAACTCAACGGCATTCGCTCCGGGATGTACGTTGAAAAAGATCAGACTGGATGCACCGGGGTGGATGGGGAACGATACTCAACAAGGGTACTATGCGCGAATCCAGAACTCCACCTGCGATGAAATTCGAGATCCAGTCGCTGGGGCTAGACTATTCGTAGGAATCACCTTCTCCACCCGTGTCAACTACCTGAATACCCTGAGAAACTATACGGCATTCGTCTGCAAGCCATCGTATGCCATCCAGAAGAACCAGATCACAATACCCCATAACCGTCTGAACGACTACTCGCAGATATCCGGAATGCAACCCTTGGGCGAAAGCTCTACCATACCCGGTTTCACACCGAAGGATCTTACGGATAGTATCGTTGCAACGTTAGGTGCTGCTTCAGGCCAACTCGCAAATTTGGGGTGGGATAGAACGTTTGATTCGTTCTTCTCACTGATGAATACCTTGCAACCGCAGTTGAATTATACCGCCTTCATGGAGCCAGACATTCTCAAACCCGCAGCTGAGGATCTTTATACCACCCTTGCCGCACAAATAGCGGGTTCGCTGCTCACGCAGCCTACGACGGATACTACCGTCGTTGACGCTACGGTATCAAAGATCCAACAGCGACTTATTCTTCGACCCGTGTCTGTTATTGTTATGGAGGTTATCGTAGCGGTATTGATAATTATTACGATTCTCTTGATCGTGATGATTCCGCGTCAGGGGGTTGCGCCGCGGGATCCTAGCTCTATCGGTGCTTTGGCTACTATTTTATCTCGGAGTAAAGCACTTGAGCAGTCGCTGTCTGGAACATCCAACCTCTCGGAGCGAAATCTTGAGACTTGGCTTAACCGCTACTGCTTCTATTCTACCGTAGAAGCTACCTCTAGCGGCCGAATCTTCAAAATCGAATTGGCGGATATGTTTCCAAATTCTGGCCATAAACAAAGGTATTCGGATGAAATTGCAAAACTCGCCGAACCAGCTAAGAGGGAGGTATGGTGGAAACCATTGGGGTTGAAATGGTGGGTTGTAATCCCACTTATTATCTTCCCCGTAGTCATCATTGTGGTCCTGGAAGTGCTTTACCGAAAGTCGGTTCGTGAGCAAGGGTTGGCGTATATCCCCGACGGCGGATATGTTCACTACACTTGGGTATACGTCCCTGCGTTCGTGATGGTTGTGATCGTTACGCTGTTCAATATGCTCGACTATGCTACTCGGTGTATAGCTCCCTATCAAGCTATGCGGGCGGACAGCACTGTTGCCAGCCGTGGGATTCTTTACAATCCCAACGGCAAATTAACGCTTCCGGCACTCTGGTACGCTATTAAAGAGAAGCATGTCACGGTTATTGCTACCACGTTCGCAGTGTTGATAGCCCCGGTGCTCACGATTGCTGTATCCGGTTTATTCTACGCGCAATTGGTGGCTAGCACGAGTACTTTGGCAGTAAGGCAGGATACGTGGTTCAACACTTCCCTCCCGGAATACAGCGCCAATACGACGGATGATATCATCTCCAGTTTGATCGTGGGCGGAAATCTCTCGTATCCCAGGTGGACATACGAAGATCTTGCGTTTGCAGAGTTGTCGATGTTGGATGGTGCTGTATCACAAGCTTCAGATGGGGTTAGGTTGTCTGTACCTGCTGTTCGGCCGGCTTTGAGTTGTACGGTTATTCCGAAGGATCGGTATTTGGAGTTGCGAGTTGGAGAGGAGCTACCGATCCCCCGGGGGCAGAATTTAACGGAGTTGCCGGTGTGGGTTAATATTAGTATGCCAGATCAATGTGGTAATTATGGGACGATATATAATAATATCACCTGGCTGGGGAATAATCTTGACCATCCTGAAACCGGATACTTTGGACAAGTACAGTATACAGCTCAAGAAGGGTGTCCGGACTTTGCAGTATTTTATGGTAAGATGGAAAACAACAGGATTGCGAATTTTACAACCTTGTTTTGTAGTGGGTATCTGCAGAGGTTGGAGGTGGAGGTTGAGTTTATACTTCCTAGTTTTGTGATACTTGATGGTATGACAACCGGTATTGCACCGCCGAAGAGGAAAGAGGAGACAGTAAGGTGGTTTTCGAATCAAGGTGTTGAATCTGTGGGGTATAGCTTTGCAACGTTGAAGGTTAATGCTTCTGCGCCGGATATCTTTGATGATTTCTTACGCGGGGTGGTTTATGGCAAAGGTGGGATTCCATTGGCAGAGTTAACGGATCCGGGGAGGTTGATAGAAGGGGTGAGTTGGCTATACGCTATTTCGGCGACACAGACGATAAGTCAAGATGCACGGATTCCGTTTATAAATCCCAATGGGAATACTACGCTTGAAGGGGTTAGTAGGACGAAACCCAGGTCGAGACTGGTACAGTCTGAAGCATCGACGAGGGTGTTGCAGGTGCTGTTGGCGTTTATAATGTTGACGACGGTGGTGGCGTATATTGGGGTTCAAGCACGGGAGTTATTGCCGAGGGAGAGTAATTCTATTGCTACTATTGGAGGGTATTTGGCGGGGAGCGATGTGCTTAGGCTTGTGCCTGAGGGTGCTGAGTGGGGGGCTGGTGGGAAGGGCGGGGGGACGGGGTCTGAAGAGGTGTTTGGGGGGGTATATGTTTGGGTTTGGGTGGTGGGAGGATACGGAGAGGCTGGGGAGGAGGAGGTATGGCGTGGGGATTGGACGGGGAGGGGGAAGGGGGAGTCCCACGTAGAGATGTTATATTGTTCGTATGAAATTATATATATATATATATCAATTTTGGGAATAGATAATTTAATATGCTATTTTGAAGTAAGTTCGAGATTGGTCCTTTCGAGGGTGTACAGTGTGTGCTTGACCACAGGACGTCCGACTACACGGTCACTTCCACTGCTTTCTTCGGGAGCATCCAGTGTCTCCTCTTTCACAACCTTCCATAGCAATCTGGGGTCTGTAAATCCTTTTTCTAAAGTTCCCTCGTCCACAATCCTTTCACCAGGGTTCTTGGACGTTAAAAAATCACACCGAGAATTGCTATAACTCAGTAGCAGCCATTTCGCCCCCGGTGCCGTTAAATACGCTAGATGTATCGATAATACAGCCAAAGGATGTATCTTGACACCACTGTGACTGCTTATTTCAACGTTGTCAGAAGTAATCGCGTAAGGTAACTCGACAACCACATCTTCCGCACAGGATATAGCATCCGCAGTCGATTTATCAATAACTAAAGTATACCCTCTCTGCGGCGAAATATTCCTAAACTCCAGGATCTGTTGAAGGTTTAATAAATCCAACGTCGACCAGTTCATTTCTCCATCTTTAGTTCTCCCCGTCTCGACGGCGATGTTAGAGAAGTCTACATTGTGGATTTGACCAGGTGTTTGGACAAGGGTTTTTAGGTGGAATGAAAGATCTGAGGTTCCGCAGCCGATGTGGAGGATTTGGGGTACTAGACCGGGGGAAGAAGTAATTGTGGAGTTGATTGAGGAGGTTAGAGGGGCGGCGGGGAGAAGCCAGTCGAATGTTGAGGGGTTGGAAGTGAAGCGGGAGTCCCAGTACTCCTTGTCACCGAATGAGGGGAGCATGGTGGGTGTAAATTGGATGGGTCGCCGTGCACAAGAGCGTCGAGGCGTCTACGGAAATCGTTTGCAGGGATCAAAAAAATGCAACAATTGCAACGCAAACCAATATGACAGATATAACTGAGTGCAGCATGTGAAATTTGATTCACGTGATTTGAAATTGTCATATAGGAATTTGATAATACCGATACCTAGCTCGTAAACAGCATGTCAAAGGGTGGGGCTCTCTACCAGGTATTAGGCGTGTTACCAAATGGCCACTCCGTGAACTCGCGGAAGTCTGGACGATTTAAGCATCTCGACGCAAGTTTTCGACATTTTGTACGTCTTCCCTTTCGTTGCCATGTCACGCTTTGCAGACCGGGAACCCTTTATCAGAAATCAAGAATTTCAGACTTTTATTTAAAGGGCCGGCACTGAGACACGTAAGAAGCTCACGTCTTGTTTACCCCGCACATACCTCAGACTACTCCTAAGCCTTCTCAGCACTTAAATCTGAGTACCGGACAACACTGAAATCATGGCATCACAACCTTTACTGCCACCCGAGCTTCTCATCAAAATATTCGACGATGAAAATTTATCAAACCGTGATTTTGCACGACTTGAGCGGGTCTGCAAGTTATTCAGAAATCTGGTACTCAGCTCCCACAAAAGGATCATTTTCAAAATAGACGCACCCGACCAATCGGCATGGAAACTTGTCCACCGTACTCTTTTCGTAAACCCTACCTTGGCTATGAACTGCACCGAAGTCATCGTCCTGTGGAAGCGTAGGAAGCTTGAAGATAAGACAACATGGACTAAACGTTGGATTTGGACGCCTGCAGAACGAAAACGTTTAGAAGAGATCTGTCGGACTCGGGGTTTCTCGGATAGGGCACTTTGGAATGTGCTTGAGGGCGTTAACTCGGAGGTTCTACTTGCATTATTCTTGTGCTTTACACCGAGATTGAGGTCGCTGGAGTTGGGCGCGGCTGTAAAAGGGGTGATTAATCCGCATAACTCCCTCTTCCGCTATCCCAAGAAAGGTTTAACTGCCCTACAATGGCAGGGAACTTGCAGCAAAAAGTCGGCAGATGATAAATTTACCAGTTATCTCGGGCGAATGAAACCGAGATACCGGTCGCTATGGTTTTTTGAATATCTGGGATACGAACTCGCCCCGCGAGCCAGATCCGGACCTTCTCACTATGCGGAGACAGATCAATACGAACTCACTGATGCTACTCCGAAGCTAACTCTACCTGAACTGCGGCACTTCAGTTGTGAACCATATATGTTCCTTTATGAAATTTGGCCGATTTTCTTTTACTCCCAACTCACTAGCATCCAAATACACTGCAGTTGCGACTGGTACCCTCATTCAGATTGGATCCTTCATCACCCGGAAATGTGCCAGGTCATCGTGCCTGATAGACCGTCCCAACTCGAAAGACTGAATATAACCTGCCATCCGGGTACTAACCTAAATTGCCCCGAGTTTCGCTCCTTTACGAAACTTCTTGAGGCGGTTGCGCAGACTACATCCCAGTTACAGAGCGTCTATGTCAAGATTGATCGGGGGACGCCCGGGCCCGGATACGCGGGCCGGGGGATTCACTATATGCTATCCGGAGGATGTCATTGTAGCAGCTATCAGGATACCGAGGAGCTGGGGAGGCTATTTATGGACTATAACAAGACGTTGGCGCCAACGGCGGTAGTGATTGATGGTGCGGGGTTCGACAGTGCAGGATACTTTGACCCGACTATGGAGATACGCGAAGAGGAGGCACGGAAGGAAAAGCTATGGCTGGCAGAAAGGGGGGATACTTTTATGAAGGTATATTCTCTATTCACCCAACCTGGGACATCAAAGACGTGTGCTGTATCGACTATTCTGAAGAATAAAGGATTTTCTAACGCTCCTAAATCTTATAGTCACCGATATCAGCTATGACAGCTGAGCTACTCACTCAAATCATTCGTCATTTGAAGCTATCGGATGTATTCCACCTCATGCTGGCTTGCAAAAGCTTTTACGAGCCATGCCATGAACGTATATGGTCTCACCCTCCTCTGCAGTTTCGCACTCCCCTCGAAAACTATATTCAACTGGTGAATTGTATTAAGACCAAGAAACCTACTGGGTTTATAAACATGGAGAGTCTGGATATCGGGTACCGGATGCAGCATTGGAGTCGGGCAGCCGTCATATCGGGGTTTTTGGAAAGATTATTACAGGAGGTTGAGACGGAGGGCGCTCCTAAGCTGAAAGTTCTCCGGCTATATCTATACTCTCATCTGGGTAAGAAGCGATCCACTTTTCACCATCCTTGCCTCTCCTACCAAAGAAATATGGCTAATTCTTTATGTAGAATCTGGGACTGATAACATGCATTCCGATGGTTCCGGGGAGAAGTTGATGCGCCGGCTTAAGGGAATCTCAGAGAAGAGGTCTCCGGCAGAGCTTTCCTTAGAAATAATAGTAGGGCTTACGGGACTTAGAGGACTCGGGCCTGGCGAGATGCACATAGACTTCACCAAGTTGACGAAGTTTAGGGTCGTGGAAGATGATCATACTCCAAGAAGAATTGATCCAAAGTTATCAATGGAATTCATGATTGGGGCCCTCTCTCAAGCGCAGCATCTTAGGGAGATTCGACTGAAATTCTGGGACGGTTCATATAGGCTAAAAGATGAGTTCAAAGAATTATGGAGTCTCTTTGAAAAATTCCAGGATATCGTTCTAAGTTTAGGTAAACTGGAGCTATTGAGCGTCACGGGCACCTTCTTCCATCCTTCGTACTTTCTCGCACCACCGGAGAGCTGTAAGGTGGTTGTCTACGGCGGCCCAAGATCGCGGGCCTGGTGGCGGCAATTTGCTAAATACCCATTTGTGGGCGTCGAGCGCATGGAGGTGTCTTCGGAGGATGAAATGAAGTTCGATGATCGTTTTGAGATCGTTAAGGATAAGGCTGGGGGAACTACGGTTAAGTTTAGCGAGAATGGGTTTACTAAACGTTTGGAAGACTTCACGTTGGATACGGTGGAGGTATCAGGGCTGAAATGGTTCGATACACCGACCAATACGGTTAGCTACGGTGGCCGACAAGCGCTTCCCGCAAATTTAGTGGCGTGCATCCTGGAGAAGAATAAGCAGCTCAGCTCAGCTTGTTTAAAGAGACTAGCAAAAAGGATGGCAAAGAGAGTTGATGAAAACTCGGGAGCTAAGAAAGGGGGGATTAATATTGAGCTGGACAACCTTCCAGGCTACCTTCTCCTTACTTGTACTGAGAAGGTTAGTCGCTTTCGTGAGGGTGTACGGACTCGACGGCAAAAACGAAAAGAAAAGGTCGTCAAGAATGCAGACTCGGATGACGATGACAACTATGTTTTTGACGACAGCGACGGTGATAAAAGTTACAGAGAACCACTTACTGCAGAGGAGAGGGGCCGGATGATGCTTTTGGGCTAAAGTCATTATAAAATGTAGTTGTAATTAGAAGCGCAGTCGCGAATAGATCGAGTACGAAATCTTTCTTTGCGCTGGGATTTTCGCTACATATACCACGTCTTTATGCGCAGTCATTGACTATATTTTTAATTCTCGACCAGATTGTCGCGCTTATTTCCCATAATTAGGGTCTATAACGCAGACAGCTCGATTCTTCTAAAGATTCTTCCATGACACTAGCATATGCCTTTATCGGATGCTTTATTTATCATAACGTCGTTTGGTATTACAAAAATAAACGCTGTCAACGAAGGAATTGGGCGAATTGGGCTGGTTTACGAGACTGGAAGGATGGCGTTGGAAATGTTGCATTTTGTTTACGCTTTCTGGCGCCCGTGAAATATTTCGTATTCGGATCATGAACAGAATGAAAATGTAAAAGCAAATGACAATCAAAGTAGCGAGAAATAATTCCTCAAGGAGTATTACGTAAATATGCTTTCGGAGAGATGTTTTGCTTCACACTGCCACTATTTGTGGTAAATCTACTTGTGCTAACCTTGTTATCAGTATCCCGAGACTTTAACTTTATGTGAAGGATTGTTATTCAAATTTCATCAAATATGGACAATACACAAGGGCTTATGAAAGAGAATGGGTTACAGGCGACAGCCGAGCTGGTTCATGAATTCAGTAGTTTACAGTAATGCGGTGAAGGAGCCGGCTCAAGTCTACAAGCGCAAGCGCTACCTCTATATCCAATTGGTGAATGATAGCTACGAGGATTTTTACTTGATCCGACCTTCAATGTCGGTATACCAACCAGTAGTCGTCCGCGAACCATTATCTATTATATAAAATATTTCCAAGGTTGAGCGCTAGTCTTCAAGACCGGCTAACCGGATGGATCCTCAGGCCCAACAATCCAACTGTTCCTCCAGACTGATCCTGGCGGTTCACCAGACTAATTCGGCTGACTCGAGTCCTCGCAAGTACCCATGCTTGTTCAGAACTAGCGAGACCCGACGCAGTGGAACATCCTAACCAGCCAGGGCGGTACGTCGGAGCTACCCAGATGGCCAGGCCAGACACAGCTGGTGAAAGCAAACGAAGCGGCGGGGAAGTGGGACGGTAGGTATCAAGTTACACGAAATGCCTCATATCTGAGGCAATCCAGTTCACCCAATTACCATGCGAGGGGAAGAAGGCGGTGCAGGCCTTCCGAAATTAACTGCAGTTAACTCGTGGTAAAACTGGAGGGAAGGATTACTGATTAATCTAATGAGCTGCAGCGCTGACAGGCGCGTGAACCTAATATATCCATCCCCTCTCTTCCGCGAACCAAGGAACTACTCGTCGATTGAAGTCGGGTTTCTTCCGTATCGAATCTCGAGATACTCCAATTGAGCGTGAACGTGCTGCTACTCTAATCGCCCTGCGCGATTTACATAAGCTGCTTCAACACAACAACTCAACCGCCTCCTCGACGTCACCTCCTCCATCTCATCTCCACCACCAACACTACCACTTCATCATCGTCAGCCATGGCGAGGATGACTGTCTCTCTGCCCTACGACGTCCTCTGTCTCATTGCAGGCTTCGTGTGTTCTCTTCAATCCTCGAATGGATCTTTCCAAGCTAATAAACCGCTTTCTAGATTACCTCACGCCGTGACCTCATCTCGTTCTGTCAGGCGTCCCGTGAAACTCGCGATGCCGCGATATCCCACATCTACAACACTATTTTCTTCGAATCATGGCCGGATGTCGGGTCCAGGCGCTTAGCCGACCAGTATACAGTCGGATACCCTGTTAAAGCTTTATTTGCTCTTCTCAACGAGGACCTACGTCGTCCCCCGGATCGGCAAGTTCGAACGACACTCATCAAGTCGCTTTGTCATACCGCTATACCGGATAATAGCGATAGAACTGTTGGCAGGACGAAGGATGTATTTATGAATCAGTTGGTCTATTTAATAGAGATGCTACCGAGACTTCAGAGGTGATTATGCTGTTCTCGTCGCCGAAAGACTACAACCTGCTAACCATTTTGTAAACGAGCTAGCCTGTCCATAACTACTGCTGATCTGCTGATACCGGAATGCGAGGCTGCTATATCCGCATCTCCGACCATCACTGACCTCACCATCACACCACAAAACTTCCTTGCTATCACCTGCGAATCTCGTCGCCTCGCCCAATCAACGGCTCGCTTTCTACCGTTATGGGGCAACATGTCATCGCCAGTCCTCAGATCTCTTAAGATAACATGTCTTCCGCCCTCTCACCGCTCGCTCCTCGACCGAACATCCATCTTGGGCTCTGTCGAGCTCTGGAATACAATATCCAACTGCCCGAATCTCAAACACCTTGACATCCGTGTTAAAATCTCTGGTAGAGATAGAGGAAACAACTATGTTAAGGACTTGGCCGGGCGGGTATCCAATGGCGCAAGGATTGTTACGGAGGATCCTACAAGTACCGGAACGCCTAGACCTTCATATACACCGGTTGTTCACCTGGAAACATTACGACTAGAGAATTGTACCATGGCAGCTTTCGAGTTGAATCGACTTGATCCGTACAGTTGGAAGAAATTCCACATCCCGTTTAATGGTCGAAAGAAACTGTTTAAGGAGCTAGGAAACAACGGCCTTACATCCAACGGCGAGCGATCGATGTTATTTCCTCGGAACCTGAAGAGTCTCACGGTGGATAATCTCCCCCTGGCATCGGATAGGAAGGAATCCTGGCATAAGAACTTTGAGAAGGAGTTTGCGGAGCTGAGACTTGATGAATTGATCGTAATCACCCAGAAATCGGATTTCTTAGTCAGTGGTACACCATCCAGGATCGCTGGACTGTCAGCCACGAGGGATGGACACGATTTATCACCGAATACGAGAAACGAGGCTATCAGTCTTATTTCCGGGGCTCACCAGGCATCGACTGAACGTCGCTCGTCGGCGATGTGGAGGTCATCTAGTGAATCACATGATGAACCGACGATTAATTCGCAGACAGACATTTTGGGAATACATGGAGTTGTTGAGCAGGGGATGGGGACTTGGTTGAAGAGACTTTTGTTAAAGGGTAGTTGGGCGATGACGAAAGGGTTGATGGCACAGTTATTGGGGACTTGTTATGGGTTAGAGGAGTTTGGGGTTGCTTTGCTGTGGAGGGAGTGGGTGAGTATCTAGTTATTGCGTAAAAGATAAAGGCGATTGCTGATGAGAAGTATACAGGAACACAACGTCTCGAATGTTTCAGCGTGTTTAAAGCGTTTACGGCAGTTAAGGGCGTTAATTATTTTGAATGAGCCGCAGAGCAGTAATATGAATCCGGAGTGGGGGTTACCATTGCCAACAAAGAATAAAGTCTGGGGAAACAAGTTAGAATTCGAAGATGATAAGTTTTTACAATTTGGGCAACCACAGGAGAAGTTGAGGTATTGGGGTATAGGGAAGAAGATGTGGACTGTTGTTTTGGAGGAAGGGAAAGAGGATAATAGGTGGAGGAGGAATGAATGGGAGGGGAGTAGTAAGGGTACTTCTGCACTTAGGAGGGTTTTGAGGGAGGTGGATAGAGAGGGTGTTAATGGGGTGAAGATCTTGGAATGGATTAGATTTTGTGATGAAGCGTGGATTAGTGAAGGAGAGGAGAGGGTTAGCGTTCCGTATAGCCTTTAGGCGGAACTTTGGGGCAAGTTACTTAGAGAACATTTTGGATTTATGGTAAGAAGGGGATCTAAGGTGCTATCGTGGGTGTGCAGGTGGAGTTCTTTTGTGCGGATTTTACCCTTTTGAAATCGCTGGTGTTTTGGACTGGAAAATATTTGAACTTCGGCGCTGTTGCGGCACTTTTGATCTTTAAAAAGGCTGTTATTCTTACATTCTTCAATCGATGCGAGTCAGCTCAAGCGCTGGTCCTACCTCCTAAGTGCCTCACCGTTATTTACTATCCAAACTATGCTTTTTACTGGTCTCGTACACCAGCCTCCACGAAGTGACAACGTTTTTACTGCTTTTTATCATGTATTACTGATGAGCTGTACAACCACAAAAGCTGGATATATATGCCTCTGTAATTTTCAGCCTCTGAAGGATCTGAGGGTACTGAGCTGGTCAATTCTTTCTTTAGGACACGGGCCGGCTTGTTCCCAAGCATTGCGAGGTTTCCGAGTCTCTGATTGGCTGGCTGACGGGGATGCATCGGTGGGAGCGCCAGGTTCAAGCATGTTGCGTTCCACCAGCTTGCAAGTGTAAAGCAAGCAAGGCTTCGAGTTTCGCTTGCGACAAGTCATCGATGGCGCTTGAGGAAACGCAGCTCAGCTCAGCCCCGATTAAAAACAATTCCATATCACCAAGAATGATAAGTATTTATGGGCTCCAGTGCGCCTATAATCGTGCGAAGATTTACATTGTAGGTCCCAGAGGAAACCGAATGATAGAACAAGATCATTTGGCAATATCTTGAAGTCCGGAAATTTAAATCATCCAGCTCAACGCCTATACACAGGTACCTCTATTTTGAGAGTAAGAATTTCATTCCTATGACTAGCGGGAGGTTCGTATAGCCCTTAAAGTACTTATCTAACTAACTACCTTTATAGTCGATACATTAAGCTTGCAGATGAGCAACGAAGTATCGGAGACTCCAGTGTTAAAACCAAAATCTTTGGCGCCAAAGCCGGACAAGAATCACCTCGGAAAGAGAAGCGGGTTCCCATGAGCCTATTCGTCGCATCATCACTGCTAGGGGTTGAGAAATGGCTCCGGGATCACGAGGATCAGCTCTCAGAGGGGGAAATGAAAGCATTAACGTCAGATCTAGAATACCCAGGGAACCATGATGATAATCCGTCGAACATCGAAACATTTCTCAGTTGTGCGTTATAACTATACCGCCAAGGATGTAATAACAATCGGAAAGTAGTCCGCCCAGATGACATTGAAGCCGACTTCTTAAGAATGGTGATCCGTTTACAGCCATCCGATACTCCGATACGCAAGGAACTATTACGGGGAATATCAAAAGAAAGACCAAAAGGTGATGGAGCGTTCAGTAAGGGTCTCGGGGCGTTTGGCCAGCCTCTACATAGCCAAGGAGGTCTATTCGGCGAAAGTACAAAGGGAAGTGGCTTATTTGGCCAAAGTACCAATAACCAGGGAATTGCATATCCTCAAAGTAGTCAAGGGGATTTGGGGCAAAGTACAGTTAACCGAAGCGTTTTTGATCGAGATACGAAGGGTCATGAAGGCTTATTCGGTCAAAGTGCAACTAGCCGAGTAGGTGCATCTGGGGCGAATAACCAGGGAAGCTCTGGCAGCGATCAACCATACCGCCCAATTCGAGGGGCAGACGTAAAAGAGCCATTTTCGGAGTCTCCCAACAAGGCCGGCACTAGACGACTTATAAACGCTGCCTTCTCCGCGACGAAAGACTCGCCAGAACAAAAGAGGGACGTCTCTAAAGATACACAGGCGTCACAGTGGAAGAGTTCAACAGCATTCGACCAACAAGCAGGCGCAAGCACACCGGGAAATGGTCTAAAGGAGAAGAAGCTGGATGATAGGAAGGCCATATCAAACGAGGGGCATAAAGTAGCTGAGAAGGTTGCGTCTAAGTTATTGGCTGAATCTGAGAGACAAGCTTCCACCTCCACAGTTGGCGCTCAGAATCCCATACAGCCCCAGCATATGCAAAATAACAGCGCCACTTTTTCAACAAGCACACCTGCGGTCAGATCCACCATTCTACAAGATGGAAATGAAGAGTTGGCCCAAGCTGTAGCCCCCAAAGCGCCGACATTTGTAGAGAGTATTCTAGAGGATTCGAAGCAGCAACACGATGATACCTCAATAGAGTATCCCACTACAGATACTGCAGATGATGAATACGATGAATTCCGCGGGACTTTAAGTTCAGGGATTCTGTATCTCACTTATTTGGCCGTGGCCCACGGGCGGGGTTTAAATACGTTGCAGAAATCACACATATCTTGGGACCCTAAGGAGGATTCTGGCAACAGCTCCAGCTCGGACGAAGCCAGCAGATCGAATAATTGTAGCTCTCGGAGTAGTTCTAGCGAACCCAATCCCAAAGGGCTGAACAATCGCGCGGTTAGCTCAAGGAAGCATTCAAGAGAGGACGAAAATAACAAAGATGGTTCTGCTCCTCCGCCTCGGAGGCCGAGATACGAACCAGAGTCGAACAAACTACCATGGAAACAGCTCGCCTGTCCATACGGAAAGGGGGACCCTCTTCTATATTCAAGATGCGTGTTGAAAAACCGGCGGGACTTATCTGGAGTGAAGTGAGTAGATATGTTATAATCGTTTTCCAGTGGTAGTGTGCGCATAGAGCCGCTACCACCGAGTTTCCACGATATCGACATATCAGGCTAATTCGCATGCGCACGCGCGTTTTCTTCTAAATTTAGGGAACATTTGAAACGAAATCACTTCGAAGGGACTTTACCACCAGAGATAAAGGCGGCGCGGACGTGGTCTAGTCTATTCCAAATTTGTAACCCCAACTGGCCAACTGGGGCCGAAATTCCATCCCCACGTAAGCTACCCTCTTCTGGTGATTCTTCAAGATAATGACCTATCTGACGATTTATATTATAGATTTTGACCCTTACGACATTTATCTCTCCCACTCTGAAAGGCTCGTGGGATCGCATCCACCTATAGCGGATGTCCGACGCCCTGAAGGGGACCAGTCTAATGTCTCTTTAGTGCCGGGAAGATACATTCAACAAAACCTCCCGGAACCTGTGCTAAACGCTTCAAGTCCAAACGGGGAGTTATTATCGCGAGAAAGAATTTCGTCCAATCCAAGCCACAAAAAGTCTACGAGAGACTGTTCTAATACCCAAGCTGAGAGGATCATGCACGCATACTATGAGCAAGAGCATGGTCTGGATAGCCTCCTCCCTGATGCTCTTCTAAGCATAACAGGCAATGGTTTGACGCCTGACATGGTGGAGGAACTATTCCGAAGTGTTATTCCATTCATCGATGACAATTTGGATACGGAGTTAAGTGCGCCAGGGAGCTCTAATTTCAGCGCTGAATTTCTTACTCTTCCCGATGAATTGTTTGACTGGTCATCGTATCCTGGTTCATTGAATACTCCCACATCAACGACCGAACTAATACCGCCGAGCGCAAGCGGAACGGTTCCAAGGAATTCTGCTACGGAAGGGAAACCCGACAGCCTGACTGCTCTCTCCACTGATGCGAATTCTCATTTGCACATAAGTCCCGGCATAGTCCATGATCAAACCACGAATCTACATCGTCAAGGAGATGAAGTTAGCCAGCGTCAAAATTCTCAACGGAAGACGAAAAAATATAGCCTTCGTATAACCCGAAATCCTGTCCTGTCTAAACCATTCTCATCTGAAGGCACTGGTATCAAGAAGCTTTTCTTCGATGATATGGATGAATTTAGAACAAATTTCGACGTCTGGATGAATAACCAATTTTATGACCCAGCTTTTTGCTGGGGTTTCTGGGAAATCGAAAATCCATTGACTAAGCAAAAATTTACTAGTACGGAGGATGTAGCCGAAGGTTTAGAGTTTACGTGGTTGGCGTATAGGTCAAATGAGGCGGCGTTTTATTTAGTGCCAAAGCGAATAGAGTTCGAGATATAGACGTGTAATATATGAAAGGGGACAAACCTTAATCGATTTCAAGATGTCAAAAGGTACAGGGGTATTCTAATCGTAGCTTTTATGGATATTGGTGTGATCTGTGTATTCAAGGAGTGTTATCGAATTTGTCTTTCGAGATAGTATTCCCGGTCCAGTATAGGAAATCCTAGATTAATATTAACTAAGTCTTAAATTCTAGGATACCAGGGAAGATATCAATAGGACGTATACGGTTATGGGACTAGATATATACCTAGAAATATACCGGTAACCCTGGACACTATAGGCCTTCTTGAATCAATTTGTAAATTACGAGTAGAATCACTGGTCTCTTCGATATATTGATACTGGGATGTCAACGGTGCACGGCCTTCCCAGACTTTTGAGTCTATGATTGGCTAGCCTCAAACCCATGATTGGCTAAGCTGACAGAACCGAAGCGCCGGGCTCTAGCGAAGAGTGTGTTGCTTAGCTTCTAGCAATGCTTCGAGTTTTACTTGCGGGTTTCGTTTCAAGCATTGCTGCGAGTTTTGCATGCGACAAGCGGCGGCCTGGCTGACGAAATACTGGGGAGCACTGTAGCCCCAAGGATGATAAATATCCAGGGATTTCAGCATTAACTCTACACAACAATTCGGAGGGAGGGCACTACCATTTGGTCGCACTTACCGTGGGATTTGAGGTCGACTGACCCTTGCAGTAATACAAGCAAGCTATAAGTCGGCAGTACCGACCTCCCTTTGTGGCGTCTGGGTACGAGACCAGGCAGTACCCATTTTATATCCAACTTTCTTCAAGCTTCATCACACACCGGCCACAAATCTTCGGCCCAAGCTTTCACCCGCACTCCCATTCACATAACATATCGAAAGCTTGGAGCTTCTAAGAAACACCATTAGCGCTAGTAGTAGCGTAATTCTGTCTCGAGTGTCTAGATTCGAGGCTAAGGAACACCAATACTTTGCTTCGTTGAGGCTGGTTACGAGATCAACCAGTACCGCAATCTCCGGAAATCGAATCCCTGATCGAAACATCGCTTCCTTCTGCAGGTCGTTAAATATGGCTAGTCTAGATACTATACCTAGCGTTGTGGAAAGTAACAGTTCCGATATACCACCACACTTCAAAGGGGAGCCACCCAAATCGAAAGAGCCACGACCCAGGAGCAAATTCGTTGAAGTAACATTGCGAAGTGTTGAGAAATGGCTCCGGGACCAAGAAGAGTTGCTCGAGGGGTGAGAATTGAATGCTTTGTCGGCGAATATAGGATTTTATCAGGGGACTGGTCGACAGATTGATGATGATGATGAGAGCCAATCGAACATCGAAGTTTTTCTCAACTGTGCTTTACTACTTTACCGCCAGGGGAGCGATACACAAGGATATCAGGGGGTCCGTCCACTGGATATCGAAGCCAACTTCTCGAATCTTGTGCGTCGTTTGCAGCCATCGGATACTCTCTTTCGGTATAAATTATTACAGGGAATATCAACGCAAAGTATATTGAGAAGGCACGAACCAATCGCATTGGAAGACCGCTTGGAAAGGGTAAGGCTGATCATTGAGTCGACAATGCAAGCGTTGGCCCGGACCAAGCCAGAGTCGAGAATGGATAACCGACGTGCCTCCCTTCAGGGATGTCGCGGCTCGGAATCCGAATGTGCATGTTGCTTCTCAGACACAACTACCCACAGGGCGCCAGCTAGCGAGTGTGTACATGCACATCTTATGTCACAGGATTCTGTCCTAGAGAATGCTACTTCAAAGAATGATATCTTAGTAGATACCTTAAAATGTGCCATTTCGGAAGCCGCCAGCTCAGAAATCACGAAGACCTCAGAGGATCCGACGGGGCAGTACGGGCATTTGGTGCAACAAAGCAGTGCAATCGCAACCCAAGCAACCGCGCTGGAAGGAGGCTCAAAAGAGAATGCGAAGGGACCGGATAGCGAGGAAGTTATTATACCTAACGAAAAGGCTACAAGCGACCAAGTTGAGTCTGACGATCGGAATCACACACAAGATGATAGTGCTATCGATACCATTTCGACGAACACAACTACCGAAGGCAACACTGCTACGCAGGCCCAGTGGCAGGATGAAAAGCGAAAGGAAAGCGATGAGAAATTCACCCAAAAGTTACACCCAAGCGTGGTACAGTCTCGGCTCTGCCCCGCTATGGACACTGTAATCGACGAGTGCGACGGCGGCAGGGACTACGGCGGGGCGCTGAGCTCTACCATCCTATATCTTTTATATCTGGCTGCAGCTCATGGCCGGGGTCTAAGTACGTTACGGGACTCATATATGCTCTGTGACTCTCCTGAGGGTTCTACGAGCAGCTCTGGTTCTGGGGGAACCGATAGGACTAGCAGAGCAAATAACCACGGCCCACTGGGCAACTCTAGCGGGTTTAACACAGTGCTAAGTAATCCCGGGAGCAACGAAAGGAAGCGCTTGAGGGAGGATAAAGATGGGGACAACGGTTCTACCCCGCCACCTCAGGGACCGGGATATCACTTAGAGCTAAACAAACCGGAATGGCCGCAATTCGCATGTCCATATGCAAAGGGTAACCCTCTCTTATACCCAAAGTGTATCTTGAAAAACCGGAAGAACTTGTCCGGCGTTAAGTAAATATATAATCGTATAGCCAATTTATATTTGATATGGGTCAAGCTAATGCTAATTTGTTTAGGGAACACTTGAAAAGAAACCATTTCAATGGGATTCTGCCGCCAGATATAAAAGTAGCACGGATATGGATCCAACTCTTTCAGATTTGTAATAAAGATTGGCCCGCCGGGGCTGAAATTCCATGTCCGGGTAGGCTGCAATATTCCTGCACCTGATCGTCAACTGAATCGGCCCATCTGACAGTCTCATATAGATTTCAATCCTTACGAAATATACCTTAACAGTCGCGTGGCATCGGCCGCGCCGGGGTCTGGGGTTCCATATTCGCCCGAAACAAATGGCCGGCAGCCGAAGAGGCCGCGGTACGATGCCTCCTCGGCACAGGGAAACCGCCCGCCACAACCTCAACAACGCTCTCCGCCCAATGGATCTGACCCACATCCAGAATCATTAATTAAAGAATCAACTGTCCGTACGCCAACTCAAGTAGAACCTACGAAAGATTTTACGAATTCGCGAACTGAAGCTATCAGTCAATCGCATCCCAGACAAGGGAGCGGTGAAAAGAGCTTTCTTGGAGATCCCTTTTGTCTAAGCGGTGACCTAACGCCTAGTGCTGTGGAAGAACTATTCCGTGACATCATTCCATTTATTGACGACAATTTAAGTCTGGGGACAACCGAGCAGGGGCGCTCAAATTCCAATGCTAACCCCTCTACTCTGCCTGCTGATGATAACTTTTTTGATTTTTCATCATATACTGGGTCGTCGAATACTTCGATACCAGCAACGGAACCAATACCGCCAAGTGCTACAGCCCCAGGGAGCCCCTCCACTAATGAGGAAGCTTGCGAGTTAGTCGCCCTCTCCTCCCGCGAAAATTCTAGTTTGTGCATATGCATATGTTCTACTGGCGCTCAGCGTCAGGAGACAAACCCATACCAACGAATTAGGATTAGCCAGCAGCAATCCTCGAAGAAAGCGGCGAAAAAATGTCTTCTCTACATAGCTCAAGACCCTGTTTCATGCGAGGTTTCTAGTATCAGAGAATTCCTCTTTGATGATATGGATGAGTTTGCAGCAACCTTTGACCCCTGGATGAAGGCCCAATTTAATGATATAACCTTTTGCTGGGAGCTCTGGCAAGTCGAAAATCCACGGACGAAGCAAAAGTTAGGCAATACACAAGCGGTAATAGACAATCTACGATTTGAATTAGTAGCTTTTAGGTCAAACAAAGCGGCATTTTATATAGTACCAAAATAGAGAGGGCCCTAGATGTGGGCGGAATGTACGAGGTGGGATAACTTTCGTCAATTTTACGATGTAAGAAAGTAGATGAGAGTGTTTTGAGTTCTTGATCATACTGGATTGCATTGTATAGATATTTTGATGGAGAATGTTAGGAATGCTACAGCTTGAAGTTGTAGGGACAACATTGCAATATCTTCTAGCTATTGCTTTTAAAGCTTTTGCATCCTTAATATTTTAATAATCTGGGAAGTCATAGAAAGCAGTCTTGGATTCAAGGATATGTGGATCATAAAATATAGATATATAGGATCGCTCTTCTTGAATTAATTGGATTCGGGGCCGGAATAAGTCTGGAGATTACGAACGGGATATCTATCAAATCCAAGTTTTGCGATACCTAAACGTCATCTTGCATGAGGCTGGGATCGAATTGCGATGTTTGCAATCATTTGATTGGCCATTTGAAGGGTCGTGGCGTATGGGGCGCAAGTGCCTAGCAAGCATATGCCCAAGCTTGCACGGCTCTGACAATTGGCAGAAAATTGTGGTTAAGTCAAACCTCGCACCCAGGTACAGCAGCCCTGACTTCCTTCCCTTCTCTCTCATCCTTCAAGTGGTTCCTTAAATGCGGCTCGCACGTTACGAGACCGGTTGGCACCCGACTGACCGCTTTAATTTTCAACGTCTACGTTAAATCCATCAATATCACGATCGATAGCACACTCTTGCAATATCTGGCGATTGATCTGCCCAGAATCCCGTCGATAGAGCACCCCTGTTGCGAATTAACATAGTCGCTTGGCGCACCGCGGAAAGACTACAACTTTATTACAACCGTGCTACGAAACTAATTACAACGTAACAGCGAATTTGTCTCGGCGCTCCACAAATCTAGAGGGTTGGTTATAGGCCATTTTAATTTTCCGTTCGATAGAAGTAAGAATATATCAGTACCATATATCGAGCTTAGAATGCCTGCAGACATTAATTTAAATTCGGGAATCATTATATTGACAGATTAGAACATTTCTGAATAAAAACTTAAGAGGATATCTAGGTTACTCGATACATAGTACAGACGCTCCCCACAGGGAGAGCAGAAAATATCGCCGGATGAACCCTGTACGCGAGGTGGTGGGTCGTTTCCCGCGTCCAAACAGAGCAGGCGAAGTACGCTTGGAGGGTGGTTTACGAAATCGAGTCAAGCTATTAGATATCCCTAAGCATTTCCTATCCGACAGGGGTCGACTGTTTTCGCGTTTGGTCGTTAAGAAGCGAAGGAGTGGTGGAGTTAACGTTCTTAAATCTGCGGGAGATACTCCCGATGGTTACTCTCTCGGCAAACTTGGCTATGGCTTTGATTGGAAAATTGAAGGCCATGAGCCACAGAGCTATCCCGTACTAAGACCTCGGACGCCGCCTACGGGTGGCATCATATTACTCCCGAGCAGTGATGTTAGAGAAGGGAGCAATGATTTAGAGTTGAGACCGTCTAGGGAAAGTGAGGAGGGTATATCCCCAGCGGGAGGACCTTCGGGCTCTGAAGACCGATTCATCGAAAGTACTTTACGGGAGATGAAGCAGTGGCTTCTTGAGAATGGGAAAACTTTCTCAGACTTCGATAAGGCCGTCCTATCTGAAAGTGCCCCTGCGGGCGGCTACGAATCCCCTCTACGAGTGCTTCTTGATTGTGCGCTGCAAGTTCTTCACATGCACAGTTTAGCTTATTTCGAATATACTCAGCCTGCAGCTAGTATTGGTACTGTCGCATGCACAGAACCATTTGCCAGGACAGTCAACCCGCAAGCAATTAGGCGAGCCTTTGGCGCTCGCGGGAAACCCAATCAACTTTTCGGAAGGAAGATCGAGGGTGGAGATGAAGCGAGAAGAGATTCAGCAGGGCTCGAGTCAATGTCGCCTACGAGAGAGAGCCACACGCAAGACAACCCGGAATTCGGCGACGACAAGACATCTCCCGGCATTCGGCCGGCTGAACTGCGAGCATTAGACGCGATCCCAAAGTCTGCTTCGTCACTAAGTGGTACGAAGTCTACAGCCAGGTCCAGCCAGGATACAAAGGATTGTAAGTCCTTTAAGTCACATAGGCCGCCACTTCTCAACAATTCCATCAGAGGGAAGAAAATTGGGCTATATCCAGATCGGCAGAGCCTAAAGGAAGCCTGGAATGACGGCGACGAAGAATACGAATCATTGACTGAACCCGAAACTCCGAGAGTTAGAACTCCGCTTCTTATACGGACAAAATCTTCAACGGACAGTATCTCATCCGATATATCAGAGTTTCCTTTTGATTCGGCTAGCTTCACGGGCCAGACTACTTTCCCCCAAGTTCTTCCGCCAGATCACTATTCGGCCGGGAATGAGTCCTCATATAATACTGAATCAGATAGTGACGAAAATGTAGCAGAGTTGAGCGCCTTCATTCTATACATCGTATGTATAGCCCTCAGACATTCGCAGAGGTCGTATACGATAGAGGATCCAGGACCGTCCTCCGCGGGATCCTCTCATGATTCAAGGGACGGTTCGAAAACCAGCCGACGCCATAGAGATAACAGTAGCAGTGGGTCTAGTACGTCAAGGTCGGGAGACGCCGGGAATGGTGTTAGATGTACGAAGAAGTACAATCGAAGGGATGAAAATGACGAAAATGATGAAAACGGCTCTGGGCATCCGCACAGGAAGAAAAAGTTAATAGGACCCAAGGAAATAACTAAACGTTTTGCATGCCCCTTCGCCAAAGGAAAGCCTAACCAATACCCGGGATGCATATTTATACACCGAAAAGATTTGCCGGGCATAAGGTCAGTATTTCACGCCTTACCAGCCATCGATATTGACAGCGAAATTTCTTTAACCCTTAGAATACCAATTAATACCATTACAACCACGAAAATGACTAACATTGATCGGATGCCGTACCGAGCCTATTGCGATTACCACTTTAGGGAACATCTCAAGCGAAATCATTACAATGGCAACTTACCACTGGAGATACATCGTGCGAAAACATGGTCCCAAATATTCCTGATTTGTAATCCGGATTGGGTCAGGCCTGGCGTTCTGATACCTAGCCCTAGTAAGTCACTTAACTATCGCTTTTGCCTCGGGTACAAGAAAGTGATTACTGATGCACCGGAAGCGTATGACCCCAATCAAGTTTGCGTATCGGCGCCATTATATCTCCCTCGAACTGGTATGGATTACCAGTCAGAATCTCCTCTGCCGGCGGAAATAAACATTGGCCTCCAACCCTCCATTGATTCTTCAGCAAACCCCCTCGATTTGAACGCCCGGGAACCATTGAAGACTTTAATTCCACCAGACTCGGGTCTCAACGGCCCACCAGACGAAATGGGCCCATCGGGCCTTCCAAACCTCCAAGCTCGACAACCAACCCTAGTGCCACAAAGCACGATACAAAATTTAGTTTGTGACCCCATGCAGACGCTCCTAGATACTCCTCTGGCCATCGACGAAATGAATGAATTTATTCAGAATTGCGTTAATTGGTTCGGGGATGGCAATATCAGGCAGCCAGTAACCGGAGACACCAGTACCTATGAGTTCCCGACCGGACCTTTCTCGAAATCGGATACATCAATGACTTCCTTATCAGCAACTAGCCAAACATTACCCTTGAGTGTACCAGTCAATCTCTCTCCTATAATTGATAGTGAGCTTGATCAATTCATCAGAATTCTGCCTGATTTATGCCCTGGTTCGAACACGCTCGGTGAAGATACTATGGACCGTGTTGTAGTCATGGATGCAGCTGACGAGATGCCCCAAACACCAAGTCATAAGGCGAAGAAACGGTATCTCCTCCGGGTAGCTCGAAACCCAGCCCGACCTAAAGCCTCTTCCGAGAGTCCTGGCAACAAGAAATTCTCTTTCGACAACATGGACGAGTTTGGCTCCAACTTCGAGATCTGGATGAAGAGTCAATTTTACGATCCGCCGTTTTGTTGGAACTCATGGGAGTTGGAGAATCCGTTAAGAAAAGAAAGACTCAAAAACAATGCAGAGGTGATGGAAGAACTAGAGCTTATGTGGGATGCGTACAGAACAGACCGGGCGGCCTTATTTCTTGTACCAAAACAAGTGGAAGGTGTGGTGTAAGTATATATACCCCGACACGATTCCAAGAAACCGCTTCAAGGTGTGCGGCGCACGGTGCAGGCGCTCAGGTAAGTATTCAGTAGATGGCTAAACGTTCACTTGACCGTCTTATGGCGTTGATGACTTGCGTTATATATGGCTTCGAGACTATAGATCTAAATAAAATAAAGTTACCGTTGCATTAAGTTCAAGATTGAGTATGACACTTGATACTCGTGCGTTAATTCGGCTTTACCTTAGGACGATTTTTCCCCCCTTGATCTTTGTTTTAGGCTTTCATGATCAATTTATGTAGCAAAGGTCTCCGGGCTAAGGTCTGTGAAGGGTACCGGTCCTTGATGATACGTCTTTAACCATTTTCCAGTCTTCCCGGAAGTTTGCATCTTGCGATATCCGAATAGAGTACTATACTCGCATGCCTTTCTAATGACTCGGAAAGCAAATTTCGACGACTGTAAAACCTGTCGTTAATACTAATATACATCTTTAACTTTCCCCTGCTAACCAGGCAATGCTACTTAAAAGGGTTCACGGTCTCGGTTTAGCAAATTTTGGAATCGACGCGCTGCACAAACTGTAAACCATCATGCTGACCAATCCTAAAATATCGTGGCGGAGGCTCAGTACCAAAATTGAGCGGCATCCGCATCATGACCTTCCTCAAATTCGGCAGCGTCACAGCTAAACTTTTCAAACAGGCTTCGAAGTTGTCAAGGTGTGCATCGGGATCGCAAAACGTTGGGGCGAAATGGAAACGAAGAATCTCAACCGTCGGAAACTGAGTAGAGAGTGCTTTTAATGTCTAGCGATGGTAAAACTGATGTTAGCATATATCGGTAAATAATTCGCAGCTGAGGAGTGCGGGATTGACTAGACGGATCTCGCTGACTCAAGGACTAGGAGATACCTTTTCCATCGCCCCGTACCCTAGTACGAATACTTCAAAGTTAAGTGTGAGCTCCCGAAGAGAAGGTGTATCGAACTTTATGAAAGAGAGCGGCGAGACAGCCTGGGGTATTAGCCTCTCGCCGGCGATGGTCAAAGAAGTTAAATTTGGGAGTATGAGTGCTCGATCCAGGCATTTCCACGGCATATCCGACTCGGGATGAAACCCAGAACACCCCAGGATGATTTTAAATTCGGTGATGCTTTCTGCTGCAGGGCCCAGGGTCCCCATAATTTCAGGAAGCATTTCAACGCTATCCCGAACGCAGAGAATGGACAACGTCTCTAGCTTGGTTGCTATGGGGAGATCGGGGGGTTCCGGAAGCTTGGTTTCTTCCACTGCGAGGGAACCCCACATATTCAAATCAAGTCTCGTAAGCTTTCTGTCATATCGAATTGCGCTAGCAAGAACTTGCAGCATTTCAGGAAGGAATGCGGTGTCGTAGGGCATTTCATTCCATAATCTAAGATACTCCAAGTCCTTGCAACTTCGGAGTAAATCCCGCGAGCTTTCGATAACTTTACTAGAGTATTGAGAATTCCCCGTCCTACTCCCGCGTTCTATTCCTAGTCCAAGCGATAGCGATCTGTAGATCACCGACCCAGTTTAGCATACTTATACGCCTAGCAACTAGCATATTATTTGAATTCGGGATGAAGGGAATCAAAACTCGGGTCGTAACTTACTTCGCATAAATGCCGTATGCTTCAACTAGCTTAAAAGTAGGTGTGGAAGGGGAAGTGGCAGTTTGGTTATGTGGGGTTCGCTTATCAGGTGGGTATGGAAGGGTAAGAATGAGAGATCGATAAAGAACAGGTCGAAGAGTTTCCCAAAATCGCCTTGATACCCTTGAGAAGCGATACAGGTCCATTCTAACAGGATCCTCTGACACATATTTAAGACACTTCTTGGTGAGGTAGTCCGCAATGCATAAAATAATTTCTGCTGGAATATTTTCCATTGTGGATCTGGCGTCTAACTTCAGTAGGGGGTGGTGTGAGCCAGACGGCTTATTTGTGATGTGTGTCGTTGTTTCCATTGAAGTCGCGACGTCGTTTTAAATTCGTGCGCTGGCGTTGAGACTATGTACGTAGCTACGCCCGGGCTTCCCTTCACTCTGGGGGCCTATGTTGCCAAAGCTAGTTAGCGGTCAAAGAGTGAAATTATGACCTCCAGGTAGTCCGATTTGAATTACGTATGCTTTGTTATTGCCAAAGTATAGAAGGTTTGATGTATTGGAATCAAACCAATGGGAGCGAGAGTTTATATAGAATGTGCAGTTGCATACGGTGAATGCTCGGGACTTAGGCCTTTCCAACTTCTCTGCAGGGCCCGTTGGTGCATTGCATATTGGCCAGTGATAGCGATATAATTATATAATGACTAGATATCCTATAAGGAAAATAATTTGAGAGTTTACGATACGAATATATATACAGGTCTTCAACCCAATTGCTCTTCTCTGAGAAGAAGCAGCTTCCCGCAGAATACGCATTCGCCTTCTGCCTGGGTTGTAGCCTAAACTGCACACCAGAAAAGTCACTAAGTTACGCAAAGGAGGACGTAAAAATACCACACACGAAAAGGTATGACAATGTGTTGGCACAAAGGACATGCTGTGGTCTGAATGCAGATGTCATTTGCAGTTTTGGTTCTTTGCGGGGTCCTCACAGGTTATTCGTACCGGCCTGTAGCCTAGTCCATATGAGCTTGTGGTGTAGGGATTTGAATATATATCCCAGTTTTCGAGCATGTCAACGTGAGGCTGGCTCACCAGCCAGCTAGTAGCGGATGTTAACATAGTGTTGTCGCGTAGCTGCGAGCTCACGAGGTCGCTGATGACATGTTGACACAGGCTCCAGCCCGCCAGCGCCACTGCACAGGTGCCCTGCTACTATCACAACTTAAAAGACTACTAGTTGACCTATCTCATTTTTAAAAATTTCCCGATTTTCGTAAGGCATAACGTAGTCTGGTTGAATCACCGGCCGGATTGGTCTGGCGCTCTTATTCAACTAGTACTTGCCAGAACATACGCCCACACGGCCACCACTCTTACCGACTGTTATTTTCTGAGCAACGGATGGGTGAAATGGCGGTTTAATCCTGGCTATCGAGGATATCTACGAATATAGAGAGCTAGTACATGATAAACGGGAAGGGCTAATTTAGGTTAGAACACCAACTTTTAGAGAGCTGAAAATGTTCGGTTTCGCTACCTATCCGATCAGGACGTTCGCGAGCATTTCCTAACGGCTAGGAACATTCAAGAACGGTTTATTACAATGTCCATGTCATTGAATCTTAAAGATCATGGCGCCAATGCAAATTCATTGACTTCTTGGCCAAATGAGGGCATACCAGCAGATAGGATTATACAACACTAGCCATGCGGATGATATCCCATCGGACCGGTCCTGAGAGTAAATATGTTCGCTAAGCAGAGTCGTAGTCTGATTGGGGGTAACAAATCACTCCAAAGACTCTATGACCAATTTTCTGGATGGAAAATAAAATTATTTAATCGAATAGAGAATACGAAAGAAAGGCCGCCCCGGAGGAGTGGTCTCAATACTATCTGTTGCCGAGTAGAACCTGTAGACGCTATGTACTAAAGGGTTCTCTCGCTCATTTGGAAACCTGGCATTTAAACTTATTCCCATAGACACGACTTCTTTCTTTCCTTTCCCCCAAACATCAATCTCATCCCTCACCCCGCAACATTTGAGCAAACCAGGAACGAACCTTCATCCTACCTTTCTACCATCGTCTCACATCATCTAAACATATTCTCACCACACATATTCACAATGGGATCTGTCAAACTTTTGATCAATTTGATCTTTTCTCTTTCCTTCTATGTCTGGCTTGCAGCCGGCATCCCTACCCCTACCCAACCTGGCCTTGTCACCCGTAGCGGATTGCATGTCATCGATGGCATCCGATGGACTGGACCTGTCGCCCCTGGCGGTGAAAACTACACGTTCTTTGGTGATATCGAACACATCAAACGTCAAATAGAATCTACTCCCGGCTTTGACCCCTCGGTTTTCAACACTATCAACTCAGCTTCTATCGACGAACGCGAGCTCCTCATGAAACGCGCCGGTGGTACCTACAACGTCGAATGCACCCGCTCTTCAGACCCAAAAAAGGGAGCCGTTCTCACCGGATACCTCATCGCACTCAAAAACCTCAAAGACCTCCACGGTTCTTGCTCCGTCACCGGCCCTGTTTGCAAACGTTTCACCTGCAAACAAGATGGTAGTCTCGGCCTCTGTGTTACCCGAAAAGCCCCATTCAACATTGAATGCGCTGAAGTCTTTCGGATCGCTGAAATACTCTTCAACACCATGCTTTTCGACTTTACCGGCGAAGTTCCAAACAAGTGTCGAATCCTCAAGGGTGATAAGAAATCGGCCATCTATTACAGCGGTGATGTCAACTGGTCTCTCGATGGCAAGTGGTGGTTTATCAGCGCTTGGCGTTCGTCGTGCTTGCTTCAACCCTGGCTTACTATTCCCTCCCCTTGGCCACAGAAGGCATCCGACTTTATACTCGACCCGTGAGTAGCCTAGTGAGTTTCTCGTTGCTCTAGTATTCAGCTAGCTAGTTGGAATGTCGTCCTTTCCTAAGGTTCTCACCTTTTCTGTTCTTCATTTTCTTCCGCCAACAAGTTCTAAACGGGCCTTTTTATCAACGGGCTTTTCCTGCGAATAATCTTTGTCATTCTGGTTTAAAAAATCTCTACCTTTCCTGTACCACGGACTTCGAGACCACTCCTGTATGTACTTCACGTCTACTTAGGATAGTCATACGCAATCGAACTTGGTACTTCTCCATTGCAGCTTGATTTCCCTTGTAGCAGCGACTAGTTTCCCTCTGGTTCTCTCCTCGTGTTGACTTTGTTGTAATGCTCAAAGCGGTAAAGAGCTGGTTACACGATCTTCAAAGGCATTAGCTGATCCCAGGTTCTACGTTCGCGTTCAAGGATGGCCAGTACACACGTGTGACAAACATGCGATGCCTTCCTCAGCTTTGTAGGTGCCCCTTGATATCATTTGTTCTCGTAGTGCAGTACTGAAGTGGCAAATGCCTGGGATGCTTAATTGATCGAATAATTAGTTCACAGTGGCTTAGGCGTGCGAAATACTCGAAACAGAGTTGCTGTGTCATTATATTGGTATTCTAGATTGAAAGCTACGCTCATGTATCTCGCTATTAATCAAAAGTAATCTTCTTGCCCGTGCCTTCAACGATTCTACCCGTGAGCCTAGATTCTACATTTTTCGCTTGTTTCTCCTCGGTAGTAAGCTCTCTCTTGGGTTCCTGAGCAACTTCTTTCCGGGCTGGCTTATCCTTGCCTGTATTCTTGTGCGAAGAGTCTGTCCTCTCTGGCTTGCCATTGTCTGGTTTGCCATCGCCAAATCTCTTCTTGTATCTTGTTGTCGAATCTTCTCCGTACTCTAATCTTAGCCTCCTGCTTCCCATAAAAGCGTAAGGGTTGGCTTTGCGTTTCTTCTGTTTCTTGGTAGTTTTTCTCTTCTTCTTTGGTTGCTCCTCCCCATCATTATCGCTTCCACTTTCTTCACCGTCTTTCTTTTCCTCTGCCTCCTCTTCATCGTCGCTGTCTTCGGCTCCCTCTATCCTCCCGGCGAAAACATTCTCCGCACTCTTCAACTCCTCAAAGTCGACCCAGGAGAAACCTTTACACTTTCCAGAATCCTCGAATGTCATAAATCGCACCTTCTTTATCTTCCCGGCCGGACTGAAGTGTCTAAAGATTTCTTGCTCTGTAACTTCATATCCTAAATTCCCAACAAAGATACTCCGGCACGGTGGGTTTGTTCCCGCATTGATAGAACCTTGATCTCCCTTCTTCATGTCCTTGTCCTCCTCTGGACGCCCATTGAAGTCCGTAGACGCCTTGATAAGAACCTTTCTGCCATTGAATAGTTTCTCGGAGAGTTTCAGAGCGTGTGATATACACCCGGCTGTTAGGAAGTCGACGTAGGCGAAGCCCTTGTTCTGGTTCTTGTATTTGGTAGACTTCGGGATGTGGAGTCGAGTGATGTCTTTCTGTCTGATTCCCGTTCCCGGCACCTCGGTGCCTCCTTCATCCTTGGTATCATCGCCTTCTTCAGATCCACGGGTAAAAAATCCGATCAAGTCTTCTCGAGTGGTGTTGAAACTGAGGTTTCCAATCCAAACGCCATACGGACTCCGTTTCGAGTTCGCACCGTTCGCGGGGGTTTCGCCTTCCTGGGCACCCTTCTTGGATCGATCTATAAGAGGAACATTGAGAGATGTCAGGGCATCCGTATCAACACCCTTGGCCTTTAACTTCTTGAGCTTTCGGAGGTCCTTTTTCGATGGTGGTTCCGGCAGGCTAACGTCGATCTCGAGTTCTGGTTCGGCGTTTTCGGAAAGCTTTCGCTTTTTCGAGGTCCGGTCTGGAGATGTTTCGGCTGGTGCGTTAGCCATTTTGGAGGAAGGAAGGGAGGGGTGGGTACGGTTGTTCTGAAGGAGGTAGGACCGGGTCGTGATGATTGGTGAGGGTGGCAGTCGCAATGTCGCAAAGTCGCCAGAAAATTTTATGCGACGCCAAGGCTGCGAGGAGATCCCCGTGGTCTTCCCGGTAGCCTCCCGGTAGGACTGCCGGAGATGCTCGGCGAAGACGACAGATTACAACATATCAACACATTCCCCGCATAGCACACCCGAGATGCAGATTCGTAGTCTCGAATCCTGGCACTTGAGGCAAAGGTCAGAGTTGGGCAGTATCTCGGTTAGCCTTACGTGACCAGTTAGCCCCAAATATAAACGCTATCTTGATAAACTCTGTGTTCTCAATTGAATTCACTATTCTTAGAATTTATTTTCCCAATCTCACCACTAGGCTTTTGCCCGTCTTATCTCATCTTTATATCTTCCTCCTTCTCATCTCAACTGACACCCTTTCACAATCAAAATACTCACTAGTGATATTGGTACGATCACTAGTAACGCAAACATCGCTACCTCTCGTCCTTCTTATTTTCTCTTGTTCACCGTTGCAAAAAAATCAAAATTCCACTACCTAAGCCTCCAGAATCTCCCCACTGTCTCCTCCTAATACTACCGCAAAATGGATAACGCGATCGGTTGCAAAATAACTGGGATGACCGGAGAGTCCAAGACTCTGCTCTGTTTTGGGAACGCGCCGCTTGGTGGGTCGAGTCCGACAAAGTGCTCCGCTGCAGGGGCTTACGAGAGACCGCTGCCAGAACACCAGAACCTACCCACAGAACCATCAATGGGATCAGCTACCCTACCATTACGATCATTGATGACGACAACGACGGCGACCCCGCCAGCTTAAATTTAATCTTAGGGGTTGTCCATGGACTACCATTCACACCTAAACTACTTGTCTCGTTCGAAAATCTGAAAAAGTTGACTATGCATATCCACAAATACCAGACTGGGTACCTCATGGAGGATTTTGTTTTCGACTGGATGAGCGAACTTATTGAGACAGAAGGGGGTACGACTTTACAGTACCGGGTCTCGAGGGTTGGTTCCTCATCGCCGATACGTTTCAAGGTATCGACCTCCCTAGCCGAATAACCAAGGAACTATCCCTAGTGTTGGCCAAAGAAATATGCCAAGTTGAAGGATCAGAGGGGCACCATAGATGGACCCAACCAAAAGATGCCTCTTCCCACCCGAAGATGTCACCCCAATTCGAGACGAGGACATTCCGACCCCATTCTTGGTATTGCGGCCTTGATCCCATGCTCTCGTAATTTTTTCATATCAACTAGGTTTCTAACTTCGTAACATTGATTCATAGTCCATATTCTTCAACAAAGAAAGAAGTATCTCTTTCATTGGACCCGCCAAGTCGCAACTTTTAGGGAGTCCCAGTGTATGTCAAGTATTAGAGAGGTATATCAGACCGGGTCGACGTTGGGGGAGTCCCTCAAGGCCCTCGGCCTATCCGAGATGTTCCTTGCGCGGCCGGCCCCTCCAACGTCGGCTTGGCCGGTCTGGATGTTTGCGGACCAAGTGCAGCGGATCACCACAGACGGCTCGGCTACTGACCTTCAAGAGCTCAAGGATGCCGTGAAGGATATGTCTCGTCATATGGCCGGATACAGAGTCGTGAAGGTTTTTTGGGGTACTCAGTATGCCGTACCGATGATTGGCTAGAAGCGTAAGAGAGGCGCTGACGAGTAACATGGGAGGAAAAATATCGCCAGGATAATAAATTCCCTCGAAGGCGTCGCCATTTTCTATTACCAAAGTGCAACCAGGGCCATTGTGCAGCCCTGGCTCTGCCACCCTTTTCTTAATCCCTCTTTCTCCTTCTATGTACAGAGCTAAATTCTTGACTAGCACATAGCCTAGTTGGTAATTTCGTCTGTGGGAAGTGTGCTCTTTCCTCTATCGCTACGTAATGTTTAATGTCGTGGTCCTAGTAATTTTTGATCATGCTCTGTAGCTAAATGCGAGTCACGGCCTTTGGAACCGGAGTAGGCCTTCTCTTATCGCTGTCTTTCTAGTTATGGAAGATTAGCGATTTCGATGATGCACTAGGAGACTCAAGCCGTGATTGATGGAACTCACAAACTCAGTAGGATTAAGCCAGAGCCATTACGCCTTACCTCGCCGCGTTTGTGGGCCTAAAATAGAGAAATAAGCGCACTCATGCTCACATAAGCTGGCTTAAGCAATGGCGGGCGGGCATAACCTACTACGAGACTAGGCGTACCCGCGCCTGTGCCAGCATTTACCTATTGATAATATATATCTCACAGATTCATCGCTATTGTCTCAATATCCGTAAAGACACCTCTTCCTCCCCATGATTCCGGAAATATTGCATCCATTACTCAGCCCTTTGTTACGCGTATACAATCAGATCTAGCCACAGATATATATTCCACAATCTGCAGCTGAGGCGAGAACATAACGATCTTACTTGTCCTACTCCTCCAGCCAGCCTGAAGTAGGCAAACCGTGGCCATGAAGAAGTTTGAAGGCTGCAAACTGGTCAACCGAGGTCTTAGTTTTAGACCAACACAGCCTACCCTATGTAAAACAACAAACAATTGCGCAAAAGACCTGCGCTGTAACTCGAACTTACAAATCTCATTCTCACGAGGTGATACCTCGCCCGCCGCGAGATGTCGTACGTAATTATCTGATTACCTTCGTGAGAATGCCAATATAAAAAACAGCCGGCAGAAGTAAGGCTGTACTATTTCTCGAAGCCAATGTATCTTTGGCATACGCCTCAGTTCTTTAAATAGCAACATTGTTGTAGTATTTTGCGTTGTTACTCCGAGATTGGAATCCTTGTCGTCGACGGCAGTGATTCCTTTGGATCGCGCCTGCTAGGTAAGCCATCCTGGGCAAGGCAGTTTGCAGTTACCTGGGGGCGCAAGCGAGAATTCAAGCTCAAAGTTATTAATAAAGGCAGACCCACGTTGAGATTATATTCGTATAACGTTATAACTAATCTCCGCACTGCATGCTTCTAGAATCGATGAAGTCTCCCGCCTAGAAATATATTACGCGAGTTTCCCGCGCTGGCCTTGTCGACACCAGGATCAGCAGTATCGCATTATTAATCACCGTATTTTCTTTGCAAAAAGCTTGTAAGCTGGGATTGGTTTTTTCCAAACGACTGGAATGCAGTTCATATGGTTCACTCGTGAACCAGATTTAATTGTCGAACTCGAAGATGAGGGCCGTCAACAGACCTACGGATTTCTTGTCTCAAAATCCTCTTTACGAGTATCATCCCATCTTTTCGACCGGATGCTAGACCCTAATAACGGCTTCAAACCACTTCCGCAAACAACATTAAATGGCGTACTAATCACCGTTTTACGCCTCTACGATGATGATATAGCAGCTTTAGGGTGGATGTTGAATATTATACATTTTCAAACGGATAGTGTCCCTCGCACGCTCAGCAAAGAAAATCTTTTCGCTGTAGCAGCGTTATGTGACAAGTACCACTGGCAAAGAGCGGTCGGACTGTGGGCAGAGCTGTGGGTGGTCACATTGTTACCGAGTGAAGATAACCTGAGTTTACTCTCCAATGGTCCCGGTATATCTCCGGAGTCTCGAGTAAGAGGTACTTTGAATGAGGGCTGTGAGGAATGGTTATTTATAGCCCAAGCATTTCCAAATATGGGGAATTACACATCGTACCCGCGGAAAGTTTTCGATACGCTTGTCGAAGAGATTGTGGGAGAAATCGAATCTTTTGAGGACGCAAGCAGGATACCGAAGAGGTCAGAAGATGCGACACCCTTGCCAGTATCGTTTGATTTGGTGCCCGAGTCGGTTGTTGGTGAGTTTTATCAATATATATACGCTTAAATTCTAGTTTGATTTGAAGACTTATGTCGAGTCAGATCGTAGAATATTAGAATGCTAACCATGATATATTTTCATTTGTAGCTAGGATCAAAGACCGCCGAAGCGAATCTTTTCTAAGTGCTATATCAGAGATCACGAGACTACTGCTCGAGATAGAAATGTTAAGGAATGAACTTGGCGTCGATGTAGACGGGCGGATACAGAAAAAATGCATGGGAGAAATTAGCCATGGATGCCACGAACTAACAATAGCATCTTCAGTTGGGTCATCAAGTCAGGCCGGATGGGATATCGAAGCGAGTTACTGTAGTTCGTGTATTCAGAGATATGCTTGTCCCTGGGTTTTATGGCAAAGAGTCGAGAAGTTGCGGGAAATATGGACTTACTATGCTCGTATAAAATCCACGGGTAGCACGCATGGTGGAGTTGGAAGGTCGCAGCCACGGTCGAGGGTGGATGAGCAGCAGAATTTAATAGAGAATGTAACTAGTAAATTTGGCAACCTATGGGGTGGTCAAAGATGATAGAAGGGAATTTTAAGGCTCGTCATTATATCTTATATCGGTATCTACCAACCACACGTTCATAAGTTACATGTAGAAAAGATCAAGGGACTTTATAAGCTTTACCGCGTGTCCGGTCAAGATTGCTATTGGATCCTTCCTAAATTGTTATCGGGTCTCCTTAGCCTAAGGTAGTAGCCCTCCATTATATATATTATTAGAGGTTTGCCCAACTGTAAAAAATATTTTCTAGCTCCACAAATCAAATTACCTTTTAAAAGGTGACGTCAGCCAACCTCTCGTTAACCCCAACAAATTGTATACTACAATCAAGTCAAATATTAATGTGAGAACATCACAGCTTCAAAAAAAAGGCATCCGAAAAGTGCTAAACTGAGAAGTACGTGAGTCTTAATACTTCCTAAAATGATAAACTGACATTTAGAAGGCAGTCGGATTTATGCAATCCGAAAAACCCTCCTTAAAATTTTAATACTTAAAATCATCACATAATACCTACCTATAAAGCTATAGCTATTTATGAAATCGTGACCTTTTATAGTCAACCTCTGTACCAATAAATTCCCAAACGAGCAAGCTCACAGGGAAAGAAGTCCACAAACGAACAGATCCACAAGCAAGCAAATTCGCAAACAGGCAGATTCACGGGGAGACGGGTTCACAAACAAGCAGATTCACAGCTAATCACATAACGATATTCAACATTAACGTACGACTACTATACTGGAAATGGGCTGCCAAAGGTTTAATAACAACTTGGAAGGAACCCATTAACAATTTTGAGGGGACCCGCTATAAACTCCCCAAATCAGCTTCCCATCAGCACCACAGTTGCAAAGTTCTTAGATACTCATCAGGCTCAGCTAGCTCTAAGTCAATAGCCCAACTACATCTACTCTAACAACGGTACGACAACCTTGCTCTTCGAATCATCTCTGGATTCGCCAAAAATGGCTCCAACAAACCACGAATACACCAGAAACCCCGATATCATCATCGAACTCTACCGAGATAACCAAGTTACGGATAGGGTCTACGGTACCTCTGGTGCCATACGCAACGCCTCACTCGTTTTCGACCGAATGCTTGACCCTGATAACGGATTCCGTCCTCTACCTACAGAAACGGCATACGGACACCAGCTCAGAGTCCTCGCTCTGCCAGATGTAGAGGATGACGCGGATTCGTTGCTAATAATCCTCAAAGCCGTTCATTATCAGAACAGCGTGATGCCGAAAATGATTACCTATGAACAGCTTGTGAACCTCGCTGTAGTTTGCCAAAAATACGACTGCAGCTCCTTGTTACAACCATGGACAGATATCTGGGTTCCAGCTCTCATTGGTGATCCTAACCATGATGAGATGGCTCTTGGCCATGAAGATTGGCTACTAATTGGTCACGTTTTCCCGGATGCTAAAGGTGCTGCGAGAGTCGTGGGGCGTTTATCAAGGTTCCTAGTGTTTGAGTGCTGCAGCTGGAAGCCGGAGGATTCTACATTCCTTCGGTTTCAAAGTTTGAGCAAAGTATTTATACCGGATGCGAGTCGGGGCTGTACTGTCGACCTCCGATTTGTCCCCGAGAGTATTGCCCGTAAGTAACATCCTTTTACTATAAGAAATCTATAACATTAGTAGATAACACTCACTCCGACATCCGTTGTTGCTCTCCGCTGAAACATTCTGCGGCCTCGGCATTTCCCACAGCTAATAATATTTATTCGCCATATCTCTTAGGTTATATCATTGAGCAGAGTCAATCACGAAAGCAAGAGATATCTCAGTTGATGAAGAAATTCTGTGACGCTGTCCAGATCCCGTCAATGAGTTCAACCGCATTATGCTCGGATCCCACGTGTTTAAAACTTGCAACTGGATCAATTGTTAGGTCCATTCATAGGATGCAACTGTCGGTCTCACACATCGTGAATCCGGAAACATTTGACGATGTTCCATTCTGGGTTCTCGTTAATCGATTATGGAACATACTTGAATCTTGCGAGACCATTATCCCATGGTCCCGTTCTCATGTATCCCTGGTTGTTGAAAGAAGTGGACCTTTGCTTGACCCAGTATATAAACCCCGCCCTACTCCCAGCTACATTTCAACAAGACCGCTACAAGCCATAATTTTGAAGAACCCTACCAGTCGATGTAAGTGCTCAAACTTCCGAGGGATACCTGGTATCGTGGATATCTCGCACGGTTATACTATGCGTTCAATAATGGTTTTACTGGAAAGTTAGGACGGCTAATGAATTGCATGTATGATTTGCGGTATTCGATAGGCCCTCCTCCCCCACAGGGCATTACCATTCTCTCACAATCCACTGAGCCCTGTAGGCTTACAACTTGCGCGAAAGAAATACGGGACAGTATGGGCAGCATCTTGGAGTCTATATCTGGATTCAAATTGCCATCAGTTGGTGATGGATCAATTGAGGCGAATTGTCATGTTCACATGGTATAGTGGATTACCCGTTATTTCCGACTTGGTCCCGCAAACGCCTTAGGATTTAGGACGACTAGAAAGTCGTATCTGCTAGCGCTGAAAGCTACTTGAATGATATTTTGGGCTGTTCTAATTGATCTTATGTGTTCCGACGCAGTTCCTCTTGAAATGCCCGCATTCTTATCGCAATACCACACTCTGATTTTCCTATATCATAGGGTTCCCTCGAATCTTCCTGGTCTTCTGAATCAGTGATTCTAAGATCTGTAAATATACTTGATTAGATCGAACCCCTTGATGCGATTGTCCATTCTATATGAGATCGCATACCTTCCGATGCATTTGATAAATATATTGCAGAGAACTCCGCAGTAGTCGTTGATCCCCCATGTAACTGATAGTGGCAATAATTATCATCTTTCGGCAGTTTGAACAAGTGTTTGAATAACCCAGCCGTATCTATACGACTCCATGGAATGATAGTTGTGCACGTCAATGCCATTAATTTGTTTTGCAACAACCATAACGGGAGATTCGTGAAGATATCAGGAGCGAATGGAGCAAAGAGAGGGAGACCGAGTTCTCTCGTCGATCGCATCATCGAACCAACTGCGACATCTTTACAAACTTGGTTGCTGCAAAGAGACTTATCTGGATTGTAATTTTGGACATGGAAGGACATGTCACGGTATAAATCTTCAGCCAAGGCAATGATCTTGAGAATGGCAGATTTCCGCGTATTCCAGATATCGTCTAACGGCTATCAGTATAAAGTCGCTGACAATACCAATACCAATACCTCTCGTAGAACTGACATACCTAATATAGGTCCTGGAATTAGGTCCGCGCGGACTACGGACCTATCTTTCTGGTCGGTACTAGTCTCTCCTTCATGTTCTGTGTACCGTATGAAGTGTGTAGATTCCTTAGAAGTCCACCCACAACACTCCCTAGCTAGCCTCGATGATATGCCCGCGGCTTGCTTTTGTGCGTCCGGGATATCTCTGAAGACGTGAGATATGAGTAGCCACCTTTCATCTCCCACATTTTTGTTCTCCTTCACCAAATCTTCTATCCAAAATTCTGGCCAGGGTAAAAGTGCTTCGGCTAGGTCGTACTTGTCGCATATTATCGAAATATTTACCAGCTTCTTAAATGAAATTGATCGTGGGACCTTTCTAGCTTTGTGGTGCAGGATATACAGGATGGTGGTAAGGGCGTCTGCATCGCAATCAACCCCCAACGACAGAACTCGGAATACCCTGCTGTCGACCGCCTGCGTCGGTAGTCTGGCTATATAAAGAGCACTGTACCAGACAGGGCTAGCGTCTGCGAGGGCAGCTGCAGACACAAATCCTCGTCGCTTAACAGCGCCCTGAACGAACTCCAGAATCAGATCAGGAGAGTTGCTGAATTCGACTTCGGGGGCCATTTTCAAGATGTGTAAAAAGTAACCAAGTGCTTAAACAAGCAAAAGACCGATTCTGTCCATGATCAAGGACGATGTCTATATCAAGTGACGTGGGCTTCCAAGCACCGTCTGGATGCGGAGGGTGCACCCGAGTGCGGGGCTAAACCGGGACAAACGGCCATCTATTCTTTGGGGTTGGAATGCTGAACTTCGCAAATTGTTATTACTCTCTATCGGTTCCAACTGAATATAGGTTTTATAATCTAGAGGTGCCGGTAGAATTAATATTGATAGTTCGACGCCTCCACATGTACCCCATATGCAGCCAGTCCTGCAGATGGGCGTTTCGGAAGCGTTGGCAAAGCCACCGTGGCTTGTTTTTGTGCCACAATGATGACGCGCCACATCTCGGCATTTTCCAATGACCTCAACCGAGACAAACCTCAACACCATCCCTTTCAAATCACCATCGCTACAAACACCAATCCGTCAACCTCTTCGCTTCCCATCGCGGTCATACTCCGTCTACACCCGTCGACCGCCCTCCGACTACATTTTATGCCCTCATCCATTGAATTCGCCCAAGTTGCGGGACGTGTCAGTACATTCTCACGGCTCATCCAAGAAGTTGGATTGGAGCGCGTTTCGCGATCAGCTCGAGATGGAGATTTCACATGGCGCCAATGAACGGACAAACCACGATGCAGAGCCCAAAACGTCGTACAAATCATGGAAGTACGTGTAATTGAAGGTCACAGCAATGATGGATACGATGTTAATGGGGCTTATAGGAAGAAATACCGTAAGCTCCGACATAAGTTCGAGGGCGTGATGAAGCGCTCGGATGAGCTCTTTAAGCAGGACCTCGTCGCTACCGCTACCATAAAGAGAATTACAGAAGAGAACAAGTGAGTAGCGCTTTCCGGAGAGCTGTGATTACGAATGCTAATTGAGGTTTCAACAGTCGTCTGCTGGATCTGCTGCTGGAATTGAATTCTAATTCTCGAATAAAGCACAAACACTTCCAAGAGATCGGCTCTCCGTCATCACTTACACCACCTCGAATGATGTCACCTACTTCGCTGGAACAGTTCAAAACGAAGTTCTTCATGGACGACCCTAACGGAGAGGAAAAACCAGAAGTCCCAGGACCACCTACTGGGGTTCCTGGTGAAGACCCGGAGGCAATGGATGTTGACACTTCGACGACGAACATCCCGGATCCGTCGCAACCTCCCGTCGAATCACCATCCGAAACGAACCCGAAGTACACATCGAATGGTGTTGTCCACGACCCCTCGAAACCCCTCACCCCGCCTTCCCAATCGACCGAAAAGCCCGTCCGTCTTCGTGAGAAGCTACCAGAGGAGCCAGAGTACACCCGTGGTTCGACCCCTCCACGCTTTCGCGAAACATCACCATTTCTTAACCCAATCGAGGACGAAGAACTGCCACCTGGCACCATCATCCACTATCACCAAGAAGACAGCGCATTTACAGCTCCGTCGCTTCCGAACGCGTCACCTACTCATAGTAAATTCCCTGCTGCGACAAATGCCTCAATACCTGCCGCTGCCGCCGAGGAAGAACATCATTGGCCGCGGAATCCAATGAGCGTTTACTGCTGGCTTCGCAAGTATCAGCCCCAGGTCTTTTTGCAGGACAACGAAGCGCCTGGCGGGAAAGAACGGAAGAAGAAAGGCAAACGGGGCGCAGCACCCATTGAAGAAGAGGAAGAAGAGCATCCAGCTCCCGGCCCTGCCTCACCGGCTGACCTGAAACCGAAGCGTGGTGGCACAAGAATGTCGTTTGGTGGAGACAATTCCGACAGCAAGGTAGCAGGGACGAAGAGGAGGAGAGCCCAGAAAGATGAGGGCGATGAAACGCCAGAGAGAGGTGGCAAAGGAAAGGGCGGGTCAAAGCCACCCGCCGCTAAAAAGCCAAGGAAATCTGGCGTTATGAAGCGAGAGGACGACTAAACCTTACTTAATTTTTGACTATAAAGGGGGAAATCGCTGTATTATGGCAGTGTAATTTTCAATTTCTTTGTATTTTGCTTCTCTTCGGTTTGGTCATGTGTTATGGTGCTGCATCTGTCTTTTGGGAAAGGCGTTCCTGGGAGCTTTCAATCTGTACGAAATGGAAGGCTGAGATGTTCCTGATTGTATCGGGGAACGTACAATAATATATCGTTTTACACTTTTTAATCTTCTGCAGTGATAACATAACAGGCACTCGCTTTGCTCCGACGGCGAGACAAGGTCTTGCCCGCCCAGAATTATTTATCGTGAAGGATTGTACAGCAAACCGCAGCCCCAAGTTAAACCGCCAATCAACACACATAATACATCCGTCTTGCCAAGGGAAGGCTGTCGCAAAGCTAGGATCCAGATTCAAGGCTCTTTAGATTCAAAATTCACCTTACAGTGGCTACTAATTCCTGTTATTTAGCCAAAGGCTAGCTCTCTCCCATTTAGTTCCTACATGTCATCATCTACGCTCATCAAACTAGGTGACAAGTGACTTCCAATACTAACCTTCGACTTAACTAGCGCAACCGAATGGCATTGGAACTAGCAGCAGCCATTGCGGGCCTCATAGCCCTCGCCGACGTTGCGGTGATCAAAGCTTCGAAATACTATTCCCTCTACAAAAATGGCATCCCAGAAATTCAGGGCCTGCTCAAGGAGACTATCAACCTTGGAGGGGCTCTTTATAGTCTTGAAAAGAGCGTGAATCTATTTAATTCGCTCCGAGATCCTGATAATAACCGCGAAGAGGATCGGCAATTGAATTCACTGGTATATATTGAAGATTGCAGAAAATGCCTTCTCGAGCTCGGTGAGATACTGGATAAAATCGGCCCGAAAGACGTTTCAAAGTGGGAAAAGGTGAAGTCATCTTTGAAATGGCCTGTGTCGGCTTCGGAGACGAGAGAATTCGCGCAGAAGATACAAAGATTGAAGTCTACAATCTTGGTTGGGCTGGAAGCGGACAGCTTGTAAGAATTACCCATACTCGGCCCACAATTAACGTACCAATGTTCCCAATGTTGATCCATATCATATTATTTGTTATTGAAATACATACAGGGAAGCTCTTTGTAAACTGCTATCTGTACAGAAAAGCGTCCAAGAGAGTTTACGGCGGGTTGAAAAGGAGCAGCAAAGAGTAGCGAAGCTTAAGCAAGAGAAAGCAATAGGTTGGTACTTTTATATGGATATCTTAGATCACAATGCGAGATATTGGTTAACAGACTTTAGACGATGGGCTCCGGAGACAATTGGATAGGATTTCAACATATGAAAGCTCGAAGCACGAACAAATGTTGACTACTAGACATCCGGGAACCTCGATCTGGTTTCGAGATTGCCACGAGTACAAGGATTGGCTTCAGAGACCCAATTCCGCGCTTTGGTTCGATGGTATACGTAAGTGACAATCTCACCATTAAGAAGACATCAACCGGTGTATGTAGGCTTATAATGCTCTCTTGCATTGGGGTCTAGCTGGGGCTGGGAAGTCCGTTCTCACGTAAGTTACAAGTATCCCACTGCCTTTATTTTGACTTGGTAGTTGATGTTGGTGTGTAAAGATCCGCAATTATCGAAGACCTTCAACTTCTTCAGAGTGAGAAAATCGCATTGGCATACTTCTATATCGAATATTCATCTCAACGGTCTCAAACATTCCAGATTATCGCTCGCTCCCTGCTTCGACAAATAATTAAATGTGTCTTGGCGTCGAAACCTCATGTAGTCTCGGATGTTCTAAAACAGCTACAGTACGAACGCCCGGATGACTGGATTCCCTGCGATCTTAAACTCGAATCAGTGTTAGATTCTTTTGAAATGGTCTCGCAGAATTTCACTACAACCATGATAGTAATTGACGGAATTGATGAATGCGACTTAATAGACGATCGAAGGAAGCTTTTGCAATTTATCTCCAGACTAGGCGAGATCCCACACGGATCAATTAAGGTTATCGCAACTAGTCGAACTATACTTGATATCAAAATGAGCTTGGGGAGCTTCACCAATATTTCGATCGCTGCAACTTCAACGGATGTCAAACTATTTGTCGCGGCCGAACTCGAGCAAAGATTAAGAAGTGAAGTTGAATTTTATGGCATTCGACTCCAAGACCCTGGACTGAAAGCGGAGATTATTTCGGTTCTTGTGGAGAAGTCGAATGGAATGTAGGTTAAACCACTAGATTGAACATGGAAACGTCATTTACATTAATTTCTGCTGACTTGAATTCATTAAAAATAGGTTCCAATGGGTTCGTGCACAGCTAGATACACTAAGTCGGATTAGTGGAGATACCAGCAAGCGTCTTGCACTCCAAAATCTGCCAAGGGACCTTCCAGAAACTTATCGTCGAATCATGCGGCGAGTAGATAAGGCAAACCGCGAGTTAGTCCTGGCCTTAATGCACTGGATTTATTCGGAAACCATGGATGCAATTACCCGCAACCTAAATTTGGAGAAGCTCGCAGACATCGTTGCACACCATATTAATGACTATGGTATTGCTGAGAGGGATATTCTTTTAAACTGCGGCAGTCTGATAAAAGTGCTCCCAGAGCTAAATGATCTCGTTCGATTTTCACACTTCTCTGTGTGGGAATTTATGACAAGTGCTGATGAAGCCCAAGAATGGTATTACATCTCGGAGGAGTCACGGAGCAAATTTATGGAGGAGAGGTATGACATATGTTTTGTCTATCTTGAATCCTGTTTGTGGAACGAGGAAGGCACCGGGACTTGCAGATCTCTCCATCCTGCACGGACCTGCAGCATCAATGCTTTTTTCTGGTTGCCGTTTGATATCGATGATGAAGTCAGACTCGACCGAAATAGTTTTATTATGGAACACCTCATCGCGAACTTTGATCTCGGGGGTGAAAACGGACGCAGAGTAACACTAGCCCTTAATATGCTCGAAACCATACGAAATAAACTCGATGAGTTTTCACCTTTCTTCAACACAAATACGGTCTCCCCCGACGATGCTATAGCTTCGGAGCTCCACATCGCGTCCTTTCTCGGCTTCTATGATCCTGTCCTCATTCGACGGTGTATAGACGAGAGAAAGTGTGACCCGGGCTATAGGATCATGGGCGGCATCACCGCCGCTCACGTACTGCTAGCGAGATTACTACTGGATGAAGATAAAATTGCGATGCTAGACTGTATCTGGGACCGCTTTGTGGAAACGTGGGACCTTCTCGTTACTCCTGAAGTAGTAGATTATGAATTTCTATTTCTTCTTTGCCAGCTTCGACAGAAAAGGGATATATTCGAGTGGGGCGGTGTAAACGGTGGATCCGGAATGCTCGAGTTGGTCAAAGAGAATTTTAAAGCGTGGATAGTATCGCAAAACACAACGTCGACAGTGGACTTGGAACAAGTACACAACTATATTTGCCAGCAGCTACGATATGAGTTCCAATCGGATTCAGAAATCCCCCCCGCATGGAAAATCGAGGCTTTTGAAGGGTTCATAGCCGGTTACGACAGCTGTCGAACATCTTGGGAGGTCGTAATCTCCTGCAGAGATCTATTCCCAGATGGTGGCATACACCAAATCCGGCAATGGTTCGAAATTATACTTCAAGGTTACGGGTTCAAAGAGATTTTGTCCAAACTGCGACAAGATTCCATCGAATGCATACTATCGCCCTATGAGTTTTGCCGCCTTAGCATCGACATGGAAGAATTCGAATTACTGCAAAGATTGCTCATAGGCGTTGAAATCGGACTAGCGCTTACAACATTAGAAAAATTGGAGCTACTCGACTATATACTCCTTTCTAACGTGCCTACGGATGACGGAGAAACAAAAACTCGCGTCATAACCGCCAAAGGACGTATGGGGGTATCTTATTTCAAATCAGTATTCAATCTGACAGGGCAATGCCGGAAAGATGATTCCCTTCCAAGCAGATATCTGCACATCGCTTATACTCGTTTTCATCAATATGTGCGCCGATACGTCCCAGTTTATACCGACCTGCTTGAATTATCAAGGGTGTCATTCAGTTGGGTCGGGGATGTTGTGGAGGCTATAAACTCCGATGGAAACAAGGACTTCGTCGCCACGCTTTCAGAGTTATCACATCTCGAGTTTGAGAGCTTTTTGGATTTTGTGGATACACGCTGGGAATTAACTATCGCCGACAGTATCATTGCTACCAAAAAGGGCCAGGGGTGCACTTCCCTCGACCGCTACGGAGATCTGGAACCCGCTTTGATGAGATGCCTTACAAAGTTTAAATCCGTACAGAAAGAGACTAGCGGCGATGGAGATACACCATTAAACCAGGATATATTTCACAATGAAACGAAAAGTTATCCTTCAAACGGTAACGAACTCGAGATGGGAACTAAGCCTTCTGGATTCCATCATGCTGATGACGGTGTCCCCTTGGACGGAAGCTTGGCGGGTAATACCGAAACTGGAAAGCAACGTACCCTTGAAGATGGTGCCAGATTGAGTGTTCTGAATCAAGAGGAGGGTAAAACTCCAAGCCTCGAACGTTTCCTACAAGATAACGGCACTAGCAGGGCGACACCGTCCTCTAAGATTGATGATAGGATGAGTCTTAACTTTGTATTATCTGGCCAAACCAGCGAGACTACTCTGAAGCCATTATTCGAAGGGAGCATCGCCAATACACGGCTTGGGTTAGCAATACAGAACGATCAATACGATGAGCTAAGACTGTTACTACGGGACAATACCGACCGTTTTTACGTTGATAGCGAAGAGAAGACATATCTCCACCTCCTTGTCGAAAAGGGGGACATGGTGATGCTGCAGATCTTCTTAGAGGAGCCTATATGGTGGATCGATGCCCTAAGAAACCGACCGAATGAAAAGATAGAGCAACCTACTTCACCTCTTTTAGGTAATGCATCCTCCAAGCCGCCAGATGCAACCAATTCAAACATTCAGTTCTGCCTCGAGGTCTTCGCAAAAGGGCTAGCTGCTGTGAAGACTTCAAATAATGCGAACGACTCTCGCATGGATGATGTGGTAAACCAGCTGGATCAGTTGGCTCTTTCTGCAAGTAGACGCTGAAATTTCTACTTGTGCTCTTGATACTTGGCGATTTAGAGTTTAGTCCACGTTCGATGTTCATGTCTACAATCCGATGTTTTAAAAATTTTTTCTCTGGTATTGATAATAAACGAGCATCTACCAAGCCGGCAAGCTAGTACCTACACTAAAGAAACGCCCGTAATGATTAATAATAAGAGCCCTGTATTATCCATTAACGGCCCTCGAGACATACAAGCCGCAGTACGTTCTTTCGACTGCCGAACCTTAGTTCAGGGTTGACCCATGTAGCTTTTAACCTCCCCATGTCCAAACGAATTCCCCGATACTGTATCCATAAAATTATTTCCGCTCAGCACCGTCGCCGCAATACTCTTTGACCCCTCAACAAAAGCAGACTTATACCCTAGCACATCAACGCCTCGAATCACACTGTCATCACCGTAGATGTAGAAGCAGACCCTTCGAGCGACGGTTTGTAGGTGTTGAGGGAGGTAGAGTGTGACCGCCGCTGTTAGAAAACTTAGGAAGAGGAAGAGGAATGTGTAGAAGGCCCATTTCTCGCCTGGGGTCATGACGTAGGGACAGAATGTGACTTCGAAGAGAAGGAATTGGCGTTGGAGCCAGGTCTTGCGCTTTCGTGGAGTATAATATGTGGAGAGCATTGTGGCCATCTTGAAGGACTTGGTATCCGCACAATTCGTAAATTTGGTGTGTTTTCGGAGAGCTTATTAAGAAAGGTCACCGAAGTTTCCGACGATGATATAGAAATCGCAACATCGAATACTGAAGATTGAGGTGCCAAAGCAAAGGATGGAGACTGCTCGAGTGAGGACAATGAGAAGAAGGTCGGGAAGTGAAAGCTTATTAAAATACCGCCGCCGGAACTCCGGATTGGGTGCCATTTTATTATCGCCGGTTTTCCCAGGACTAAATCCAATCATATTGGTTAACGCCCGTCACATTCCGACATATGCCTAACAAAGTGGTGGAATTACACATTCCCGCTTCAATAACTTGGATGAGAAATCAGTAAGAGCGAACGCACTATGCAGGATTTGGTCTCCGCATCGTTTTCCATTGGGCACGGGTGGAGAATTCCGTGGATTGGGTAGCGTGCCTTGAAAAGCTTAGCATGCCAACCCAGCAAGAATCCGGCTGCATCCGAGAAACCGGCAACCCTAACAGCTACTAGTTAACAGTGTGCAACGCTGACAAAGGTCTACAGCGTGAACTGGGCAGTGAGGTCACTGGTTCCCTCATAACCATGGTGCTGAAGAGCAGCTGAATGGCATTAGGAAACTGATCACGCAGCTCCCGTATTGCTGCCCTTTTGAATTAGTTCTATAGCAGCGCTTTTTCGTCGCCAGCTTGCCAACACAGTTTTGGTGTTGGATTTTGGAAGTCATGTGACTTTCACTTTTCTAGCTGAGCCTTGAGCTGGCGCTTGATCTTGGGTTCCCATCCTTTTTCTGAGAGTAGGGCCCTATAAACTAGCATGATTCGGTCGAATAAGCGTTTTATGGTAGTATTATTGGATCCCAGGTTATTTATATAGATAAAGTGGAAGAACGCCTGAAGCTTTTTTGCCATGATCAGTGTAAATGCATTGCATTGTATATAGCTATAGTGTTGGCTCTCTCTTTCTGCCAGCCGCTCCACCAGCATAATTGATACGACCATCAACCCCAAATCCATCATCCCAATACTCGTATAATACTATTCAACCTGCCCATCACTCCATAAAGGGGCTGGGATAACTATTGTGCACCCTCTTCAAAGCCTACGTCTATATATATCTTTTGAATGCCTTCCTTCTCCACTATCAGTGTGTAGCTATGCCTCGAAATACCCTTCAATCCCGCCCTCCACGTATCTCTCTCTCCTCTGTTACTTCATCTCCTCCAGGACAACCATACCAAAAGCCTCAAATCCCCCAGTCGTCTTCTTCCCGTGATCTGAAGCATGTTCGCCCACCTTCTCCGTTCAGAGCGACCCCCAAAAGGCGTCTCGGGCCAGGAGGCCTTCCTGGTCACCAACACTCATCATCTAGTTCCTCAATTCACACTACGTCCTTTCCTATCCTCCCTAAACCTAACGTATCCCGTGAATCTTCTGCATCCTTTATACCTGCTCCGGGTCTTGAGGCTACCCGATCTTCTGCCGGAATTCAAAACCCGGAGATAATGGAAGATGCAGGGGCCAGAGCAGAGAACGAAGACAATGAAGAATATGATGAAGACAAAGATGTCATCATGGCAGTTGACTACCGTGGGAGAAGACTTGGCTGTTCATTTTATACGGAAGAGGACGAGACATTGTGGTTCGTGAACGATATTGAGGTTAATTTGTTCGGTGCTGGTGGTGGAGCTGCTAGAGAGGTTCTCGAGAGCTGTAAGTTTGATACCTCTACGGAAATCCATATATATAACCTATAAGCTAAGTCAAAGCTGTCTAGTGAGATTTCAAATCCAGCCAACAGTTATACTATTTCCCAGCAGGGCAGACGACTTGTTCTCCAATGCCACCGATGGGGGTACAATTCGAATTCTAGTGCCCCGAAATAATTATGAAATTTTCTGCTGATACCCTTGTTTAGATACGCTGGATAGTCAGCCAGGCGTCAATTTGAATATTCGTCCAGCCCCGGAATTTTCTGTTGAGCAAGGTCGAAGCAAACTCGCGAGTTTGAATTTCGACATTGACGGCAATGAGGCTACATTTACTACCCCTAATGATGCCGATGCCATGGATACTGAAGATGAATTCGGGCTGGGGCCGATGCCTGGAAGAGCGTTTGGCAAAAAGCAGAGCATACTTCGACTGGAGGGCTATATCGATACGGATGGGAACCATGTTTCTGTGTGTTGTTAGATACCAGTCCTTGTCTCTTCGTACCAGTAAGCTGACCCGAGCTGCTTCTTCATGGTTACAGGTCGGTTGTGCTGGCGCTGTTCTCCTCAATGTCCGAAGGAGACGAGCCATTCAAAATCCACATGCTGAAGAGGATCCGGGCCAATGTGGCGTTTCAAGACTTAAACTCTGGACTATGGACAATACGATGTAAGGGCACCCAACAGAACCCTAGGGCCCAGATCACTTACATCAGAGTCTCAGGTTCATAAATGCAGACACTATGGCATCCCTCCAGATCTTCTCCGACGAATCTCATCCAAGTTTTCACAAGCAAGGACCACATGGCCGTGGTAAAGAAGGTCTCTCACTTTTTGGAATCGTTAACACTACCCGTACTCCGCAGGGGTATCAGTATCTCAAGCAAATGTTCCTACGCCCTTCTCTTGACTTTAATATCATAACGTCGAGATACAACGCCATCCAAACGTTGATCCGGCCCGATAACTCAAATGCTGTCAGCGGAATACATAAGAGCTTGAAAAAAGTATCAGACATCCGCAAGACGTTGACAATGTTAAAGAAAGGTGGAGAGAGTGGTGGGAACGGTGTGTTGGGAGACGTAGAATTCGGTGTTACAAAGAAGGGGAGGAGTACTTCGACGAGAACTTGGAATTCACTTATTTATGTGAGAAATTAGAATAGCAACCCCTTTACCACGGTGTTGAGGACTTACAAAACGGCCAGTTCGTATACAACGCGATAAAGATCCGAGATTATGTTGCTGAAATGATCGGGACGCAGGACATTGAAGTTTTTCGAAAGATTGCAGGCGCATTTGAGACCGTACACTTACAGAATATTGGCAAGCTGATCGACGATACTGTACATATTCATTCAACTATATCGATATACGTTCCAGGGTACTAATCTTACTGCGTTTCCAGGTCGACTTCGAAGAATCCCAGTACCAAGGCCGCGTTTGTGTCAAATCGGGCGTTGACGAAGAACTCGATGCTATGAAAAATACCTACAATGGCTTTGATTACATCCTCGCCGGCTTTGCGAAAGAGATCGTTAACAATATTCCACCGGAAGTCAGAGGCGCCGTATCAAATTTGAACGTCGTGTACTATCCACAACTCGGGTATCTGATCTGCGTCCCATTGGGACAAGATGGAAACGCGGTTTACTCTGGAAGCAATAACGACGATGATGTAGCAAACAAGTGGGATTGGATGTTTAGAACTGCTCAAAGTTCTTATTTCAAGAGCGAGCGAATGAGAAACCTAGATGCGCAGCTAGGTGACATTTTTGGAAATATTTGCGGTTAATCAGTGCTCCGTTAGCTACCAACAAGTTTTTCAGTGCTAACGGAACTAATATTCATAGATCGGGAGATCGATATTCTCCATGAACTCCAGGAGAAGGTTACGGAATATAAAGACCTATTAACTTCGTGTTCGAACATTTGCGGGGAACTTGACAGGTATACTCTCCTCCCTCCCGTACATATCCTCACCCAACGCATATATATTAACCTCCAACAGCATCCTTTCTCTTGCACAGGCCGCGACAACCTATAATTGGACCCGTCCTCTCATCACTAATAGTAATATTATCCGAATCCATAAAGGAAGGCATCCGCTCCAAGAACTATGCGTCGCAGCGTTTATGCCCAACGATACCGACCTCGAAGGTGGCGGAGGAAGCGAGAGTAGCAATGCGGACAACGAATTCCAGGTCTTCCACGACGAAGAGGAAACAAATAAAAGCATGATGATCGTCACGGGACCGAACTATTCTGGAAAATCCGTTTATTTGAAGCAGGTCGCATTGGTTGTTTATATGGCGCACATTGGATGGTAAACCCCTACCGTTACTGGAAACCATATACGATAATAAACAAAGGGATACTAAGGTAACTCGTTTGTAGTTATGTTCCCGCCGAACATGCCACGATCGGCCTCACAGACGCAATTCTCACAAGAATACAGACGAAGGAATCAGTTACGAAAACACAAAGCGCTTTTATGATTGACTTGCAGCAGATTACGGCGGCGCTTAGACTGACCAGTCGACGCTCATTGTTGGTGGTTGATGAATTTGGGAAAGGGACAGAATCGACAGGTGATACTTTTGAATTACAGTTTTCGCAAGAGCAATTCTAACAATCATATTAGACGGAGCTGGGCTGGCGTGTGCTGTTGCAGAGTATCTCTTGGGACTTGGACCCGAGGCGCCGAAGACGCTAATGGCGACCCATTATCATGGTAGGGTTACGAAACCATCCCAAGATATCCAAGTGATACTAATTATCCCTTGAAATTATAGAGATCTTTGAAAACGGTTTCCTCGTCAGCCACCCTTCCCTCAGCTTTGGCCACATGCGAATTCTTCTCGACCAAGCGGCGGAGAAAGCCCAGAATCAAATCACGTACTTATACACGTTGGAGGAGGGGAGGTCAACTAGTAGCTTTGGTACAGTGTAAGTAACCCCACCCTTCAGATCTATGGAGGAGAAATACTAACCTGAGAAAATCTCACAGTTGCGCAGCAATGAACGGTGTCGATAAGTCAATCGTTGACCGAGCAGAGAATTTGATTGTAAAACTTGCGAAGGGAGAGGATTTAGTCAGTGCATGCTCAGAAATGAGTATGAGAGAAAGGAGGGAATTTGCTTATGCTGTAAGTCTATATACCCTTGGCTTGCTGCTACACAGAGTCCTAACCACTGGGCGTACCTGACAATAGGAACATATTTCGCGAAGATTTTTATTGATTGACTTGGATACAGAGATGACAGAGGACGATGAGATTGCTGCTGAGGATAGAGGTGACGTCAAAGCAGCCTTGGAGAAAATATTCGATGGTAGACTTGCTTAAGTAAGGCTTCTGTAGGTGCCTTTGGTTCTCTAAAGTTACGTTTCTCTGGCACACTGTATAAAATCGCCCAGATGCATAAAGCTGCACCTAAGGAAATAGTATAACTTGATAGCATGGAGCAATATTGTAAAGCAGAAATTACTAAGAAGGTCTTGATCGAGACTAGCCTTAATCGTTACTTGGGGAGTTTTCGTAAACGGCGGTCAGTTTTGAATCCAACTAGAAGAGCTTCCTCTCATTGCCCCGAGCTAAGTATACTTGGAGCTAAGTCGCGATCGGCACGAGATCTTAAGATTTGATTTTTGGGTAAATCGTTAATGTAGCATACATGGCCAGGGCTCTCCTCTGCTATATTCAACGTAACCGCCCCCAAGATTCCTCGTTTGTTGTGCGAGATATGCTCCGAGTAGAAACCAACCATATGACTGCGGGTTTGCTTTGATGGGGTGGATCTTGGGGTCGCCAACCATTACTGCTGCACGGCATTCATTGGCACCGTCTATAAATGACTCGTGGACGTAATTAGCCATGGAATATATCCAAGGGAGTGAGCTTATCTCGAAGGCCATTTAAATATAAGTTGAACTATGGAGGCCAGTGTATTATTGGATGACTTACCCAGTTCGCGCTGGCCATAAACCATGTTTTCTGGCCCAAGGACCAAATGCAGAATCTCATGTAAGAGAATCATGCTTCCAGAATCCTGGTCAGACTGCAATCTGTTTCCAGGGTCTAAAGGTCCCGGAGGTCTTCCGCGAGGTAAATTCAAACGGTTCGGTTCGGTGAACGCCGTCGGACACATTGTTATCCTCCCTAGCGACCATAATGCGAATGCTAACCGGCCCCGTACGCTACACCAGCCACCTCCTGAGTATTCCCCGGTGAAGTATTTATGTAGGTCCCGTATAAGAATCATACCCCTGATACCCCTGAATCTGTTGAATTTGTAGACTCTAGACCACATTATCATATCCCTGATGAGTTTGGGTTTGCCGTTGAACCTTTTAACTTGCTGGAAAGTGTGAGGGTCGATGTATGGACTGTCAAGGTGAAAAATCTGTATCCAGTCGTCATGACAATATATCTTTGGTTCGACCCCTTTTAGGGATGCAAGTGGCTCGCTACGATCCAAAAGAGCCAAAGCTTTCTCCAAAATATCTAAAAGTTGCATCGTATCATGGCTTATGTCAGCTTGGAGGCCGGTACTATTGGACGCGTGATCGACTCATACAGTAATCGTAAGACGTACCCTTGATGAATGAGAACAATTTGTAGTCCACGGGTTCATTCTCTACCCCTTTCCCGTCCGACTTGTTAGGATCCTTAAACTGGACGCCAAACCAAGCCTCAAACATGAACTTTGCGCCCTTCTGTCGTAGATGAGCATCCGGGTTGTCATTCATAGTTTCTCGTTTCAGAACATCGTCGAACATCTCGAGGCCGGCCTTCAACAAAGTTATCATGTCCGGGTAATATTGGTTGAGAATGTCGACTTCGTTTTCACTACATGCCCCAGGTCCATCTTTTACGATGATAATGGCATTTTCGAGTCGAGATGTCGCTATTGCTCCCGGAATGAGGAAGAGTAAGAGGAGAAGATTAAGAAAGATCATTTTCGGTGAGTTTCAGGGTAGGAAGTTGCTCAAGGGGTGCGTTCATTGAGACCTGAGAAAGAACGGTTGGTAGGTTGATAAAAGTATCTCGAGTTATGGTTCTGCTTCAAGGTGTGGAAGGGCTTGAGGCCGAGACTAATGCTAGGTCTACCCAACTGTATGAAGCTCAGCAGAGAGATGAATTCTCAACTCAAAAGTCTATATTTGGTCACTTCGTGGAGGCTGGTATACGAGACCAGTCTATATGTTATATCCGCGTCTCTCATACTCAAATTTACAGCTAGTAATTTCAGCCGGAATCCATGGGCTTCTATAATGAAGCGGATATTCCAAGCGCAGTTTAGTTATGTAGACACATATGTAGGTGCTTAAGCCCAGGCACAACCAAGTTTGAGTCACTTTGTTACTAGTTAGAGACTGATTGCTACTGTAGTCTCCGTTGTAATATTTGATCTTGTAGGTTCCTAAATGTGTGCGCCGGAGGGCCGCCATCCGTGGCTATTGTATAAGTCGACATTAAGTAATAGCTACATGAAAAAATTAGGGTAGGGCCAAGTCTGTACGCATAGTACAATAGTATGAGGTTGCCAAAATAAAATTTTATGAAGAGATATGTATAAAGAAAGCCTCTTTCAACAAATTTCGTATCCCCAAGGCACCTGGACGGGCCTAGATATGGCTAATGAGCGAAAGAAGAAAGAGAGGATTAAGGAATGTTAGATGTGAAAGAAGACCGCTGGTGATAGTTTGGAAACGGTATTTGTACGCGTACTGAGATGGGCTTTCTAATTGAATTTAGAAACGGTAAAGCTGGCGCCACTAGGACTAGACTTTCGACTGTACGCTGGGGTCTAGCCAACCAGAAACTGTTGAATCTTAGTATGTTGGTCACGTAATATATATCGTGTACCGAAGTTCCCATTTAGCTCGCTGCGCCGAACTTCGTGTATCTGCCAGTTATGCGACGCGGATGGGTAGAATAGCCTCAAAAAAGTGTCTTTTTATAGTTGACTGAAGGCGGAAATTTTGAATGTATCGTTACCAGTGGGCCTTCTGGCGGAGCGGGGCTCGTTCCCCGGTGATCCAGTCAGGCCGAATAAGCCTTTGTATATTTATCTCCCAGTCCATATCGTGCTATCTTGAGGGTTCGATGCTGCCAGTTCCGGCTAGGGCAACAAGTCTATCTGTGTACCAGAGGAAGGATATCTAATTTCGAAGCAACCCTGCCGTTTATTTTTCCCGCTTCGGGCCCTTTTGCGCGTCTAGTGCTGTTCGATGTCTTCTACTTCGAACGTGATCTGTCATATAATCCTTCCGACCTAGTGTCTTACCACAGAGAGGGCACACCGTTGACTTGTATCTATGATCTCTACTCAGATGTCGTTCGTAGAGTCTTTTATTTGTGAACACCTCTTTACACTGATCCACCTGACAAGGCCAAGATTTCCGACGGTGATGAGAACGACGTGCAGGGGGTAGTGGGATGGGAGGGGAGGAATTGCCTGGGGTGTATATTTGATGTGGCAGTGGTTTTATAGCATGCGGCGGGCCTGGGCTGTAATCTTCTTCGGGCTCCTCTTTCTTGATGACAGGGAAAGCACTTCCAGTATCGGAATCGGGCCTCCTAAGGGGTTCTGTATGTAGTTCTGGTGTCTGGCTGCCAAAATCGGTCAGGGATCCTCTGTCCAGTTCCGGAGTCTCTTCCTTAAATTTTTTCTGCAGTAGTGAATCTGACGGGCTAGGCCACGGAAGCTTTAGGTTTGGGACCCCGGCAGGAGAGAACCAAGTTTTGCTATCCTCGAGCTTGAAGATGGGTTCACTATCCTCAAGTTTAATATTCGGCTTCTGATCTTCTTCCTCAGGACTGCCCAGGTGCTGGATTTTCTCGTCGGTCTGTGTCGTGGAGCTATCCCTTGAACTTCTCCAGTGCCAGTCGCCAGTTTCGGGTGCGTGATTGAGCAGCACGGCTATTGTTATACCAACAGTCATGTTAATCTCAATTATGTATATGTAACGCGTCTTCGTCTTTAACAAAATATCACTTTCTCGTGCCGGGGAGAAAGGTAAGAAATTAAAGCAAGAAAAGAGGTATGGTACCTTGTGGGTCAACGTATTCACAGGGTGCCGTATCACTATCCTGACTTAGACAAACGAAATCGAGCAGGTAATGAGTTTGAAATAGAGGTGGGCGTTTGAAGGATAATTGGTAGAATGACGGTGGGAGTGAACTGAAAATCTTGAATAAAAGGGCAAGGTTGAGACGGCACAACCAGTAATTGTACTGGTTGGGCAGCCCCAAATCCGTTACACGGCCAGGCCAGGTGGTCTATCTTCACAGAGATATATTATAGGCAGGATTTCTATTCAGATTCATCGGTTAGTAATTGGTGCGTAACGTTGGACGGGCTGTGCAAGCCATTGCGCAGCTGCAGAAGTCCGAGTAATCTTAGAACACGAACAGGATCTGGAAATTGTATGCGTACGTGAGACAAAGGTCGGGATGAGGGTTCCACAGAATACTTCAAAACAGCGACGTTGCGTTCCTGGGGAGGGAAGGTTGGGATGAACGGGATGAGCTCTCTATTGAATGCCTTGAGTTATCAGGCATTCTTATATAATACAGGCTGTTAGTGGTTCCCCTAGCACTTCCATTGACCAACGGTCTTCACGAGAACATGTTGGGGCACGGGTAGAACTGGCTGGACCGTCCCGTTCCAGACCCCCATATTGTGCGGGTGGATCGATCGAACGGCAGGCTTCAGCTCTTCTGCACGGGCTCCTCTGGATTCTTTGCCCGGGTGGCTGCGTCTTCTTCCCTGTTCCTTGTAGTTTTATTACAGGGGTCAAGGGTAGAAACGAGTCACCCTCCCGTACCCCGCTCCATAATCTGTTCCCAGCTTTGTGCTGACGGTACATGTATACAACAAAGTACGGTTTACTAGTAGTTGTATTTTCCTTGGCCTGTGTGCGTTTTCAGCGCATGACCAGATCGGGAAGACAGCAGGCTCGGTAAGCCATATAAGAGGCCTTTATCGACAGGTAACCGTTCCTGCATGCATATAGCATTCCATTGATGCCTCTTGTTCTGTTTATCACGTCGAGCCGCCCGCACGGGTAGCGGGAGGCATCGTATGCACTCATCATCATGAGCTCGCCTCGTTCCTTGTTGGTGAAGACGCAGGGAGGAGCCATGGATTCGCCATATGGTCAAGGGCAGGGATCACGAACCGTTATTATGAGGACAAGTCAAATTCAAAAGATCCTTTTTGGAAGAGGTGATGAAGATCAATTAATGGGAAAACCTGAAAGAGTGGATAGTTACAAGAGTAAATAGTAACAAGAGTCAGAAACCAAAGATTAAAAGTCCAACCGAAATATCTCGTAAACCAGACATGTATGAAAAGACCAGAAAGTGTGGAAAACAGCGATTAAACTCATCCATGAACTGAGAAGTCGTCCTCCGTAAACTTGGAAACATTAGAAAAAATGAAGTAGAGAGAAACCCAATTGTGAGGTCTATACAGGATTTTGCCAGAGTCTAATATGCCAGTGCAGCCATCACCAGCGTTTCCCCAGGACTTCTTACCAACGAGATTCCTGAATCACTAAAAGCCTCAAGGGTGCTAATCACTTCGCTCGAATCCCCATACCCTAGGCCTCTGGCATGACACCGACCAACTTCTCCACATCGACCAAGGCTGGGACATTGCCATTTCATCCATTAAATTTTCAAAGGAAGGTAGCTGCTGCCTAGAAAAAATCTAGTCTATCTTCTTCGAGAAATAAAACAGACTCCACAACAGCATCTCAATCTTTTACAACGGGAAGAGATTGTGCGAGGTCAGGCCAGAGACTTGTAAGTTGAGTTCTAGAGTAGACGAAGGGAGAAAGTGTAGGACACTTGGTGGAAAAATTCAGTGAATAAACAGGACCGCTAGGAAAAGGGTCCATGAAGAAAGCTATGTAACGGCAGTACCTAGTGATCCAAACCCGGTTGCATTAGGGAGATCAGCAGGTCCTTCGTTGAAGCTAGGAACTTTCTTCCTGCATAGGAGTAGACTCTAGGGGTTGATTTTGGGTCTGTTTTTTGTGTGACCTCAACGCGATTAGGTCTCTCTGCGGATTGTTTCCATCTCTTGCATAACTTCTCTCAGTTCAGAATCGAGCGCTTCGTGCTTTTCACCAAGCGCCGCTATTTTTGCTTGAAGAATTAACATTTTATCCTGCGTACTAAAAGGCAAAAAATCAGAGAGGGTGTGTTGATTGCCAACTACCGGATGTGGAGGAAGTTGGTCGAAGAGTAGTGGCGTGGCCTCGAAGTAGGATAGGGAACTAGAGGTGCTCACAGTTGGACTTGGGTTGGAGGACGGGTGCGAAGCAGAGGAGCCGGACGAGGGGGAGGAATGGGCTGGAGAATTTGCAAGCTTCGCCTGCAGAGCCGCCAAATTGTCCCGATGACGTTTGGACTCATCGTGTTTCTTGCGGTTGTCTTTGCGTGTAAGAAGTTGATCACAGATCTCGCAAGAAAACAGCGGCTTCTCGTGTTTCCCCATGTGCATCTCGAACTCCCGTTGCCTCGTAAAGGCCTGTCCGCATCCTTCCCAACGACAGAAGAGCGTTGGTTGCCGGGGTCGTTTGATGCCGGTCTTTCGTCGCTCTGGGGCAGCTTTCTTTTGGACTCGAGAGCGCTTGGTAGTGGAAGCGGAGAGCTTTCTTCGTCGCTTCCCTCCGTCGTCTTCTCGGAGCCTTCTCTCAGCTAAAGCATTTAAATCCTCAGCAGGGCTAGAAGTCGGCTGAGGGCTTTGCGAGCGCCCAGAAGCCACTGAGGACATGACGGGGGAGCCAAGTGCATCCTCAAGGCCGGGAAGTGAGTCCGGGGACCCGGAAAGGTAAGAGTTCGGACTTGTGTGGTTGTCGGAGACATGTTGGAGGCCGACTGCCTCCTCCATGTTGTCTTCATCTGGAAATAACATAAAATCATGCCCAATAGTGATGGGCTCTTGATACCGAGGGTCTTCCACTCATTGTGATTAGCCACCGACGAACAAACGATAAAATACGTTAAAGAGTTTGGGAGACTGACCTAATGACCCCGGCGCGAAAGCATTGCAAGAAACAGAAGCGAAAGGAGTGTCGGTAGTTGGTATAATAGCCTGAGGGCCGGGCATATTCAAATAGGTAAAAACATCGTAATTAGAGAGGGAATTATCTATAAAATTGTATGGGTTTAGCCGCTAGGTTTAGGTCCAAGCACAATTAATAGATAGGAGAGTGACTTACGACTCGACTCGGCAGCAAAGTCGGCCACGCATCCGTTCAAGAGCTCATAATGAGCGCTTGCATGATCTTCAGCAGCCTGAATAGACAGACTACTGCGACCAGAACCACTAGAGTAACCTAGCAGTTCACTGTCATAAATCTCAGTGGACTGAACTCTCCCGTGTTCAGCTTCGTGAGATCTAGAGATCTGATTTAGAAGAAAGGACACCTCAGAATCTAGAGGGGTGTCCTGGTCGAATGTATGAAGGGTCTGATCGTGATCGGAGTTAAAAACCTGATCACAGAAATCAGAAATTTTGGCGGTTGGGTTAACGGTAAAGACGACGACTGAGGACTACCACCGGCCGGAGAACTCGCGACGACCGGCTTGGTGTCCGAACCCGAACTGACTACGGTAAAGGCCGTAAGCCAGCGAGGGATTAGTGTTTATTCTCTGTCGGAGGTTTAATTGTTGGAAGTCGGTAAGTGCCTCGTTGAAGGCAAGAGGCAAAGCAGTTAGGTCTATGAGGGTAATCCCCCGCTATGAAGGCGAAGAGAGATGCCTTCGTTAACGAGGGAGGGACAATGAGAGAGATTTATCTCTCCCTCGAGTGGGTGGAGGTTCCTTCTGACCCCCAAAATCCAAGGCTGCCGGAAAACTTTCAGATTGTAGGCAACATTTGCAGGGATCCCAATTCAGAGCTGCCAAGGCCTTTCCAACCGCATTTCGGGCTGGAGCACCAAATCCCCGCACCAATCGTATGCCGCTGTAATGATACTTCGAGAAACCAAAGAGCCTCGCATGGGCGGTTTGGAGGATCGAGGGGTTTGTGCTAAGCCTGGCTAATTTGCTTCAAAATACCACGCAACGCACAATCCTTGGAATTGCAACATGGGACGTGATGAGCGACACGATCACGACTGCACAGGTCATGCCACGGAACGTAATACCACTACGATCACGGTGATATACCCCAACAATTTATATATATTGCTATAAGTCTTCAAAGGTAAACACGCATATCAAGCCTCCAGTCCCATACTGCATCATCCAAACCCCAGGTCGGCGAGATCAAAACAACAGGCAGGAATAGCAGCGCGATAAGAAACTTACGTAGGCAGTCGCACGAGAAACGACTGACGAGCATTAAGATTTGAATTTCTATTTCACCAAATGCCTCGTGAGGACGACGTAATAGTGGCTTAGTATCCTGGAGACGGCGAATTAATAACGTCGAATAAATTCCCAAGGAGAGGATGGTCAAGTGTTCTGATGATACCCTGCCGCCGCCCCGGTAGATCCTACCCCCCAAAGTATAGCAATATACGAGGCATCTACCCAATAAAAGAGTCATAGGTAATGTCCTCCATCATATATCTCAGAGAGATTCTAATCAGCCTTGCAAGGGATGTTGAGGTTCTTGTGAAGGCAACGGCGGTAATCGAAACAGAATATTTGGGCGCATTGAATCCTCGGCTTCCAATTGGGACAACCCTCCCTGCATGGCTGCTTGGGTCTACTGCTTGATAACGGCACAGCTCCCTCCTTCGCACTCACCGTAAGTTCACATGTCCAGACAATCTTAGGAGACTCGCACCACAATGTCGGAAACTCTTCGAATTCTTCGTAGAGGCTTTCCTATAACCCGGCTTCATACCAATACTGCAAAGACTTCTCTTTCAATTTCTGTAAGTGATACGTCCTGTTTGCATTGGTTCAGTTACTGACAGGGGTCTTGCCTAATGGAATTGTTGTGCTAACTATCTCAAGTAGGCCGACAGAAGATTTATCTCACGGTCCAGGTCTTGAGTGCCCATACTATCTTCTCTCCATAGACACCACAGCGTCGTGGATGGAAACACCCACAACCAGAAACAAGTCCGGACACGTATTGAAAGTACCCCGAGGTATTTTGACACCAGAAAACCTTCCCAACCCACCAACCCACACAACACAGTTATGTGCCAGCTGTGTGGCCAGCAGAATAACAAGGCTGATAGACAACCAGACCTACAAAATGAGCATAAGTGCATGGATCCATGGAAGACCAAACAAGAAGTACTTTGCAAATATAACCTAATTGACTGGGAGAGCTTACAGCGATTTGATAAACTCTTGATATTCTCGGCCGCTCGGAATGCTCCGTCAGCTCGAGAAGAGAGTCCTCCAGACTCCTCGGTGTGGAACCTAAGGGTTCAATTCGTACGGGCAGTATTCAGGACAGGCCTATCTATTGTACCACATGCCTCGTAAACCCGTTGTGCCACATGGATCCTTTGTAATTCGATGCAAGCAGGCCGAGCGCGGTGGGGCGAGCATGCGAACCAACCTTCATAGGCAGTGGACTGGATCGTCTTGGCATGAAATTCAGGCACTCGATTGGTACTAACCATCAATCACTACACAGCTGGCCATCTGCGTGGGCTCGATCGATATCTCTCAGCAGAAGCGTAATACCATATCACACTATTAACAACCTAAGATAATTGTTATACCGCATTTTATATCCAAACACCTCAAACTGCTATTAGAATTTCGAATTTCAAGATCAACCATCTCCCATACGAAGATTTCCGAGTATCGATTCGTGATATATCTGTATTTCATTGTCTTGTAAATCAGACTGCCAGTGTTAGGTCGCTCTGATACCAGAATATAACCCAAACTGTACACCTAGTAAGTACTTAAGTGCGGGGTTTTATCATACCTTTGTCATAGCTCTATCATGAACGTCATAGGTGACGGGACTATCCAGAACATGAATCATGAAGCCTAGCACCTTCTTCACGCTCCGAATACTAGGAATACTCTACTAATTCATTCCAAGATCTAAAACAGCTCAAAGATACCAGGCCTCGCAACCATACCATAGAATCACTCAGAAAGTATTTCTCGGGCTTATACGCTGCGAAATCTAGACCTAGCACTATCCAGATCCCAACCGATACATCAGTTCGTTTCTCGACATCCGTCTCTCACCAACTCAGAATCCCTATTGCGTTCCTAGTTATACCTAAGTTCGGGTGTATTTCTCCTGCTATAGTCACCACTCTACAATCCCTTCTTTCTTTTTTTCACGCCCGTACGATCAAAAATTCCTTAAGAGTCATCGAAAAATACGTACAAGTTCCGATACCATCGCAGTATCGCCCAAAACCTCCTGCTTCTCTATTTAACGCCTCAACATGTCGGGCACGAGAATTTGTTTCGACTGGCGGGAGCAAAGATGCAGACGAGGATCAAGGTGTAAATATGCACATCAAGAAGCACTGCTGGAAGCATGCAAAGAGTACCAAAGATCAAGAAACTGTCGTCGAGGAACGAAATGCCCGTACGGCCATTTCGTCATCGCATCACAACCTCAAGTACCCAACGGCCAGCCGCAGGCGATCACTCCCTCTACTCTACCCCCCTCCCCTCAAGCGACTGCTACCAACACTTCCAAGCCTATTAGTACTTTGGAAAGCTGGAGGAGAATCTGCAGAATTCGTACCGGTGTTTACTCGTCGACGCAAATGAAGACTTTCCTTGAAGGAGCTCTAACTCTGATAACATCCAAGGACGTCGGAATTCTTCAGGAAGTAATCAAAGAGCTTGCGGATGAAAAAAACCTAGTACACGTTCGACAGCTGCTAGAAACAGATCTAACATACGATGGGACTACAGGAGAACTAAATTTTATCAATCACGGTATCCCATTCCTAAAGATTATCACCAACGCCGAGTTCCAAAACTCTATCGTCATCGAACGATATGCAGGCACAATCTATAACGTCATATATGGTCCTTCCGGCACTCGCGGAGTCAACTTTTTCGCCAAAATTCTATCTCGCTCAAGAACTTTGATGTCGAACAACCCCGATGAGTACCTAGAAGTTCTTCCGATGATTGTATCGGCCCTCAGACACACTATTCACTTGAACTCCAGTGCAATTGTCCAGGATGGAATAAAGCAAGCCGCAAAAGAGGCCTTGGCCCAGGCAAAGGAACAGAATTTGCTCCAAAATCCCGAAATGAGGCATCTTCATCAGAACTTCAAGATAATTAACGAGCAACTTAGCCTTGGGGAGCAAATACCGTCCTTGATCCCGACAAAACCGACAACAAACGGCCCCAATTCTGTTTTCTCAAGTCTTGCCGGCTGGCTAGCAGGCGGAAGTAGGGGAATCGCCCATCCTATCCTCCATCCGGCAATTCAGGCTACGACACGGCTGCCCGGAGACCTTTCAGATCTTGGGCCAAGACATGATAACGACCACGCCTCGATCGCTAATATTCACATCCTGCCCACGGCCGAAGAGATTCGCTCCGTTGAGCCCGAGTACCTTCCAAAGCTCGGCGAAAAGACAGCCCACTTCGACCGAAACCAGAAACTTCTCGACAGTCAATTCAGACTCCTTCGAGAAGATAGCATTGGCTGCCTCCGTGAGTCCCTTCGCCAGATCATTGAAAACCGCGGGGATCTGGAGGGTCTCCGAGGATCCAAAAGACGAAATAATGATAGACTCAAAAGATTCTTCACCGCCGGCACTGCTGTTAATATCCACGAAAACGTCAGAGTCGAAGAGGTTGACTTTTCCCCTGCTAAAGGGTTACAAATTCGTATCTCATTCGACCAACCAGCACCACATGGGAACGAAAGGGAGCGGCGAGAGTGGTGGGCACATGATAACATTCTTGAATTTAGCTCACTTGTGTGTATCCTTAACGAAGAAAATGACGCAGTCTTCTTCACGGTTGCCGACCGATTCTTGACGCAACAAGACATCAGAGAGCATGACAGAGATAATATGGCGAACCACTCTGATCAGAAAATATTGACACTAGCGCAAGATGCCACGCGCGCCGGGATCACCTTGGGCTTCGCCAATATAGTTCGAGAAACAGATATTGCATTGCTTTCGAGGCTAATATTTGCCCCCAGATTTTCAAAAATCGACCTCATTGAATTCCCAAAAACATTGCTAGCATCGTTTCGTCCTATTCTACAAGGGTTGCAGAAACGTATCAATAGAACGGAGGCAATTCCCTTTATCGACTGGCTCGCACCCGACCCATCCCTTGATTTCCAGCAATCCAGTGAGGATGATTCCAACGTTGACGTTCGACCACCCCCGTACGCCTCACGCCCTGGTTTCTTTTTTGACTTGGGATCAATTTTCACAACCCCTCCTAATGCACCGGTTCCACTCTACCCAGCAGCAAACAATTTTGACACACAGAAACTGCTTGATAATACTACTTTGGACGAGGGGCAGGCACAATCACTAGTAAAGGCCCTTTCCCGTGAAGTTGGCCTCATCCAAGGCCCTCCAGGCACAGGAAAGAGTTTCGTCGGGACAAAGATTGTGAAAATTTTGCTTGCAAATAGAAGAAAAACCGACCTAGGCCCCGTAGTTTGTGTGTAAGTAAAGACTTTGTATTCCCTCACTCCATTCCGTAGGTTGTACTGATGCCTGGTGGATGAACATTAAAAGTTGCTACACCAACCACGCACTCGACCAGTTTCTTGAACACTTGCTTGATATTGATATCACCAACATTGTCCGGCTCGGCTCGAGATCCAAATCCGAGCGACTTGAAGCCTATCTCTTGAAAAATCTTGTAATGTCTACCGCGAGCACGCGAGTTGAAGGAAAAGAGATATGGGACCTCAGGGATGCCACTAGGACACTAGCCACCGAGGCTGCCGACTATTGCAAGACTCTCACTAATCTCGATTCAGAAGCTACAATCCGCTCTCACGTCGAGGATAATTATCCAAGCTTCTTCCAGGCGCTATTTGGAGAGGATAAAGACGAGGAAGGTTTTATCATCAAACATGGAAGTGGTAGGCAGAAGCCCTTCACGGTTTGGAAGCGGAGGGCGCGGGCAGGGAACATTAGAACATCCGTTCGGTCCATTATCAATAGCAACCCAAACCCTTGGTCCCTGTCTCCATTCGAAATCAATGCGATTCTTACGTTTTGGAAAGGAGAAATCCTTGAAAATGCTATCACCAGTCTTGCGGAAGTTACGGAAAAGCACCGTATCCAAAACGAGAAACTATCAACTGTTAAGAAAGAAAGGGATCGAAGATTGCTACAAGGAGCAGAGATCATCGGAGTAACAACCTCCAGCTTAGCCAGCCACGCTGATATACTAGAAAGAGTTAAGGCGAAAGTGTTATTCTGTGAAGAAGCTGGTGGTATGTCTTCCCCTACAATATTCTAAGTATATATACAAACACCTAACCATTTCGCAGAAATTTTGGAAGCCCACACAATCACTGCATTGATTCCCTCAATTGAACATATGATCTTGATCGGCGATCACGAGCAACTTCGACCCCATGTTGCTAATTACGATCTCTCAACAGAAAGCCAGAAAGGCAAAGCGTACGCCTTAGACGTCTCGCTTTTCGAGAGGCTCGCCCGACAGCCCTATGGAAAGCTTGCACTGAGTTTCCCCATCGCAAGTCTCAATACCCAACGTCGCATGCACCCCACAATTGCGGACTTGATCAGACTCAAGACCTACCCTAAGCTCCTCGATGCAGTTCCAGAATACCCGCCCATCCCTGGCATGAAGAAGAGGTTATTCTGGATGAATCATGGGCACTCGGACTCGAAGGGCGACGCTATCAAAGCAACAACTTCCTTTACCAATGAATTTGAGCAGGAAATGGTTCTTTCATTGGTCACACATCTTTTGCATCAGGGTGTTTTCAAGGAAAAGCAGATTGCCGTTTTAACCCCGTACCTTGGGCAAATGTCCAAGTTGAGACGACTGCTAGGGAACACCCTCGATATCGTCGTCGGAAGCAGGGACCAGGAAGCTCTAGACGACGCTGCAGACTTACTCGATGACGAGGAGGAGGAGAAGAAACCGGAAGATGCGGGACCGCAGAGCATAGTTCGAAAATCGAGCCTTGCTGCTGCCGTTAGGATCGCCACAATTGACAACTTTCAGGTAAGCAGACAGTTTTTTTTGTGGTCCCAGACATATTACCGAGCTAACAGGCGATACGTATTTTAGGGCGAGGAGGCAGATGTAGTGATTATTTCCCTTGTACGCAGTAACAAAGACCATCAGTGCGGTTTCCTAAAAACAAGTAACCGTATCAATGTCCTTTTAAGGTAAGCAATAGCGCCATAGTTGTGCGAAACCGCCCAGACACTTTTGCTAACAAGCCCTAGTCGTGCCAAATGGGGGATGTACGTTATTGGGGATGCGAATACCGCTGGATCTGTACCAATGTGGTCGCAAGTCATTAGTCAGATGAACCTCAACAGCTGCCTCGGAGATGCCCTCGAGTTGCAATGTGATCGGCACAAAGACACTCCGATACACGTTGCTTGCAAGGAAGATTTTATCACTTACGCCCCAGAAGGTGGCTGCAGCATGAAGTGCGAATGGAGATTGAAATGTGGTCACGCATGCATGTCGAAGTGCCACTCGACTGCTATGCACAACCTCACCGGGTGCTTCGAGCCATGTCCCAAGCAACTCCCAGGCTGCGAGCACCCATGTGTTTCGGGGTGTGGCCAACCTTGCGATCCATGCCGCGTTCCCGTTCGAGAGGTTCCCCTAAAGTGCGGCCATAAGGTCACCACAATGACATGTTGGCAACATCAAAGACTACCCGACTATTTTTGCAGAGCAAGAGTTGAAAAGACCGTGCCTGGCTGCAACCACCGAGTCACAGTTGAGTGTGGACGCGATGTAGATTCACCGGATTTCCGCTGTTTCTCAATATGTGGCGCCTATCTTGAGTGCGGTCACTCTTGTCAAAGGCGGTGCAGGGACTGCAGAAAGCCATCTACCGGCACCCCTGGCTCTTTCGAACTGGATCATGGCGAATGCAAGCAAACGTGCAAAAGGCCGTTCAACACCTGCTCACACTCTTGCGAGCAGACTTGCCATGATGGCAAAGATTGCGATTTATGTGAGAAGAAGTGCGAGATCCGTTGTGCACATTCGAAGTGCAACAACAATTGCAGAGATCCCTGTCAGCCGTGTGCTGAGCAGTGCACTCTTGGATGTGAGCACCAAAGGTGTATAATGCCTTGTGGAGTTTCGTGTAACATTCTTCCATGTGACCAGCTGTGCCCCAAACTCCTAGATTGCGGTCACCAATGTCCCTCGATTTGTGGAGAGAGATGTCCGGACAAGAAGTTCTGCCGAGAATGCGGCTCAGACGAAGTTCTGGACTTCGTTGTCGACATGCTGATGTTCGAAACGTACCGAGAATCCAAGGATGAACCAATCATTTTCTTGCCATGCAATCATTATTACACGGTTAGTACTTTCGACGGGGTTGCAAAGATGAAAGACTTTTTTGAGTTTGGCGCCACGGAAGGCTGGAAGATTACCAGGAGATATCTGCAGGAAAAGTCATCACCCGAACTCCCCAGGTGCCCAAAGTGTCGAGCACCTAATACAACATCCGCCCGATACAACGAGGTAGTGAAGAAATCCCAACTGCAGAATTCTATTCGACAGTTTACCCTGGCCTCACACAATCGATTGATGACGATCATCAAAGAAATTGACCATTTCCAAAACAATTTGGAGAAATCAAGAGACTCATTCAGGCCAGACAGTGTAAAAGCGTAAGCGCTGATATTCTCTCCACATAGTCAAGATTCACTCTAAGGTTTCTAATTCGCACAATTAGTATCGTACAACGCTACAAGGGTATTAATAGACTATACGAGCAGGTCAGACAGTACAATTTCCGGGTCCTGAAAGAAGAACAGCCGTATCATCGTGTCTACGAGCTCACAGTTTCGGCGTGCCGCAAATATAATATCAGTCCAGAGGAGTACAACCCTTCCGTAGTCCAATACCGGTTCGGCATCGAAGGAGAATACCAAGAGCTACGGTTGACTCTTTCAACAACTTGCGATATGGATATAATCGCTAGCCGAGCTGCGACGAAGGAAGAAATGAGGAAGGAACTATGGAAGAGGATAGCTAACCAAACAAGCTCCACAGTTCTTAAGTGCGACAATCTGGTACATGTTTGCAAGGAACGGAAGCAACAGCTTATCGAAATACAAGCACGCATTGCATTGGCCAAGTTTGTGACCTTGCATATCAAGCATAGGGACGAGATGAAGAAGGAAGAAGATAAAATATCAGACAAAGATGCCATTGATATGAAAGAGGATATCATCAATGACCTGAAGGAATGCCTTAAGATCTGCGACCGTGTTCCTAATTGCAAGAAGCTCAAGCCAGAAATAGAAGAGACGATCAAGTCTGTCAACGGCGGCGTGTTCTACTCGGCGGTTACCGACAAAGAGATGAAGGAAATTTATGATGTGATGACGCGGGAGTTTGGGGGGACCGGGCATTGGTATGTCTGCCCAAATGGACACCAGGTATGCTCTCTCGTATATTCCCCTCTTTATGAATATTAGTAACACTTGTCCCATAGTTCACAGTCGGAGAGTGTGGGCAACCGATGCGAATCGGCAGATGTAATGAATGTGGAGCTGAAATTGGTGGACAAAGCCATGTTCCAGTTGCTGGGGTCAACCGAGATACAGGCCTCGATGTGAGGATGCAGAATATGAGCTTGTAGGCTTTTCGGGTATCAGTCTATTAAGCTTTCGGATTTTCAACGTCTCTCTAAATTTTTCACGGCCAGCATTTTCTTTTTCAGGAAATTGAATATACAGCGGGGTAGCAGGGATATTAACTTTACAATCGAAATTCTTTCATAGAAACGGGCCACTTGATCTTTCGTGTACTGTGTATAGTGTTCACAAAAGTGATGTGTGTAAACCATGTCTGAGGGCTAGCCTAGAGTGGTGCCTCCAACACATTAACCTGTTGTATTTTGAGATTCACAAGTTAACATGCCTCAGTGTCAGTCTCGAAGACCCCTTCCCCAACTTGGCCTCAATATTGCAGTCTCTGAGCCCAACCTTGGAATAGCAAGTCCAAGTTTACTTACTTAACTTATTGACATGCCCGCAGTAGGTGAATTCTCCCGGGCTCTCAGGAAATTTATCCAACATCTTCTAGAGGTCGTTCAAAACAGCTTACGAATGCGCGGCACAGTCCCCTTCGCGAAGGAAGACCCCAGAAGTTCTCGGCCCCTACATTTGTCTTGTACGTTGGGGTGGAAAAGACGCGAGAAGTTATTCGAATGTATGGCGAATATGTATATATAAGGTTGTGTAACAGCCGTCCCTCTGTCAATTCTTCGAGTGACCACTACAAGGGGTCCACCGAGTTTTCCCTGATGTAAGGCGTAGCTAAGAGATGTGGGGAGCTGTGCGTATACTTTAAACTGGGTGTACTCGGATCCGAGGCGATCCAAATCCAACCTTCAAATATTCGATGCACAGATTTACGTAAAGTGAATAAAACCAAATGTTTTAGGCCTCGCCCCAGTAACGCTTTCAGAATTTTCCTGGAACAGGATGTTCTTAGTCCCCAGTCAGTCGTAGTTGTATATGTAAATTCTAAAGTTCTAACCCTCCCGTGCCATTGTTATGGGAATATCCCAGAACAGAGGCTCTAGTATTTGGAACATCAAAAACCAACTTAATTTCTAACACACCTACCGGGTAACCAGGTAGTTTCGAACGTCTAGTTACGAGATCTAGACCGTTTCGGCTGCTAAAATTGGCCGCCATCCTCCAAAATTTCATAATGACTGGAAATCTCAACTCTTTAGAATGAATCAAGTATACCTACCAGGCTCAAACCATTATGTTGTACTTAGTACCAAATGACATGTCGACAGCCACGAGCTCCGACCAGCATCCGGAAAAATGAAGATATTAACATAGTGGGTTTGTGAGGTTGCAAGCTTGTATAATGGTTTGTAGCGGCTCGAGATCTAACTATAAATGATAGCGTTTCCTGTTCTCGTAGCTAGGTGTTCCCTCTTGTTCGTCTAGTCCTAGCTATAGACCGACTAAAACAAACGCCATTGGCTAAGTAGCTATACTTATATACGCATACCAGCCAATATACGTTGATAGATACTACGAGACTAAGTTCACAGTTGTGTAGAGCCGGTGCTGGCATCTAGAATAGAGTAAGCATCGTTGTTACATATATTCAAGCTCTGATTGTATCAGCTAACATGAACCACCATTAATGCATTAGGTAAGGATGCAGCTGAAGGGGATATTATCAATCATCATTACTCTCCTGTACTTCAGGATCGCAATCGCGACTTCGTCCAACAGCAGTCCCGGTACCAACCTCACAAGTACTGTCACCGACACTCCTCGTAACACATCGAGCCCTCCAGCCCCGCCACCTGGAAGGGGGAAAAAACACGAGCTAGCAAAAAAGATACCTCCATCGATATTCCATACACCCTGGTATATAGTCTGTCCCGCCACCACCGAAATACTCAGAGGAAACAACGACCCGAGCTCGTATATAAAAATTGCGGGAAGATCACGCCCCCGGGTTCGGGACCGTGGTCAAATCAATAACGTACTTGCGAGCTGCTATCGGTGTGCCTGTCATCCGGAAGATGGGACTATAGTGTTTAACTCGGATATCGGATCCGGTTGTGGGCAGGACTTATCCTTTACGCCGACAAGGTATAATTTTTGGTGGGGCAAGTACACCAGTTCCTGTTCATCGATACAATCTCATCGATCTAGATTTTATTATACTAGCTCTCGTGCATGAGAAGATGTCAATGCAAGATTATAAACTTTTGATTATCTAACTTTTTAATAAAGGATGCAAATGCATGATTAGCATGACCAACCCAGATTACGACCCGAGAGTTCCCATGGCGGAATACCAGGACGCCCTGAATAGAGTCCCATTCGCCGTTAAACAGCAAAACCCAGCATGGCATTGGCAACCTCATCCCGGCCTTCGTATGACCTGGCAAGGTCTGGCACCACCGACGTGGCAGGCCGCCGCGGAGCAGGCCCAGCAGTTGCAACAGCCGGTGTATGGACAGGAGGAAGAAAGATACCTCGTCCCTGAGGAGGATCCACCCCTCTATCTTTATGGCCCGAATGGCCCAGGCAACGAGCCGCCTGGGCTTCCTGGTATTGAAAGCTTCGACTTTCATCCGCTTGCAGACCAGCCCCCAGGCGCAGGTGGGAGCGGAGGTTATCATTATAAACGGGCCGAGGCACTAGAGGAGGCCGAGGGGAGCGGTGCTAGTCAGGCCCTGGAATATTTGAACGATTCATCGATTGAAAGCCTTGATGCATGCATGTATTTAGTTAACGTATTTTATCGATTGTATTCCCATAACCAACCTTCCAATCCCATTCCTTAGGTGTATATATATAGATATGTTGCCTCATTCGTGGCTAGACCCCGTAGGCGAATCTTATATCCATTCTAGATTCCTCAAACTAATCGCCAAACCAAATGTCTACAGCCTATCAAAAGAAACTTCAGAATCACATAATCCAATCAATTTTTAATTTTTTCATCTATCTACCCTTCAATACTTCCCACCCTCCCACGGCCTCAACACAGCCCCGAGAAAGAAAGAAAGAACAAAAGAACTCTTAATACACCCCACACTAATAAATATCTATGAACAGCTACATCTAATGCCATGGATGAAGGATACAGAGAATTGAAGAATGGGGAGAAAGGAGAAGAATAAAGGGAAGACATATGCAGTTCGTCGTCATCATACCCAAAAAGACGAAAAGGAAAAATAAAAGTATCTTTGAAAGGATATGTACAGTGAAAAGGGGCGGGGAAAATACCATGTTTAAAGTGTTCAGACGATGCCACTACTGACAAAGTAGTCTGATGAAAAGCCTCCCCGAAAGAAAAAAATGCACCCCAGATTCTCAACTATCTTGACACTCACCAACCACCAGGTACCAATAGTCAGATACTATGGCCGAGGAAAAAACCAACAAAACTAGAATGCAGAAAGTACTAAAAGGGAATTATGATACAACCGAACGCCGATGCCCAAAATGAAACAAAAGAAGACCCCCAAAAGTGAAAAGGTAGTTGATGCAATGAAAAATAAAAGAGCAGAAAAATCATACGCTAATGAAGTTCACCTCCCAATAGTTTTACACCACCGCATGGGTAGTCCTTTCCCCCCTTTTAGTCATGGGGTGCCTAGTTAGACCCTAAATCCCGTCAAAGGAATACTTCTTCTCCTGACTGCCCTAGACCCTGGTGATCTGGGCGGCGAACTAGGCGGCGAGATCGAATCGACAGGAACATCCGGGATCGGGATAACTGTCTTCTCGAAACTTTCGCTCAGGACCTTGTCAAGGATGAGAGTGCTGCCGTTGCTCTCTGCTAGAGTTGTACTAGTCGCATTGTTGAGAGCAGTGACACTCAAACGTCTGGGTCCGAATGTCAGGTCGAAGCTTCCATTTTCGTCCCGTGCAGCCAAAGCGGCTTTTGTGAGAGATGGTGAACGAAGACGGGGAAATGGGGCAGTAGAGTAGATTGTGGTTGGAGAGGATGCGCCATCCGAGCCATGGATGTTGAAGTCACGTTCGCTAGACGATCTAGGAGTAACTTCGGTCGCTGTTTCCCAGGATAAGGAGCGAGCCGGAGCGGAGAAGGGAGGTGACGCCGGCGACGCTGGTTGGCGAGAATTTTCACTGTGGGCCTCGCCAAGGACAAGTGGTTGAGGACGCGAAATTCGTCGGTTGGTATATGACGCCGTAGAGACTTGAAGGGTAGCAGGTGGAACCCTTGGGAGGTTCGCAATCTCTTGCTGTTGCTCTTCCGCGACCCTGCTAGCCAACGATTCGATAGACGGTAGTGTTGGAATCCTCATGATAGTTGGCTTTGGTCGGCTTGGTGCAGTCGGTCTTGAAACTAATCGTGGCTTAATATTCTCCTGCATCATTTCATCCTCATCGGCCAGTGCCAGTCTCGGTGCCTGTTTGCCATCGCTCTTCCATACCGGTGCCGGAGGAGGCTCCATCATCCACATCAGGTCATTGTTCAGGCCATGCGTCGCACTCGTCGTCTCAGCGAAGTTCTGGATCAGAGGAGCGGCTTGGCTGCCTTCTCGTGGTCGGACAATCTGGTGACGTCGCCATCGGGAGTACGCCATCGGGGCATATGTATCGGACGAAGCCATCGACATCACGTCGCCCTGTTTCGTATTCGTCTGCTCAGTTCCAGTGTAGTGGTGATAGTGGTGAGACACACGGGCCATGATGGATGGCACAATGTTCGTCTCGACATTGTCGGCAGTCGTCTTGATTAGTTTTCGAAGCGCCTTCGGTCGGTTTTCCACCTCATACCTCCATCTCTCGCGAAGAGACTGGTTTGCGAGGTCAGCTTCCTTCCGGACCCGTTTAGAAGTCTCGGTCATGCCACACCAGCCACAGGAAAAGAAGTAGAAGACACCGGTCTGGACAATGACCAGCGGCGATGTCCGCTTCGTCGGCTTGGTCTCGGCTTCCTCATCATCCTTAGCAGACGGGAAGTTCCCAGGGATCGAAGATAATGGAGGAAGAGGAGTAGGTTGGTTGGTGACTACAGGTGAGCATACGGGAAGATAGAAGCGGTCTACGTCGTCGGAGATAGAAGGACGCTGGCTAGGAAGGTCGGCTAAGTAGGAGTCTGTGTCGGAATCTTCGTGCGGTGGAACACCATTATGATTGTTATGTGTTGAGGACGCCGGAACGGGATGAGGAACCGCCAGCATTTTGAATTGGGAATAGTTTGAGGAAGTTGCTGAAATGAAGCCCCGGACAGGAGGAGGAGAGTTGTCGGGGAGGCTGTTTACGACGTCGGCATCGATAGGAGCATGTTAAGAAGGATAAGAGGATGACGATGAGGAGGAGTCTTAATCTTGAGCGGAGAGCGATGAGATGTTAGTTGACCCGACGTTGATGGTAATCAATAATCAATTAATAGGAGCATTGCGAGCGTTAATCCGCCAAACGTGGACAGGAAAAGCACTCGAACTAACGAATGGACGAACAATTTTACTCTGAAACGGCGTCAAGATGCAAAGAGAAAGAGCCGGAGATTCAGATGCAATTTCGAGAATGAGGTAAGCGCAGCGAAGGACTAGTTTTTAACTAGGCACTGACAGCTTGGCCTGTCAGACTAAAAGGAAAATAAAATGCATCGCAGAAGCATTGCTTGCATGAGATGGATCGATTATGGGGACGCGGACGGACGATGGGGGATGGGATTAATTATAGCAACAGCCTCGAGCCGCTCATTAACTAATCACTCTCCGAAGCGCCAACCAACATCGCAACAATTAGGCTTATGTCAAGCAATTGCAACTTACAGTGCTCAAATCGATAACGGGGTCCGGTTCCCAATTAATTCCGTTGGAGTTACTATCTTGGGGATATGGATGTTGAAATGATTGTATTGTATGTATTGTATTGTATCGGATCTGGAATCGTCGAAAGTCCGGCTTCCTCCTGAAAGTTTTCCCCAAATTGCAAAGTCCCGAATAGTTTTCCGTGACAGGTCCGACGTCTTCGGGTCGAAAGATCTATTGATAAAAGTAGACGCAGAAAATATAAATGTAATCAGGGCCCCTACAATCCAGCCGCAAGGAATTCCAGTCGCTCGTCTCCAGGAATCAAAACCCTCCACGAAGATAAAATATCAAGATATGCTGGCAAAAGGAGTCGAGGAATGCTTTTCCTGTTCGACGATAATACGGGGGGTGCGCAAGCAATTTAACAAAATTAATACCGCCTACCAAAACCGCATAACGAACAATTATCCAACCTTCTAACCTTAGCCTCTTTGCTAAACCACTGCTGCTCCCCACGTCGTCCTGGCCTGCCGTTTAATTCCCTTTCGCCCTGCCTTTAATCCTGCCTGTCATCCAGTTAACCCAGTCCGGAATGGTGCCTGACCCCAAGGCGAAAAGGTGGGGAGGCTTTGGCCAGGCTGCAGGGGCCACACCCACCAAATCCCGTCCATGTAAACGCCAACGTGTAACAGTATCGAAGATCATTTGAAGAACAAAAAAAAGCGGCATCTTAGGTCACTGCTTTGTACTGTACATACAGAAGAGAAGATGTACTCACCGCATAAGGGATGGGGGAGCAATGCTCATGTGGGCAAAAGGTTGCAGTAGTGAAGACAATTCCGTGCATCTATATCCCGCCCGTCTCGATGAAGACTCTCCAAGGGGAAAGCCGTTAACAAATACTTTTCCCCACTGCCAATTCAATAATCTGCAAGCCCAGCCGGCTGTCCGACACGCCCCCAAGAATGCCCAAAACCACGCATTGGCGCAGAAAACCAACATCTTGCACCTTCTATCGATATCAAAATTTCTCATATTAAAGATCCCCTCGTGCCATGTTGGACAAGGAACAAAGCATCATGCCGTGAACTTATGCCCCCTGAAACTCCACCGTCCAAACCAGTCTCACCATCGGACAAAGGCTAAACGTTTGTTCAATTCCAGAGTAAATTCCCCCACAGCCACTCCGTCCAAAGAACTTCCAAACCCTCTTTCCCGTCAAAAATCCCGCATTTTCAGAAAGTTGTCCAGGTAGACATTAAAGGCCAATAAAACCCAGGTTGCAAGGTCCTAAAAAGGAAGCGTTTAACGATTAGTCTTTGCTAAGAGATGCAACTGATCATGAGCTTCTGTGGGGTTGCTGCTCATCATTTGCTTCTTGCGAAAGACGGGATTACGCTACCCTTTTGCACGTCGATGCATATGAATGGGAGGGTCCTTCACGTGGGTCCAATGCCGACGATACCCTTGTCCACGGTATCCTCCGAACCATAGTTAGGTCAATGATTTTGTGATACAAATTGTGCCTCTCTTCAAGTAATTCCAGACCTTCTGAATGGATCACAAAGAAACCTCTTGTGAAAAATTTCAGATGATGAAACAGGCAGCACCGCCGCAACCGCCACAAAAAACTAGTTGCCGGTAACTATCCCAAAGTGAGGGTCGCCAACAGAACCCGTCGCCGGACGGGGCTCACAGCAACCATGAGCCGCGTACGTCAGTGCACCTTAGTCTACATGATTTAGGCTGTCGCTAGTTGCGACAGTTGGAGCCGATATCGATATCGAACGAAAACCCATTCCTATCCCTATTAATATAATAATATATTATAGCCGCAATTCGATTTCAGATATATTAGTTTCTGGCGGAATTTGTACATCCTTCTTTGGTGAATTCAGGTCGATTCTACCCCGCTTTTTCCCGTGTTTCCACAGACAAGCATCGGGCGTAGTCGGTCTGGTCGGATTATCTCCTCGGAATAATGTGGACAATCGGCCCACGAATCACGCTAGTAACGCAAATTTTCTAACCAAATCCAGATTGTGTGGTTTGTTTTGTCCATTTTCTATTATCAATTCAATTTCTCGATTTTTTGGTAAGTTCATAAGCAGCGTTACCAAAGACTGTATCCTCTTCTATGTTCTACTGCAAAATACGATGGTAAAGCCATCTCCCGTTGCCAATAATAGTGTAGCAAATTTAATAGGAGGCCGCTAAGAATACCTGACGGCTGGTCTGAAACTAACCTTTTCGGCTATAACGCCCCCTTCGGTGCTAATCGGTACAGACTTAAAAGATTGGCGATACTTATTAGAGTATTGGCGAAATTCATACACAATATTATACAAGATTCTAAGGGCTTTTGTACAAAGATTGCCTGGGCGGCAATAATGATATAATACATCAGGACAAAACATCTTAGGCCATTACTGTTTCACCAACTCGCCCTGAAGAGGCTCGTAGAAGAAAGTCATCTTGCCCTGAACTTTCTTAATGACAAACAAGTCAAGTCCCCATCCGCTCCTTGTAGTAACTCTGTTTGGCAAGTTATTAGTTCATAGGCTTCTGAAAGAGGTTATCGAAGAGATGGGGGATAAGGGCTTACACATCAAAGTTATCCCAAGCGCAGTTCTTCACCGATAAGCCCCGAAATTGCCCCAAATATCCGGTTCCTGTCAGCTTTAAACCGTTTTGAAGAGCTTTAACCTGTGGGACACCGAGCGACCAGAGCAGATGATCCCCCTTCAAAAGCATGTCGACACCTTTAATTTTCAATTCCTTGATGACTAGCAGATTGTCCTCCCAGACGATGCGTGCGATGTCGGTACCATTTTCTGATTTGTAAGTTCCGACATAATCGGAGATCAGAATGGAGCTGTAGGCCTTCCAGATAGCGGGGGCGAGAGTATTGTGAATATCAAAGGACAACGCTAGTGGGTCGGTTTTTGTAGCACCCTTGATAAGCTCTTCATCGCTTGCGCCCACACTGACCAAAGCTACGACCCCGTAGCCAAATTCCGGGAAGACAGAGAATTGGCTTTGGTGAGCAGGGTGACTTCCTAATTTAAACTGAATATTATATGTCCCATAATCTGGCATCATAGCGCGATAGGATTCCCAAGGAATGCCAACGGAAGTTATGCCATCAGTATTCTGATGAAGAGATTTCAACCAGGTATGACGTTGAGAATTGCTGATTAAAAGAGGATCGGGAGAGAGCAGAACTTTGTGAAGAAGCTTGGAAAGGTCATTGGAGGTCGAGAACATGCCCGCGGCGCTAAGATAATATCCTTTCGTAGATGGTTTGGAATTGGTCCCGCAAAAGTATGATCCATCCCGAGAGGATTGAAGATGTCATCTTTCATCATCTCGTCCCATTTTTTACTCTGTTTCGTCAATTTCTCGCGGTATCTTTCCGTGGCCAGACCCAGAAGATTGAATCCAGTATTGGAATCTGTAGGATGGAGGTTAGTTTGGGGGTCCCATTATAGGGCGTATATTGGAACACTTACAGCTTGCGGTTTCGCCAACCCGCCAGACCAGGTCTCTTCGGGATACTATATTGAGATAATCTTGAACGGAGGTGGTGCTGTTGATCTCTCCTTTGGCGAGAACGTTCTTACCGGGGATCGGTGGCCAGGCGACATTGTCGAAGCTTGACAAGATCATTTTGCCGACTTCTCTCGAAAGGCCGGCTCTATGGCCACCTAGCTCCCCGAGAGTGATATCCCCAGCGTCTTTAAAGGTGCTTCGGAGGCTGAACTCTGGAAGAACATCTTGAAGCCTTGACTCCAGTGTCAACTCCGGCACAAATCGCTTAATTTGTGCCTGTCTACTGAGAACGAGCGCCTCAAGAACTGTAAACATTTTCGTTACAGATAAGATTCTGTGGATCGAGTTCCCATTAATAGTTTCTGTGGATGCGGTTTCGTTTAGACGCTTTTTCCCTTTGTGAAACTCCCACACTTTGCCTTTCGAGGAGTGGACAATGCTCAGAGATATAGCGTCCTTGGTCGCATTTGTAGTGGATTTCAGCATTGAATCGATCTGAGCTAGAGCTTGTTTGACGGCATCATGATTCATAACGCGAGGGTCGCTAAGAAGGAACTGCGGTGGAGGAGGTGCACATCTCCGTTCGGGGTTCGCGGCGGAGGGATTGCCTGATACCAAGATGGTTTTGCCCTCATAGTTCGACGATACTTCGCGCTTCTGTGGAGTTGATTGAGAAACCAGGACACCTGCTCGCAACGATTAGAATTTTCCATGCATATACGCCCAATGGAATATACTAGGCAGAGTTACTTACTAGTACTGCTTTTGGTGATGTAGGTGGCCAGGAGAACTCCAACCGAGAAGCCAACGACCGTCCAGCAGGCGCTGGACAGCCACTTACCCTTCCCCTCCTTTCTCCCTTTTATTTCCAACTTCTCGCCGAGGAAAAGTTGTGACTCCATTGTTGATATCTTCATTTAATCTGTATTGTTGATGCTTGGGTTTCTGACCTTTATTCTAACGGGGTGACGAGCCATGGCTATATATATTGACTAAACCTGGCATCACTAAGAAGTAAATACAGCGTCCCTGAAGCCGAGGTTTCTGACACCAGTTGCACTTTCCACTAACGTACAGGCCGAACTCAGTACTCAACATGAGGGCGTTGGACCTCTCATGCAGACCTCATTCAGGTCCGTTTAGGAAATCCGCCTGACATTTTCACTATAGCTTGTTGGTTGTAGTGTTGTTTCTGCTGCAGCTGTGAGCAAAATTCAAGTTGAAATCAAGCATCCTCGGAGAAAGCCCAAACACAGGCCTTCTGAGTTCTCCTGCTGCTGAGGCATCGGTTTAGTTTCGACTCAGGAAGATATTTCTGAAGGCGTGGAGAAGGAGCATGCGCATGCCCAGGCAGTGAAATAGGCGATAATAACGGGATTTGGGCTAGACAGTTTCGATGGAATCGATCACATCGATTCATTAGTGTTTCAGTTGTATGCACGATGAATCTCGAAGAACGCAATATTCATATGCATTTTGCTGGGAATAGGATTAGCGAATGCAGGGGTTGACTCGGTAAAGACGGAAGCTGCCTCATTTGGATTATCCCGCCCTTCCTTAGAAGGACAAATGATCAGAAGAAATATTAAACGGCGGTATGAATTCCGCGGACTAACTATACATGCAAAATTACAAACTAGAGGATAAGAGGAGGGTAGAGGTGAAGGCAAGTGTTTGTCACGCCAAGACTATCTTAGGGTCTACGGTCGTGATCAATTTTGACGACTTGCCACTTAACAAGGTTCAACAAACGGTCACTTTTTGGTTGTCCATAGGGCTTTTAATATAGTACTTTTAACTAGGTTCTTTTTTTTTTTCAGACTCCCGAGTTTAATAAGTCGAAAGAATGCGCTACAGTACCAGCCCCACGTCTATTTGTGGCTTCGCATATGCGTATACCAAGGAATTGTCAACGCACATGGACCTCAATATTAGTAGGTGGAGCTTTGTATATTCAATTCCGTACCCAGGCCTTGAAAAGAGGGCTAGTCTTTGTTTGCTTTACCTGTTTCATGAAAGGCATGATACTTGTAGTCGGGAGGGTCGGCAATATGCGTATTTGACTTGTGAGGTTGCCGCAGTGTTTAATCTCGAGAGTGCCGCAGTGCGTCTTGAGGTCTCGCAAAAAAGGGATAGTGCAGAAAAGGATAAATTGATACTGCGAGATGGTAAAAGTATCGTAGTCGCTATATATCTTTTTGCAGTGTTCATAATAACACCAATTATACATTTAATAGGATCAGTGTGGTGATCTCTATAGAGCTCATGCAAGGCCAACCCACAACAGAACGTACAAAATACCACGGGGAAAACAAGTTTCGCGAATGGACTCGTTGGAACCACCACAAACCGTCCTACCCGACAACAAACAAACCCAAACCTTTGCTACTGTTGTAGTTTGATGAATTACCATACGGGCGTGGATAATATATTACGTAAACTTTTCCATTTCCCAATTGCAACCATACCAAACCAGAAACCGACGTACCCAAATACTACAAAAAACAACGCTTGGAAGAAAGACATGACCTTCGTTATAACCAACCCAGATCTGAGCACCCAAACCATTTATCGTCCCTTACCGATCCCGTGATATCCCTTCAAATGCTTTGCAAATCCCTCGCGAGAAACGGCGACAGGCATCATGTTATATACACAATTGTCATACAAACAGTAATACCTCTTCCCATTGCCGTCGTATATTCCATGATGTGCATAAACCTCATGTATAAATGCATCGAGATCATTTCCAGCGTCATCAAATGCCGTCGAGAGGAATGAAATATACAATCTTTGGTCTAATACACCGGATCCTGATGATAGTAGTAGCAAAAAGGGGTCACAGAAGGCTGGTGTTGTGCGGGGAAGTGGCACCCAGGAGTTCCAGGATTCAAGAGCTGAAGGTGAATTGACAGCCTTATCTGGGAGAAATGGTGGAAGGAGAGAGATCTCGTCGAGGGGTTGATTTGCAAGGCCTTGGGAGATGTGGAAACAGCAGCGCAGGATTAGAGCTGACCGCAGGGTTTCTGTGTGTTCCATTGCGGGGTAAGGGAAACGGGGCTTAGTGATTTGATGAAGAGTTCGAAGGAGGGTAACACGTAGAGTGTCTGTAGGCGTTTCAAGAGAGATTTCGGCTGGGATTTCGAGGGGAGGTGTAATGAAGGTCTCCATATCTGAGAGAGAAGAGGGTGACCATGACGATTCTATATACAATGCGTTAATTTCGGATTTTATCATTTCTATGCATCTCATCTTTACGGATATTGAATGGAATATGGAATAGTGAGAGGGTATATACCATAGCTTTGTGAGTGCGCGGTCAGTTCAGAGGAGTCGCTCATTGCAAGTTTGAGCAGCTGCATGACAACGAAGACTAGAACAGCGATTCTTCAAAATGCAACAAAAGGTACCTATTGAGAAGGTTCAGAGAGTTCCAAATAGAGAATTACAATATGTTATAAGCAAAGGATCTTTGGATAAGCTCTCTTAAAAGAATTGGGAGGAGGAAATTTCGCGGAGGGGAGGAGAAGGAAAGGCTGGATTTATAGTGTCAGTGGGACAACTCGTAACGTGAACTGGCTGCGAGCGGGAAGACCCAGAGCAGCCAAGTATTATGGGAAAAGCAAACAAATCTGAGAGAACGCGCAAGCGGATATCGCGGCTAGTCGAAATAGGCCATTCATGTCCACTTCCCATTGGGCTGATAACCATCCTACTGCCGCAGTGTGGTATTGGGCCAAAGACGCAAGATAGGCCCCGCTTGTCATTGGATGGGGATGTCAGTTGTGGGTCATTTATGCATGTGAGATACAAAATTAGCCGCGATGCAGGTTGCTCCAGGTCTTTTTGGGACTGAAATGCATGAATCCTGTTCCAAGCGAAACACGGCTGCTCGTTCCTCCAGAATCTGTACCTTGTACATGGTCACGAGTAACTTGACCCCAATAACCAGTATGTGCATGTATATGTACCTATCACGCCAATATATCTCCTAAGTACCCAAGTACATGTACCTGCCGTGCTACCACATCCCCTGGGTACCCAGGTGCATGACATTCGTCTCCAAGTACCTAATGTACATACCCTAGATGCAATCTGCCAAGTTACTCTGGTGCAGAATTCAAAAAGCCTCTTTCTGGAGGCATAACCTGGTGTCCAGGAGCAGCCGGCACTAGCCAAAATATGCACTTTGACGCCATAGGGGAACGGCCATGTAAGCTACATAAGGATGTACCAATATATTCTCGTGATATACCGGTACCTCGTTTCATTTCGAGACGTCTCGACCACCCTGCCTTTATCTTGCCCGGTCAACGCACTAGCTCCTTACTAAAGCTTGAGATACACCCTACAGAGTGGATTGTCTAAGAAGTAGAAAATCTGCAAAAGGCATATCCTGAATGAATATTATAGAACATGATTAGGGTCCAATATAATGGTATTCTGAAGCTAAGCTTCGAGATAGCGGCGAGTACGAAACCACTCCAAACTGTACATACAGATTCAACTAGTACATACATGACGGGTATTTCGCGATTACTCCACTGCCAGTACAGCAATTTGTGATGATGCATAATGTACTCTGGGGATCGAACTGCTTCTCTACTACCTCTCCATCTTGTTGCATTGCATTGTGCCTTATTCTTTGCATTCTAGCTCTGTATTCATCCTGCAAGAAAACCGATAAGTCAGTAACACGGCGCTTACCAAAGTATTGAACCAAAACCCATTTTACCTTAGCCAAGAACTACCCTCCTAAACGGTCGCGTGACCTACTCCCAACCTATACATCTACAGTATATGACTTGAGCAGCTCGATAACTTCTTTGCGCCTCGCATGATCCAGTGGTGTCCGCCCATCCGAGTCTTCTGATTCTGGCCGGGCACCATTTTCAAGAAGCAGTTTCACAGTTTTATAATGACCATTCGCTGCTGCCATCGATAGCAGTCTCCTTCCTCTCCAGTCTTTCGGATTTGACTGGACACCTTTCTTAAGAAGTAGCTCCACAATTCCGTCGTAGCCTTTCTGTGCGGCAGTAATTATTAATAGTTCTCCGCCCCAATTCTCCATGTCCGGGTGGACACTATTATCAAGAAGCAGTTCCACAGTTTTATAGTAATTCCGATCTGTCGCTTGCGCTAACAGTCCTCGCTCTTCCCAACGTTGTAAGTCTAGCCTAGCGCCACTCTCAAAAAGTAATTGAACAGTATCATGACCTCTGTGTACTGCTTCTGATAGTGGTATTCTTCCTTCTGAACTTTTCAAGTTTGGCTGAGCACCATTCTCAAGAAGTAGTTTCATAAGTGCAAGGTCACATTGCCTTATTGCTCGTAATAGTGGCGTCTATAGACATCTCTTGATTAGAAACCCCAGATTAGACTCAGAACGATCATAAAGACTTACCAACTACACGCAATAGTAAAAATCCAGCATCGAGTCAGTATACAATCTAACATGAGGGTGTTTAAACACACGGCCGGCTCACTTACAAAGTACTATAAGTAATAACGACAGAGTCAGCCATTCTGGAATTATAAAAGTTAATAAAAATATCCTTAAATCCACTTACACCCTACGATAGTAGAAAACATTGGGGTCAGTCGGCCAGCTCACGATATCTACGAAGTAGATAGTTTAATTTACTTACGGACTCGGACTATAATAAAGAACAAGAGTCTTAGTTATGGCCAATTGATATCCTGTGTAGAGAAGATCGGATTGGCTTACTCTCTGCAAAGTTCAAGGACGACACTGTCAGTTATTTTGGAATCAACAGCATATGTAATTTCGATATTTTGGGTCGGCTTACAGGCAGCTTGTACTCGAAGTCTACTCTTGCCCCCCACCTAAGCAAAGTCCGAAGAATGGCCGGCGCCACGCTAGGTATTTGGCTCTCTATGGCGTATGAAAACGGTGTCCATCCTTCCCCACAGTCTGAATTGGGATCGACTTTACCTGTCTCAAGTAGTTGTAGAACAATAGTTTCATGGCCATTCTCTGCTGCAAGTGATAACGGTGTTCGTTCGTAACTATCTTTCGAGTCAGGATCGACTCTCCCTGTTTCAAGCAGTAATGTGACAATAGCTTCATGGCCTTCTTTTACCGCGTGTGATAATGGTGTCCGTCCATCCAGATCCTTTAGGTCAGGATTGAGCCCTCCCATTTCAAGCAGTAACATAACGACAGCTTCGTGGCCATTCTCTGCTGCATGCGATAACGCTGTGCGTCCTTCTAAATCTTTCAAACTGGGATCAAATTTTCCAGTCTTGAGCATTTGCTTGAGAACGACATCATGGCATTTTCTCGCGGCAGACGAAAATAGTGTCGCAATGTGAGAATCATCTAGTTTGATATTTGCCATAGCTCCTTTCTTAGATATTAGCTCCACTATATCATGGTATCCACTAGATATCGCATAAAGTAGCGGCGTTCCTCCAGTGTTATCCTCTAGGTCGATGCGGGCTCCTGCCTTAAGAAGCAGATCAACCACGGGCCCGTGCCCATTCCAAACTGCATACACCAGAGGTGTTCTATTATCATTATCGGTAGAATCGACTTGGGCTCCCTTCCTGAAAGGCATTGAAATGCTCTTCCACCGACCACCAATACCCCCTACCAATAGCTCGATAATGCTATCAAACCCGTTTCCAGCAGCCCAAGATACGGCCGACCGCCCGTATGTGTCGTCTTTTGAATCCAGGTCAATCTCATGGTCAATATCCCTTTCAAGCAAACGCACTATCCCAGCAGTAAACCCGAAATAGGATGCAATCATGATAGTAGTAAAATTCCTCGGGAATTCTGCGCTAGTACTCGTCCAATATATTCTGAACCAAGTCAAGCAACGCTTTGAATTTGAATCACATAATTCCAGGGCGGCTTGTGTCTCTGTTTCGAACTCGATTTGCGTCTTTGCTTCATCAAACCCAATCTGCGACTCGTGGAGATGCGTCATCCAGTTTTTAGCAGAGTAGTCCAGAAACACGTGGCGTTCAACGTATTTGGATAGCATCGCATCCTCCAGAGGGAGATCTTCGAATTCTCCAAAAAGAAGATGCTTGATACAGATCTTGGCGAGTGCCCGGTGAGAATCTCGTAGATGGAATGAATGTTTCCATTTAGAGTTGCCTTCTATACCGGCACTCGATATATTGTTGTGAACCAGAAATTCCTTTGCGGTTTGGTGAAGCAGGTATATCCTCGAATCTCTAATTATTATTAAAAACCCACAGAGCTCTCGTACATATTCGCGAAAACGTTCTTCTGGCTGGTTATTAAGAGCTAAAGCTAGGCTCATCTCTTTTAGAGATAAGGGTCGTGCTGCAGCAATCACAATTTGCAGAAGTTTTGTCGCCTCTTCAACATTGCAGCTCTTGGATAGCATCCTATCGTACGCCTCATCAATTGGTTCCGAGACCCGAGCAATAGCATTGAGTATCCCCATTTTGTCGATATAGATGTCGCTTTCGATTAAGTCTAGAGTGAGATAGACCCATAGATACGTCCTATTAGGAACACTCGTGAGCTTTTGCAATAATAGATCCTGGTCTTCAGGTTTAAATTGCCGTCGTTCTCCAATATCTTGAACTCTTGCTTTGATAAAGATATCAATTTCCCGGGAAATCTTCTCCATCTCAGCTTCACTTTCTCCACTTAGATGGATGACCGACAACCGTGGCCCCCCTAGAAAGTCCCTCCGAATCTCACTATAAGGCCGACTAGTTAAGAGAAACTTCAAATTAAGATTACCGTTGGTACGGTTTAATTTGTGTAACGCCTTGATGAGCTGAGATCTTCCGTGATTCTCGCACTCGTCGATCGCATCAAGGAGACAGATAATTTCTCCTGCATTTTTATCTCTTGCGACGCTCAAAAGCGTTCCCCAAAGTTCAGTAAATGAGTTAATCAAACCCTCTCCACCGATTTCAAATTGTTCGAGAACAGTTTCAGAGAGTAATACGCTTCGTTTCTTAAAGAGTTGGTGCAGAATACAGCGTAGTGCACTAACGACAGTCTTCTGGTCCTCGGCATCGTCCTTGAAGAAGAAGTAGCATGTCGTTCCACATTCACCATTGGTGTCTGTAAGAATGGAATCAATAAGATATTTTGCAAGAACCGACTTCCCACACCCGGGATCTGCAGATATCCATAGTGTTTTTGATCTGCTCTCTTTCCATTCCCGAAAGCGTTCGTGAGCTGTAAACCACTCACACGTCCCAGGTACTCGATCCGGGTTTCGCTCCTTGTGATCTTCGTATGATGACTTGGAAAGTCTCTGCAGAACCTCCCTTTTCCTCGCCCTCAACATGTATTGGTGATCAGTAGCGTTGATATGCCTAGTCGAGACCCCGAGCTTAATTTGTATCAATATCCGACCAATGCGGATGAACTTACCCATAGTTAACTATATTTCCTTGAATCCCTATGTGACAGCCCGTATTGTTGAACGTTGACATGTTCTCTCGAATAGAATTTGTCGCTCGTATATATATATGCCGGCTCCCCTTTGGTTGAGCCTACCCCTTCGATTATACAATATTGTTCCTTTAGTATCCCGCTAAAGACCTTCGAAATGCAGGAATGCATGTACAAGGCCATGCAAGAGGGCCGGGTAAAGAAATTTTCGTATCGCTTGTTGGCGAGAGAATCCGATCAGCAAGAATGGGCTCAAAATTGTTGTTTCTGTTTTCGCTATTAGTTCGTGGTTTCTGACCCCGCTTTGAGGTACCCCAGCCCAGACAAGAGGTTATCCAAGGCTATGCCCGTAGCAATGTATGGAAAGGTGTTACGGATTTTGTCGAAACAAACCAGTACTCTAGCCACCCTCCCGCGACTTTGCTGAGTTGCCATAGAAAGCTTAGGTCACCAGTCGACTTTAGAAGTTCCGTGCAAAAATACCATCTACCGTGTAAACGAGTATAAAAAACCGGAGATAACATCAAGTTACTAGGCCATATCAGTAAACCCTCAACTCGACGTATGTATAAAAAATACATTTTGAAATTGAATTCGGGTCGAAAAATATCGGCCCGATAAACGAACGGAATACAGGTGTTCCCATGATTGCGTTGAGTCTTGTATTAGTCAGCTTTGGGCACTCACAAGCCTACAACACAGCCCAGGTTCAATATCCAACACCACGGCGGCAAACACCGCTGCGGTATCCTTGTGGGCCCACGCCGTACGAGACAAGCCCTTACCTAATCCGATAAGCTTAAGCTTTCTGCGTCATATCCGGGCCACCTAGAGAACCTCATTGCTCTACCACGGAACCACAAGGACAGTAACATGGATACAGCAATCATGGCCCCCGAAAAGATCATTATAGACACCGATCCTGGGTGGGTTGGCGATAACACCACTCTAGAGGCCGTAGTCTTTTGTTACTGACCAATCTTTCCCATCCGGGTCGTAGTGTGGACGACATTCTCGCGCTGTTGTTGGCGCTATCTGCATCCGCGAAGGAGATTGAGCTTTTGCTGGTGTCGGTAAGCATGAATTAATGCGACTACTGCCTATTCTGGGACCGAACACTGATGCTGGCTCCCGAGTAGCTCACGTTTGGCAACATTGACATTGAGAAGTATGTCCAAATCAGGCAAACTTTTCTTTGGAAAGGTCCATTGAACTTTGCACTAATGATGCCAATTGACCTCTAGTTGCTTGAAAAATGCAGTTTCCCTGTTCCATGTTCTTGAGAAAGAATTGGCATGGCGAAAGGCAAACGGAAAGCGTTTGGGGTATGAGTCTCTGCGGAGATGTAAACCAATCGTCGCTGTCGGAGCAGAGCAGCCATTGGATGAACAGATCCTCATGGCTGACTACTTTCACGGTATCGATGGCCTCGGCGGAGTCCATAAGACGGTATATTCCAATAACAGCATTTTGCAAGACTGCACTAACTATCCGCCAGGCTCCACATTTCACTCCCGAAGAAGTGTTCCGCCACCTTTTTCACTCCCCTTCTGCATCTTCTGCTCGAGTTCCACCTGAAAACCCCACACCTCTGCCCCACGAGGCACTCTTTACCCCTTCTTCATCTCCAGCTTACCTTGAGATTTTATCCCAACTCAAGAAGAATCCACCCCATTCAGTTACCATAGTTGCCGTTGGACCTCTTACAAACCTCGCGTTGGCTGCAGCGCATGATCCGGAAACTTTCCTCCTAGCCAAAGAGGTCGTAATAATGTCTGGAACCATCGAAATGGAAGGAAATGTCACTCCAACCGCCGAATTCAACGCTTATGCCGATGCAGTCGCAGCGGCCCGGGTATTCGCACTTACTAGCCCTTCGCCTCAGAGCACCCTCCCCCCTTGTAAATCTTTAAAGCCTTACCCACAGAATCTTTCCTCGAAGTTAAAGTTGACAATCTTCCCCTTGGATATCACAACAATGCACCTTCTCAACGAAGTAGAGTTTAACAAAATTACTGAAAGCCTACGAGAGGAGGGAAGTCCGTTGGCACAATGGTCTTACGTGTTTATCAACGCTACTTTCCGTAAGATGGAGAGTTTGTATGCTGCGACAGAGGGTTCAACCGAGAAGAGGATTCAAGACGTGGATATATCGTTGCACGATCCGCTCTGTGTGTGGTATATGATCACGAAGCATGTGGCAGGATGGGAAGCGGTTGAAGATAGAGATATTCGAGTGGATGCGACTGGGCAGTGGACTAGGGGTATGTATGTGGTTGACAGACGTACGAGGAAGAAACCAACACTTGAAGAGATGGGAGGGAGTGACGAGGTAGAGGGTGATTGCGATGGATGGCTGCATCCACTGTGGGGAAATAGGGTTAGGCAGATGGTTGCGAGCCCGGATCAAGATACCTTTGGGAATGAAATGATTCGAAGGATATTTCTGTAAAGTCGTTCCCTCAGCTGCCACTGTCGTGTTGGCGTTGTTGGTCGAGGCAATTCGGGGTTGGTGTCACCGTCTACAAAGTCGATAGACGATGTAGCCGGACAGGGGTCAGCTATGTTACACAAGATCTTAGATGATATCGTATATACTTACCTGTGTCGTATAGCTCAGTATTATAGCGCTATATACTATACTCATGTATCTCCTGGGGCAGTGCTTTCAAATTTAAGTTCGATATTACTACTCACCTACGGGTTTACGGTGCTATTCACGGAAGAATTATGAGATTAAAAAGATAAAGCTCTGCATTGTTATCCAGGGTACTCTGTTCTAAATACATGTAGTAATATTATCTCTGCTTATAGTAGCGTCACCTGACTCTGCTGTAGCCAACAGGTCCGGATGGCTTCCTCCGCCAGCACCAAATGAGAAATAGAGGCCACAGTTGAGTGGTGCGGGGGCAAGAGGGGGGCAGCCTGAGGGAGATCAGAATAAGTCCTGGTCCTTATTCCAATGTCGCTAACGCCGCCCCCCTCTTGCCCCCGCACCACTCAACTGTGGCCTTTATTTCATCACCGTGTATAGGTGCCAGCTTCCTGAAGTCCACCTACACCGGGCTCTTCGGCCGTGGAGCTGATATGAGTTTTTGGGTAGTAATAGATAGTAGTTCGGGCTCAGTGCATGCTTCGGCTCTAAGTAGCAGCGACTTGGATGCCAAGGCTGCACTGAGCCCGAACTACTACCCTATGTAAACATAGAGCAGCTCCACGGCGAGGGGACCGCGGAATATTTTTTCGGCTGGTAGGAACTGCTTTGGTCAGTACCTTTCCACATTGATTCTTCTTCCTGGGACGAAAGGAAAGCGTCATCTTGTGGTCCGGTAAGCGTACTAAGGTGTCTGTTAGGGGGTACAAGATCTGTATGTAATGTTATGTAATAAAAACTATGATCTTTTGTATAAAAAATAAAGGGTAGAATTGACATGGGCAGGTGGCACACGCATTTTGAACGGGGCAAGAGCTGTGTTTGGTAAAAAGATGTAATGAAGGAGAGACAAGAAAGAATATAAACAAAGCAAATTTAAAAAGGATAAATTACGGTGAAGATTGACATCCGAGGGCGTGGGGAGAAGGTGTGTAGGCATAGAATTGGGATCCGTAAAAGCTGGCTCTGCCAAACCTTCTGATCTCAGTCCTATCCCTCCGTCTGAGACTGCAATTTGCTTTTCTAGCCTTTATTATTTTATCTCGATTGGAAGCATGTTGCGAATCTTTTACACGCTCCAAATGGCCGGTAAGGTTATCAAGTCTTGGGAAATCCGCAGAGCATAGCTTGCAAACGAAACACCTAATGTCGTGTTCGGCTAGGTGATCCTGGAAATCTTTGTCGTTACTCCATGTGGAGTCACAGCCGTATTCAGGACAAGGGTATCGAGATTTTCGAGGCTTGACACCAGATTTATTCTTCTCAACCCGCGCTTGATCCGCCTGCCGTTTTTTATCGCTTCGGGGAGTCTTTCCCTTAGCTTGACGTTTGGAACGGTTAACCATAGCCATTTCGACACTGATTCTTTCAATTTGCAGCTTGAAATCAGCTCGACCAAGTTTGATCTTTTTACCGCTCGCTGGTTGAGGCAGGGGTTCTGGGGTTTCGTTAGAAGTAGAGGTTGTCTGGGCTGGTGACGTTGGGAGAGGGAAAGCAAGATATTGAGTCGGAGAAGGGACTAGTGAGGCGGTTACTGCACCCTCGGGGATGTCAGGCGTTGGTGATGATGTTACATTTGAAAACGATAATTGCGGAGAAGGAGAGTCATCGGATAGACTAAGAGAAGGACCGGAAGCTAAAGATGGGAAACCCGTTAGCTCAACCGTAACAGGAATATACTAGAGTTTTCGTATTCAGGAAGAGTACGTACCAGTTCCAAACCAAGCTAAATGGCCAGCTCTCGTAAACTCAAGATAGTGCGCTAGGAGAAATTGATCATTGAGGGCGCCATCCTGATAGTTGCCAGGCTTGTCGCAAGACCAGTTAAAATTAACGTTGTGGTCAGGCTGGGGAGCGAGTTCTAGCAAGCCTTGGCCTCCTACACTGGACTCCACTAGATAATCAGGAGAGTCTATATACCATACAAATGTCAGTTCGATTTTCTTGATAGTTTAGTGCTACCGAAAGAAAGATCGTTTACTCACCGCTATCGTTAACTGGGTAAAAATAATCACTAACGTTGGAAAATGCAGTTACTCCACAAGGGGGGTAGTATTCGTGGAGAGATGGGGGATAGATAGGGTTCCAGGGTGGAAAGCTTGTAAGACAGGGGTCGTCTTCGAATTGACCTGGATGAGTTCGTCCCGACTCAAACTGATCAAAAGAATATTGACCTCCGGTTGCGTGTAGATATTCCTCGTTGTGAGGGTAGAATGTCTCGGTAACTGGTGTTTGGTTGAGTTTGGAAAGAAGTTTAGGATCGATGCACTCCTGTTCCGATATTTTGAAAGCGAAATAGAAAAAAGATATAGAATAATAGTATTAGGTAGCCTTAACTCGAGTATCCTCAGACCGGAGTTTGCGGAGTCAAAGCCCGAAATTTTCGAACCCGACTCCGGCTCCGTGAGGCCTCAACAGGCCAACCCGAGCCGTCGACAAGCGAGTTGCCCACGCCCGACGGACGTTGTAGTTTGAGAAGCGAAGCACAGACCAAGGCCGTGCCCCGACGAGCGGAAAATCAACTGCAATAGATGCCAAAGCCGGTGGATTTGGACTTGATGAATGAAAGCAGTTTTCACAAAAGCCCCGATGCTGGACGTGCCATCTAGGCCTTTTTATTGTGGAAATGCTACCTGATATTCATCCCTGTTCGAGAGTTCGGAATTCAGGTTCGATATGCAGGCCTGACCAATCAGAAACGAAGGCGGTTGCCGACATGGATGGTTCTTGAATCGTCAGTCCCCGCATCCTCTAAAAATATGCTGGGGAGAGCCCAAGCTGCGATTCTCCGGGCTCTGGTAGTACACGACCAGGCCTTCAAGGCTCTTAGTCAGAGATGCAAGCCACCAGTGCTCAAAATCTCTTTGTCTGCGGGCGGCCTCGACACACGACCGATAAATTAATGCCCGGTCAACCGACGTCGACCCGTCTGCACTGCTAGCTGCTGGGAAGGCTGCAGAGAGCCAGGCACCATGTCAATTGTGATGCACAGAACGCGTCAGGATGGCCGAATTCTGGAGGCTTCTCAGGCCTCATCTTAGTCATTCTCAACCTTGTAACGATACGTATGGCGTCGATTTCCGCCTCCTGACCGTCATGCCCAGACTATGAGCCGTCGTCACAGATGGCATGTTGCAAAATGTTCAACACAACAAAGGTGAAATTTAGCCGCTGTTATCTCAAAATTCAACTTTTTTTCCCCTCAGCCTCCTCCTTCACAGCCAATTGTTCGGCCAACTGTTCGTCTAATTGTTCGGCCAATCGTCGTCCGTTCTTCGCAAAAGAGTCAGCCTGGTTAGGATCGGTTTCAAATTGCGAAGGAATTAATGCGGCGAAAGGTTTCCAGCGGCACGTGCTCATTGCTAGCAATTTTGCAACAAAGGCGTTGTTCTTGGTGTTATTCCGAATGTGGAGGATTAATGGCCCAGAACGGACGAAGTTGCATTCCAGAGTCTAGAGCTATAGAGATAGAGTAGACGTATACGTATACGTATACGTAGAAGCCAAACGGTGGCGCCCCTGCATCACCCTGAGTAATTTTAGGTCGGTGAGTTATTCAGTATTCCGTGGCGCCATGGCATTGCCGGCGTCTGTTATAATCCTCATCTCGCTCGGGTTAAGGTGTCAGTGTCTCCACTCTGAGGAACAATCATGATGTCCTGTGCCACAATTTCTGAAAATTCAGTAACTGTAGGCTCGAACATGTTAACCTTGTGGTTTCATAAGTTAACAACGTTGTAAGGATCGATCCCAAAAATAAAGAATAGAGCATTCGTAGGCTCTTAAACAGATCTATATGAAGTCAAGAAAATAAGATGGCCGAACGGGGGGCGCTGCCAGCGGGACGTTCTACGTAGCCAGTTACGTTTCAGAACTGTTGGCGTTGAAGCCAACCTGTCATAGAAGGAAGAAAAGGCAAAGTGAGCTCGAGGCCTTACCCTACGCATTCACACGGTTCTTGTCAATCCAAGGCTTAATCATTTAACCTTTCCTCCTCCTCTTTACCGCACTATCATATGAGTTGACTCATCGAAACCGACGGCTTCTTGGTAAATTAGACTGCCGACATCGCGCTGCGATCCCGAACCTGGGCACGAGACAAATCGGAACTAATGATTCCGAAAGCCCTCGTCCTAAGATCAATCATATCATCGCTTAAACTTGAGCGGGAGTGGTACCCCAAAGGCAGTAGAAAAGCTGCTATTTAGAGTTCTGCGTGGATAGGTCGAAGTTGTGCGCTGCTAGTGGAGAGCGAACTGCTCAAAAGCACCGAGACCGAAAGTTGCTAGGGCACGTAAACAAATAATTCATGCTTGATGTTGGTAGGGAGCTACCTTACATTTAATAATAGCAGTGGAACTCTATTCCAACAGTTCTAAAAGCTTCTAACGAACTGACTCCAACATTTCCCCGACTCTGCCACCCAACCTTATGTTCCAGTGCAGCCTCGGTGCTGTTCCAGGTCAACACAACCGTGGCACCAAAATACAACAATTTGGTTGTGCATATTTGCGACGAGTTCAATATGTTGGCGGCTCTACAACAGGTGGAAACGTGGGCCCATGCGAGAGATCGCATGGAGTTGAAGTATAATATGCAAGGTTACGTCCCTCAGGGATACAGCTGATTCGAATCCCTTCCTCATCGATCCCTGGAATATTCGCTGCAGACGGTCTAATACCAAACATTTTGCCTGCCTGCCGGGTACGGGTGTTTGAGCAGTTGTATAGCGGGCTTTACAGCTCATTTTTTCTTCTCCTCGCTGTCATTCTTCTTACTTCCTAAATCTTCTTCAATTTAGTATTAGTATCAAATACTTGCCACCCGCCCCTTCCCAACCACGTGTACGTATTATAGGTTGTATTCAAATCCCCTGCCATACAGTCGGTCAGAGACTGAGTCTAGGGCAAGAGGATGGCTGCCAGCTCCTCGACCTGGCCCGGGTGGCCCAGCCGTTCCCGATTGGCCTCTACCAGTAATATGGGGCGCAGGAGCGTGGGTTCCGGTAAACGCCCGCAACGACGCCTCAAAATATGTTGGCTTGACATTTTCGTCGAGCTCTACCAGTACTTCGCGCATATGTTCACGGCTAGGTTCAGATTCTCTGCCACAATGCTTCTTCTTGGGGTCGCACTGGGATACTTGATCTCACTTTATAAAGTCCCACTGGTTCCGATCCCGAGTCTCAGTCTCGACATCCTTCCTGGTTCATTGTCGCCGTCACCACCATCAGTGCCAAATCTCCACAACGAGGATCCGTACTTCTTACCACCTCTTGACGGAGAACGTTACCCCGCTGTCCCCTCTTACAATGTTCTTCCAAAGGATTCTGAGGCTCTCGTCACCGCTCATAAACTTATTCCTCAGTCACCAATAACCCCTCTCTTTATCCCCTTCACCCGCAACCACCTTATGCTCCACCAGACCATTCTCTCTTATATAGCTGCTGGCTGGCCACGATCTCAAATCTTTGTCATAGACAACAGCGGAACTATGGACGCTAACCTCCGCGGCTACTTGTCTGACTCTAATCCGTTCTATCTTAACTACAACCTCTACCGCCGCCGCTTTGGCGTCAACATTATCAGAACACCAACCCTCTTCTCCTTTTCCCAGCTTCAAAATTACATGCTCTCCACAGCTATGAACAAAGGCTGGAGCCACTACTACTGGAGCCATCAGGATGTCGTAGTCTTAAGCGACGAATCCAAAAGTCCATATAAACCCCTTTATGAGAATGTTCTTTCGTCTCTTGTATCATTGTACCCAACCATGAACTCTACTGCTGCTAGAAAGGAAGGTAAACGATGGGGTATTGTTTGGTATGGCTTTGATTGGCTTGCCCTTGTTAATGTTGCCGCGGCTACGGATAAAGAGACGGGCGTTGGCGCTTGGGATACTTTTATTCCTTATTACCACAGCGATTGTGATTACTATGAACGGATGAGGCTGTTGGGGTATTCTATCCTGGAACGTCGCGTTGGTTGGATATTTGATCTTGCAGAACATGTTACGGATCCTGAGTATCAGTTCTTTGGGGACGAAGGGTTGGCTACCCTGGACGGTGCTGAGAAAGGGAGAATTGGGAATGGAGATGGGAAACCTGGGTCGGTAAGATATAAGATGTTGAAGAGGGAACTGAAAGGCATGATGAGGGCTAAGAATGCGGGGGGTGTTGATCGGAATACTTGGCAGGATGAATTGAGAGGTGGTAAGGGAGAGCCTTGGACTTATGATCCCGATGGGTTTCAAACTGCTTGGTGGGATATTACTGAAGCAGGAAGGGCAGTGTTTGGGAAGAAGTGGGGTACTATGGCTTGTAGGCCTAGTATGGCTGGGAAGGGACTGAAGAGGATTTGGAATGAAGCTGAGGATAGGTACTATAATTATAACCAAGGGTTTGGGGATGAGGTGGATGACTTTGAGCATCATGATCACGAAGAGTTGGATCTGGAAGATCCGGAGCCCGAAGATTTGGATGTTTGGGGAGAAGAAGAGGAAGAGGAAGCCGGTGATGGTCTCGAGCCCGATGTTCCCGTAGAAGACCTTGAAACTCAGCTCTATGGGGGAGGGGACACCAACTCGAACGAAACCGGAGATGACACCGACGATGGCTCTGAAGACGATTCTGAAGATGATTCCGAATATGGTTTTGAAGACGGTTCCGAAGATCACACCGTACTTACAGCTACATCCGCAAAGCCTACAAGCCCTGACACCAAAGCCCCGGTCCAGCTGACCGCACAGGCGGTGAAGTCAACCGCCGAAAAGGTGAAGCCAATCGTGGAAAAGGCCAAACCAACCGCGGAAAGGGCCAAACCAACCGCAGAAAAGGCCAAACAGACCACAGGAACGGTCAAACCAACAGCACAGACAGCGAAGTCAACCCCCAAAATCTCGGTGTCAAACCCAAAGACTGCGAAACCTGCCTCACCAAAAGAATCCACCAAAAAGGGTAAATAATTCCGATATCATAGATGTTTTCTTTATTAAAAAGTTCATGTACTATCATATATATTGTCCTTCGTTTCTCTTTGGATTATCTGCCAAACCTTCTACGCTCCTTTACCAGGTTCGGGTACGTGGTTTGACGTTTTAAATTTGGTTCTTTGTCGTTTATACTGGCGGGGTTTTCGGTATGCATGTGGTGGAGTCAGGCCTCCTGTCCTTTCGTTATATATCCAGCACGTACGCGTACTCATTGCGAGGTCAGAATGTTATATTTGATATTTCAATTCAATTAACTCCAGATTATCTAAATCCCTAACCTATACTACGTGAAACTGCTCGCTATATTAAACACGACTAAAAATCTCCAGGCAAAAAGAAACAAGGCAGGAGAAGTATAAAGTGGAGAACGGGAAAATAGAGGAGATATAAACTATATACTTTTGAAAGGAATATAAGTATTCACCGAGTAGAGTTAGAAATATCACGATGCGAGAAAATGTCAAAGCGTTTTTTGTTGTGGTTTTGAGGATATTATGATTTTTTTGAGGTTTTGGGTATGGAGTTCTGATAAAATAGTTAGTCTCGTGTTCTATGAAGCCGAGCAATATAGTAATTGTGAATGCATACCTCAATCTGCACATAGATGAGCTCCAACCAATCCTCCCTCAAACCACGTCTACATTCCACGCCCTCGCCTCAAGTACTCCCGCGCCTCCCACTCCTCCTTCTCCTCGGTCAACGTGTTGACCTTCCTTTTTAGCAAGTCGTACTTTGCGCTCAAGAGCTCAAATTCCCGCTGCAAACGCAGGTACTCCGGGTGCGCTAGCACGTCGCTGTCGGCATCTCGCGGAGTACCATTGCTTACTGCATCGCTGTGTGCGCTGCCGCTGCTGAAGGAGGAAGTGTGAGGGGAGTTAAACCGTAGCTCGTCACTCTCAACTGTAATCGACGAGGTCTTTCTCGCTTTCTTTCGGCGAGAAAATTCCTCAGCGTCGACTACAGGAGACGGGCTTCGACGGTGGCGCTTCGATTCGCGGTGGTGCTGGACGAGGTTGTCGTGGCGGGCGAAGCCCTTGCCGCAACCGAGTTGGCATCGGAAGCGGAAGTCGTTGTGGGCTTGGGCTTTATGTTGCCAGTAGTCGCGGCTGAACCTGAATGGGGTCTTGCAGTGCTCACAGACATAAGGTTGTGGGTGGGAAGGGTCGTTAGAAGATGTTTGAGAATCTTGCTGCTGAAGATCTCGGGGCGCTGGGGATGGTGAACGGGGACCGTTAGTGTTTGGGGACTGCGTCGTCGACGGAGTGAACCTGGCGAGGTTCGACGACAGCAGTCCCGTCTTTTCGTTGAGGAAGAGCATGCTTGTGTCTGTTCGGGTTTGTGTGCGCTTTGTGGACCGTTTTGTGGAGCTGTGGTTGCTGCTGCTGCTGCTGGGTGCCAGAGAGGCTGGACTTAATAGGGCGGTTTGTTCGCTTGTTTGGTAGCCAGATGTTCTGGTTTGTGTAAATGCTTGGTCGAATGTGAAGTTCAAGATGCTGTCGATATCGTCGGTAGAGGCGTTAAGCCAGTCGAAGGACATTGAAGGGTCAGATAGTGGGTTGTAGTTGTATAGATCGCTCCCAAATGGGATTTGGTCGAAGTTTTGGTGTGCCTCCATGTTGGGAGTGCCGGAGTAGTGCGTGGGAGTTGGGTTTTTGGAGCTTTGTTCGTCGAAACTGGTGAAGTCTGTCGAGAAGCTGCTTTCGAAGGAATCTTCTGTGTATTGATTTTTTGGGGTGGTGGTCTGACTTTCCATGGGGGAGTTATATCCGGCCATTCATGGAAGACAAAGTACGCGGGGGTGGATGGTAGATGTTTGTGATATCCCGAAACTGGCGACACCACTCGTTTTGGGGAAATTGGAAGTTGAGGCTCTTTTGGATCTATCGGATGGAACAAGATACTTTCTACACCCCAGAGGGTAGTGTAATCTTTGGTGCTTCGATAGTTGGAGGCGGATTCGTCTATTAATCATCATGGTTAGTAAAAGTGGAATCAGCTAAAACCTGAGACTACTTACAGATAGTTGTTGCAATATTCACCGGGAACGTGTAAATATCGCACAAAGTCTTCCAAAATGTTCGCCGCGAACGGGAAAGGTACGGAAGATGTCTCGAAACGCCTGTCATTGATTTAGCATTTGCTATGCACAAACAGAAGTTCTCAACTGTATCCTACCTTGAGCCAGTGATTTCCAAGCCGAGAGGGTGGTGATATTTCGGATATGTAGAGTTTTCGAAATTCGATCGCAAAGCGAGAACAGAGTAGCCGCAATAACGGTCTGGATGCAAAAGACAGTCCAGCCAGAGGGCAATAGTTCGCCGCCGATGCTATTGGAAAATCTGAAGGTGAGTAGACGGTTGGGGATCGATAGCTTTAGATGGGCCGAATAGCAATGCTGATTCGCCCTTGCTACCAGTAAGACAAGTAGGCTCGAAAGTGGAAATGTTCCCAAAGCGATGGACTTCGGCTCAGGGAAACTTCGTCGTCTTCGACCATTGCCATATCCCACATCAAGGGTGATGGTCTTGCTGTTGAGGCTATGCCTCTTGCAATCATTGCCTTGTCCATGCTCTAGCATGTCACCCATTTCCTGGCCTCCTACATGGAGGCCATCCTGTTCTCCCATCCAGTCCATAATCATATTGCCGTTATCCCGCTGACTCCAGAGCTGGTTCCGGAACTGGCTCTGGAATGGGTTCTGGGATGGGTTCTGGCTCGCGCTTCTTATTCTTTGGGCAAGAGTTATATGGGCACGATGTGAGGTTCGGTTCTGCACATTGTGTTCACGTCTCCACCCCATTGACACGCCATGGGACGGCTCTTTATCCTGAATCTTGGCCTTAACATTGTCGATGATATACTCCTCCTCCATCGGGATCTGCCAGGAACATGATGTCCTAGTAGAACCAAAACCCAAGTGCCCCGGGGCAAGGCCAGAAGAGCTTGGCAAAGTGCAGCCAGCCTCCGGGAGTTGCGACAGTATATCCATCGTGAAGAGTATTTCTTCCCTGACGGGAAACTTCTTCTTATCGATAGAAAGGGAAAAACAGAAAGAGAGAAGGAGAAGAGATATATGAAATCGTCTACCACAGGTCCTCAAATTGAAATCGAGTGCCCAGGAGGATTTCAGTCATAGACTTCGCAAGAAGTCGGGGAAGGAGAAGGTAGGGGCGGGGGGACTAAGAAATCAAAAAGCGAGGAAGAAAACTAATGAATGAAAATTGCAAAGAACGAAATTTTTTTTCGTTTCACAAACTCAATTGACGAGTCTGCGATATATGTATTTTTTTTATGTTAATTTTCAAACTGCAGAGTCTTCGGGGATGTGTCTATGCTCTCAATGAGAAAGACCTCCGTTCCAAGTCTTGCAATGGCTGCCGACTTGTTGGTGAATCGTAATGTCCCCAAGTAAGGAACAGATCCAATCGTCGGAATGGGGTAACAACCCCTCTGAGCAAGGATTCTGCTCGTCGGAGCGTTTTCCTATGCCAAAGAGCGCAGTACACTGCGGTTGATGGATAGTAGAAGTTCGTGAGCTATTCGAGGATTGCGTTGACGAGTGATACATCTGTTGTAAAAATTGTGTTGGGGGGAATGTACTCTGTCAATGCCAGAGTACGGGAAAGGGGAGATTGGTTTGTGATCTTTGAGGCAATTGGAAACAGTTTCAGCGTTCGATGAAGCTTTGCACTTTGGAATCTTGATGAATGAAAATAATGCCTGAGGAGAAGAAGGAAAGAAGAGATTCGAGTTTGAAGGTGACTCAAGGCCCTTTATGAGGTTTCTGGGAAGGCCTTTGGGAATCCCAAGGCGACCTGACCTTCAAGGCTCACTCATCGTCCGAAAGCGGTTAGTTTTTGGGCATGCCTCAGGCTTTGACTCTTCGCCATGAGCCTCTCTGATCAGGGGATTATCGAGGCTATGATTGGACAGATTTGACTAGGGTGAGGCTAAGCGAGACGGCGGGGCGGAGTCTGGTGGCTCGAAAAGGCTGATGCAAAGGCTGATGGTGATATCACAGCTGCGCAGGGTTTGTGAGTGCAAGATGATACGAAATTACAATTGGATCACGATCATGCGGTTCCCCGGACTAAAGATCATGAGCAGTCGGAACTTGCCCATTGGCGCTTAGGTTGATGCTTCAAACGTGCAAACTCGCTCAATTCAATTGCCATTGTGGGGCCGAAATGTGGCTGGTGTTCTTGTGGCGTACTGATCCAATCTGCACGCCAGGGCACGAGGGGTACATGATATCTTGATAAGCTCTGATAAGCTCATTATGCTATTTATGAATATTTTAGGTGAACTCGTGAATTTGTGAATTCGAGTATTATATTTGCATATATCAACGTGGTTCACCACGAGGGCTATAGTAATTAGCACCAATTGACTCGGATTCGCCCTCCGG